>CM076570.1:621095906-621509230 GCA_034641835.2 Pinus albicaulis | reverse complement strand
TAAGGACACCTTAGAACTATATAAGTCCCTTATTTTCAAGAATACCCGCCTTTAGCCACCTCATCGCCACTCTAACATAATGGCGATCACGGTGGGACTTTGAGTCAAAACATCCTAGGTATCCCTTAGGAACTCCCAAAATCTCAGTCAAACTTAGAAGAGTAGAATCTGGTTGTCTCACCATCCTAGCAAAATGATGACTCAGCTGTAGGACACTCTTCCAAACCTCAAGACTACATAAAACTCAGAAAAACCCCAAAAAACTCCCTTAGATTGGTTTTTGTCAGTATTGGTGGTGGACCATACACATATACCTCAAAACAACTAAAAATCCACCTGGCGACTCCACTAGCCTCCAGTAGGCCTTACTACCTTGCTAAAATTTAGAATACCATATGATTTTGCCACCTCATCGCCAACCTAACATAATGGCGATCACGGTGGGACTCTGAGTGATTAAAAAACTTAGTTTCCCTCATCTTTAAAGACTTTTTGAGAATACTATCTGATTGACTTATCCCACTGCTCACTAACATAGTGACACTCACAGTAGGACCTTCTGAGTTAGTGACAATCTAAGTACACCTTAGTAACTCTTGAAGTCTCAATCAAGCTTAGTATATCTAGATATTGTCTGAAGGGTAGAAAATAGCTCCTTCACCATCTTAGCAAAATGATGAGTCAGTTATAGAAAACTCTTCCAAACCTTGTAGGCACATAAAACTCAAAAAAACCCCAAAACACTCCCTTAGATTGGCTTTTGACAATATTGGTGGTGGACCATACAAGTATACCTCAAAACAAACTGAAAATCCACCTGGTGACTCCACTAAACTTCTAGTAAGCCTTACTACTTTTCAAAACTCTAGGCTACTATCCGATAGACCTTTCCCATCACTCACTAACATAGCAGGAGATGGTAAGACACTGAGTACATAATAGTCCAGCAAACTCTTATAGACTCTTTGGTCCTTTAGGTACCATAAACAAGCAAGCAGTCCATAGACTCATTTTTTAGAGTAAACTCTTTTTGTTCTCATCACCCTAGCAAAGTGTTGAAACAAGTCTAGGATACTTTAACAAACCATAGGCTGCACATAAAACTCAGAAAATCCAAAAACATTCTCAGATTAGTCTTGGTGGTGGACCATAGCTATCTTCACAAAAAACAACCCAGTTCCACCTGGCGACTCCACTAATCCATCCCTTTTATTTTGATCATCCTTCACCTTAGTAGAACTTTAGAGAAATCACTCATCCAAAACATTCACCAATACCATTCTCTTTAAACTCTGGATCTAAAATCTGGCTTCACGAAGAATCAATACCAGAGCTCATCCAGACCCAAATCCCCCTATCATAGTAGATGACCCCAGAGAAGGTCTGTGGCAAGCTTCAAAGCCGATCATCTAACTTCAGGTAGATTCACCCAGTAGAACAAGATCCGCACCTAAACATCGCACTAGCCTACTAGATTCACCTTTGGAACTAGAGTCATCACAAACTCTTCCCGAAGCAAATCATATAGTAGGATAGACTTTGACGATCTTGAACCCCTAGACACCCCACGAGTCCTAGTAGAAGCTTCACCCTATGCCACTCCTCTGATTTCCGGCTTCTTTATCGGTTTTGGCTCCTATCATCCCGGATACGCTCAAAACCGGATAAATAGTCCAAGTTCATCCGCCACACACGGGTCAAACCACCCTTTCGTTCAAACCACTTCATTTCAGCCCACTAATCCTCATCTTGTACATCATCCATTAGCTCTAGTCATGGCGGCACAGTACGCACCTTTGGTGTTGCCACCACCCTTGGCTCCTCTCCCAAAGCAAATATCAAGACAAAATCCCACACTTTCACGGGAGAAGACACCACCACACCTCAACGACATATAAGTAGAATGAGTGAGTGCTTATGAATACCTAGAGGTACAAGGCGAGGCTTGTCGGAATGAGAATATTCGCCCAAAGTCTTGGTGGTGAACCCAAAGCATGGTTCAAAAGCTTAGCTCCAAACGGTATCCATGATATCCCGAGACTACATCAAGTTTTTCGAGAAATGAGGTGGGAAATCCGAAGAAACCCCATTCAAATCTGTCGAATATAACAATCTAAAATGGGAAAATGGGGGAAAGTGTCCAAGCTTACGTACTATGTTCAGAGTGTATATAACTCCCTCCCACCTCATTTCAAACCTCCACTTGGTCTAGCCTTGGCAAAATTCCCCGAGGGTTTTGATCCAGGACATGACATATCATCGAGAGATAAGGATCCCCCTACCTTGGAGAAATGCAACAAATAGCCATAAGCGAGATGCTAACTTAGTCTGAAAAAAGAGCTAGAACTAGATCGGAAAGAAAAGTCACATATAGAGATGAGGTCTCCACTTCATCACCTTCCCTAGATCCCCGAATAGATGACTTAGTCAAATCCATGGCTAAAATGTGGGAAAAGATCAATGAAAAAGCTCATGTTAGGGGACAACCAACCAAACCCTCCAATCGAAACCGAAACCAAAACTTTAGGAGGGAGCAGGCCCCAAAACGAGACCAAGGGATAATGACCAACGGATCGAGTAGCCATTCAATGAAAACTATGTGGAAGAAGATGATAGGGAGTCAGAACCTCTTGATGAACATCATTTAAACCTCATAGAGTCGACAATGAGAGTGAGGTGTATCTCACGAAGAAGAACAAGCGTTATTTTCTCGATCAAGATGAGACCAATTATGAAGATCAGATGACCACTGCCATAGAGTTTCAAAATGCTATTGTAGAAGCCCACAGGGCGATATGACCTTAGAAGCAAAAAGAAACCAAGATAATGACAAGAAAGGTAACTCGAGATCTTGCTAAAGTCCCTAATACCATCCTCAAGAAAAGCGAGTAGGCAATGACAAAATCAAGGTTGAGAAGAGTGAGCCAAAGCCAAGCTAAAGTTACCCAAACTAATCCCTCTCTCGAGATACTCCTGATGCTTCTACAAAGGTCACCAAAACAGCTATGGCAAACAAAACCCTAAACAAGGTCAACAAACTCGGGAACATAGACAAGGTCTTAGCTGAAAAAAGCTGAAACAAACATATCTAAACTTCAAGTGCCTTTTAGCTTTGAAAGGCGAAATCGCTAGATCAAAATCACCATGCCTCTTCTTGAACTCATTGCCCAAAACTCTTATAAATCCCAAGTACTAAAAGTCTTAAATCTAGGGAATGATACGAACATTGTTAATCTCATCTGATGACATTCTCGAGAATCCTTTGTTTGGTCCAAAGGTAGAGGGAAAATTCCAAGAGGGCGTTACTCTTCCATTTTACATTAGCCTAAACATCCACGACCAAATCCTCCACAATGCCATGCTAGACTCACGACGCCTCGCATAATCTTATGCAGAAGGTAGTAATGGAGATTAGGCTTTGGAAATCACAAGGCCATACAAAGACTTGTATTCATTTGATTCAAGCAGAGTCCAATGCACCGGGTTTGATCAAAAGACCTTTGTTTTAGTCTAGCCCAAATACCCGCTAAACATCTAATCATGGATATAGTAGTGGCGGACATTCCTCCCAAGTACGGGATGCTTCTATCCGGATCTTGGGGAGCCAAACTTCAAGGGAATATCCATTTGGACATGTCATATGCCACCATTCACTGTGTTTGGTCGGACAGGGATACTCTACCACGAATCACACATGAAATACATGATTAGCGATCAAGATAGACAGGATAACATTCCAATGTGCTCTTTGCGTTCCGACTTAAACTCTTTCATTATGCATATGGATGTAAACATGGAGGAAGAGTCGAGAAGAAACCATTATAGACTTGGATCCACCACATCGGTTGTCCACTGGTGCCTTATGATGGGCTTGGACACTCAAAACTACCATGATCATGAGCAATTTGTGTCTTGAGGAAAGTAAGTTTCCCCTCTCCAAAGTAGGATTAGAGCAAGAAGCACAAACCCTCATGTACTATCAAGAAAATTGCTCTAGCTTTAGTCAAACACAGTGATAGCTTGTGGAAATTTCTTACGGGTAAAAGCTTTAGAAGACCTACACATCATAAACCTATTTGGAACCCGGGAGAAAGGGAGTTTAATGTTTCTACCATACCTCAAATATTTACCATCATGTGACCTTCCTCTTGCAAATAAAACTTTGATCCATAACCTCGGTAGCTCAACATCTTGAGAACATGCGGATGAACTTCTTATGAGCAAGGATGACGGTTATAATCCCGACATACACGAGCTACTGAAATTGGCTCATATTTTGTCTTTTCATGAAGAACTTAGAAATGCTAAAATCGGGAATCTCATGCAAAATACTAATTTCTACGAGAAAAAACAAGGGAAAACATTGTATCACTACCTTTTCCTCAAAGAACAACTTTAACCAAAGCAAACACACAAAGCGAAACAAAAGCTGAAATGATCAAGGAGAAAAAATAGTGGCCATAGAATCGCTTTGATTTTTAGGAATAATACTGCATCTCCATATAACAAAAAATCATGTTTTTTCTACCCAAGATCATGATTCACCGATTAAAAGTGCTTTTAATCATGTGTTCTTACAAGATCATGTTTCAGGTCATAATCATAAGATTCCTTGCAAAGTAGACAACTTAAAGATTTTTTTCCGGTTTGCGGGAGGTAGATCGATTTCAAGTTCAAAATTGCAAAACCACCCAATATCAAAAATCTGTTCATGAAGGCCATGTTCCAGTTTTAAATTTACGTGTTTTTGCATACCTTGATGATGTCACTATCTATTTCAAGAATTACCAAGAGTACATACATTACTGAAGAAAGCATACGATAAGAAAAGGAGTGGAAATCAGATATTCAAAGAAGTACGAGAGGAGGATCTTGGGTTGTTTAGAGATTCTTGCATGAATCCCTATGTCATGTTAGAGAAGAAAATTTCTCAGAAATTTTTCTTTTCAAGAGTTAAGTGGGCCAAGGGTGAGAGAGATCCTTACGAGGATAAGATGCTTTGAAATTCAGTCATTTCCAAGATTTTTGAGTTTGAAACACTTTTCGAGTCATTGTACATACCATTGTTTGAAATATTGAAAAAAAAATAGAAAAGTCAAAAACGAGTAAAAGATAGGAAAGTCAAAAACGATAAGCATGAGAAAAGAGGGCAAGTGAAGATAGAACAAAGGCCCCATGTTCAAAAAATAGTCTTTCGGAAACGAGCAAGTCTAAATGTCGCTACTAGTACTTCAATGTCTTGTTCGAGCTATCTAGCCTAATCATAGTGTGAGCATGTTTAAATTTATTTCTTGATAAGTTAGTGAGTGCCAAGATAGTCAACATTGTGTAAGATTGACTTATCACAGAGCTTAGATTAGGGAGAGATTACGGTTCCACATGCCTAAAAACAGAACCAAGAGAGAAGCGAGGGATGAAAAACACATTGTACATCTTATCCCACGCTTGTCTAGTTTCCTTTTATTGCGGAATAACATTTGTGTGCGACTTGTCTTTTATGCCGCAAATGCATGACAAATCGAGCCCTGCCTAATCCGATTTGATCATTTTTTGAATTTCATGTTGTAGGTTAGAGAATGAAATCCTGTCAAAATGCTTAATCTTGACGAGTTGATCTAGTTTTAGGTAGAGAAATGGAGGAGTTCATCGGCTTAATCGAAACTCGACCGTGCAGATATAAGAGTAGAAATAGATAGGTTCATTTTGAAAAAAGAAAAATATGCATTGTCAAAAGTGCCGCTAGTTCAAATGCTGCCAAAGAGAAGAAAAAAATGTTAGGAAATATAGTGGGGTAGGTAGAAGTATCCTTGATGTTATACCATGCTGTCATTTTTCAGAAATAACATCAAGAGAAGGGTAAATTTTGCGCCAATGGATAAGGCACTGGTCTTCATAAGCCAAAAATCTGGATTACGGACACCTCTGACGAGGCTGCCCTCCCCAAATGGAGCCATTGTTAGCCATCAGTACTTTTTTACATGTTAGTGATGACTATATCTACGTTGAGTTTTCTAGACTGATTTCCTTATGTCAATATGTCATCGAGACCCTCCTAAAACTTTTTTCGCCTTTCTACCTTTTCGGTTCGCTCATGTCAAAATCGAACCTCATTATCACAATCCTATCTAGCCGACCTTATTGGTCTGCCCATCGGCTTATAAAGGCAAATCCACATCCGTTTCAAGAGTATCCCCATGTTAGGAAGTGGCGCTTTAAGACATTTCACCCTTGGCAATCATCAAAAAAGCCAAAAAAGCCTCCACTCTGCAACGACGACCTACCATGATTTGACCTCTTACTTTGCAAAATGAAATTGACAAACAGACCCTAAAGTCGCGCCACTTATATCCCCTAGATCTCGGCTACTTGCATAAACCCCAATCTCAAGCTAACTATTAGGTTTTTCACGGTGTTCTATGGTTTCTACAAAAGCGGAAATATAACTTCATCTCGAGATTAAATGCTTGATCTACGGTTAGAGGAGCGATGCATGCTTCTAAAATGTATTATGAGCCTCGAGATGAAGCACCAAAACAAAGTCACTCATCGAGGCCTTACGGCTCTTTCTCCGACATGAAAATCACAGTGATGAAAGGGTCTGCTGTGTCTCAGACAGCTGGTAAATTGTCAAGGCCCGAGAACCTCCTTCATTTACAAGCGAGAGGTTAGGGCGCCTCCTCATCCATAGCGAGAGGCGCGGGCCGGTGTTGACTTAGAAGATTGCAAGAGTCCGAGGTTTGCCTTGGACGAACAAATGAAACGAGAGACTCCGGGTTTTCATGAATTTGAGTAATGGTCATAACGAGACAGAGTTTGGAATATGCTAGGAAAAAAGAGTCTGTACGATAAAGGAGGTCATCTGAAGCTTTCAAATCATGTAAATTGTTGAAATGAAGAAAGGCATGTCATTGGTGAAAATTCCAAATCATCAGTACACACTATCTCACAGAGATCAAATAGAGCAGAATGCTTGACAACATCTGCCATTACCAGGCGAAAAGAAGGTTCTTGGTTTCTCAAAATGCACTAACCTCCATAAGTCACAAAGATGATTTGACAAGTAATGCATCATGAGATGACCAAGCCAAATGATAAATATCTCGGTCACCCCTAGAACGGTGCGTGAAGAGACAATATCACTTTGGCTAGGGTTTCTGTCGAAACTACGGTGATCACGGGCAAGAAGAGGTGCTAATATTGATGTTTTTCAAGAGGTTCACTTACCATCACTTCCGGAGAAAAGGCTGTGTCGAAACAGTTTGCCAAAAAACCTTCGTATACCTTGCACGATGAAGAGCCTCCTCCATAGTGAAGCGGATGGCGAAGCCAGGGAGTAGGTTGTTGAAAGCTGATTGATCTAAAAAGTGCGAGAGAAAGGACACAAAGAAATTGAATAAAAGTCATTGCACGAGTAAATGATAGTGCTTATGATACAAAAGTGTTGATTTTCCTATTCAAAATAAGAATGTACATCAAAGCTTGTACCTATAGTAGAAAGGAGACAATATTGAACATATGCATGCATTGATACCACAAGGAGCGGTTTCTTTAAAGGCAATAGGTTCACTAGATGCTCAATATCCCTTGCGGAAGTACGAAGGAGCTCTTCTTGAGTAAACGGAGAAGTACAGATGTATGAAAACATGTCATCAAAAGAGTGCACTACGGTCCGGAGAGAAGCTTGTGAATCACCCTGGGAAGCAGACAATTATCAAATCCATCGGAAGGACACAGAGCCATCTCATGTTGAATAACACAACAATCTCCAAGGTTGGTCAAGTGCTCTTTGACACATTAGATTAATTTTCTCCGGATTATCTTGAGAAAGTAAAGCAGATGGCCAAGGTTGAGCTATAGAAATGCATGATGAATAGGTATACGATATGCTATAAGTGGACAAAAAGTAGTTTGATAAATTGTTAGTTTTTGAGTTTGGAGACAAATGCATCTCTCTCATCATTCAAAGGACAAAGCATGAGGTCCCCTTCTAACACACTATTAAAGTCCATGATATACACGTGTTCAAAGGTATGGCGACTCTCCAAAGTAAGTTTTGAGAATACCGAAGTTAAGAGAATCAAAGGTTTTTTCAAAACAAAAAAACTCTACAAAATACCAAACCAAAGTTCAGTTTACCTTTTAAAAATGAAGTGACAGTTGGGGTGTTTTTTGAAAAGGATATAAGTTTGAAGCATCAAAGTAAGAACTTCATTTTCAAAGGTTGAAATAGAGCCCGCGCCTCCATAGCATCAAAGCAAGAAGGATTAGGGTCAGAAATAACACGATCACTGCGTTTTGCACCGCGCGACGTGCACGGTTTTCTATGCGACGTGCTACGGGCGAAAATTTACACGAGCCACCCTAGTCGGCGCGACGTGCTCGTACGTTGGCGCGACGTGCGCTGTACAAGGCCGCGAACCACGACAGCCGACAGACAAGCATGCATGAGCGACGTCTTGGTGTCGAAGGAGTGCCGCGCGAGGGTTTTAAAGGTTTGTAATGCTACTCAGACCTGCCACGAGGGTTTTTCATCAATCTTAAGAAGTATTTCTCATATCATCTTTGCCGTGCTATTCAAAGCCACCTCGAAGCTACAAGGGAAAAGCGTTGATTGTCGTTTTATGTTGTTGAAAACCTATTTGGCAAGTGTTATTCATCTAGCAGAGCTTTTCACAATATCACCGAGGGTACACTTATAAGGGACCATTTATTGTTTTAAAAAGAAAACTCATATAACCCATGTCTTAAAGCTCCATTTGTCTTCTAAAAACTCTGTCGAGTTTTGCTCCAATACGTGTATTGACGATCTAATCATATGTGGGGTAGTTTGCTTGAGATGCAAAACGATGGAAAGTAGGCACACAATGCGGAGACGGGAATTGTTAAATGATTATAAGCCTCCTAGGAGCTAGAGTGTGTTGGTTGACATCAAAGATTTCAAGAACAGAGTGATTGTTGGCATTTTCTCACAAGCACACCTTTTAGCAAAGCTTTTCCTTTCGTATTTTTTTCCTCTGTGAAGAGTTGTTGTAGAGATATTTTCAAAGGTGAACCAAACTACACGAGGCGCGAGGTTGTTGATGGTTGAACTCTAACATTGGAGACGAGAGGTATAGATGTATTGATAGATCTTTTGAACTCACAAGCAAAGGGTGTGTTTCCTAAAAAGCATGGTGCTGCCTGATATGTCACCTAACCTAGTTCTGCCTTTCTTTCACTATATGGTGTCATTTTGAAGGGGTTCGTTGTTTGTGATATTTTTTCAAGAGGAAGGTCATTTACGAAGAACGGGGAGGGTTATCAAAAACACTTATCACAACAAGCCCTTGTAGCATACTGCCCCTATTTCTGTGTTTCACTCTGTAAGTTTGTTGGCAAAGAGTTTCCAAAGGTGGAACAACATATTGAAGGAGCCCGAGTTGTTGGTGGTTAAATTTAAACATTGGAGGCGAGAGGTACACTGGTGATGGTTGATCTTTTAACTTCACAAGAAAAAAGTGTCCTTCACTTTAAAGCATCGTGTATTGATTTTTCATCTAACCTAGGTCCCAGCCCTCTTTTTCACCATATTGTATCATTTTGAAAAGTTGATTGACAAAGAGATTCTAAGGATGAAGCGATCACCGAAGGCGAGTTCGTTGATGGGAATTTAACTTTGGGAGCGGAGAGATACAAAAGTGGTGTTTGATTTCTTAAACTTCACAAGTGAAAGGGTGTGTTTCCTAAAGCATTGTGCATTGTTTTTCACACCTAACTTGGGTGCCTTTTCTGAAACCATATTTTATCAAATGCAGAGAAATTGTTGACGAGAGATACTCTAAAGGTGAATAGGGCTACTTCTAAGAGGACAATGTGGTTGATGATTGCAATTTTACATTGAAGACGGGAGTGTGGCTATGATTGCTTAACACTCTATACTGGGAAATTGACACAGGAGTTTGTCCCATTTTCATACGGGGTACCATATTAGAAAGTTTGCACCGAGTCGAAGTGCATCCAGAGGGTGAAGGTACAGTAAAGAGTGCGAGGTGGTTTATTCAAAGAAAAAATTGTTTCGCATTTCATCCAAACCACATTGTCTAAATTGTCCAAACAGTCTAGTGACTAGTTTCAATCAGTAGAACATTTTCATAGTGAAGGCGATTTGCCTCTTCAAAAGTTTAGTCAAAGTCGAGAATGCCTCCAAAGCGAGATCACGGGAGCGGTCCACATAAGAAATATGAGCCTATCTCCATAGAAGAAATCAATGCTCACCCATCGGTGCTTTTCAATTTCCATGAAGTAGGTCGTCTTGATTTCACGGAGAGGATGAAGAAGTCAAGAGTTTTTCGCCACTTACACATTTGTGCGCTTTGAGATTCAAGGACAAACACTTCCAATTAGCGGGTCTTGATTTCAAAATCTCCCCAAGGCATGTATCCAAGGCTACCAAGATCCCGTATCATGGTGAAAAGTGGTTTAAACAAGCTCATCTTGATCTAGAGGATTATAAACCTTTCGTCACCCGAACATAGGGAAACCATCGTTGCTATTTTTCCCTTTTTCCCTATCTTCTCGATGATTATGCTCCACCGATGAAAAGCCATAATGAGATATTTCACTTGTGAAAGGGAGGTTTAACCAAATTTATGCCTATCATGTCCGCTTGTTGATGCATTTTACCGAGAAGCGAGCAGCTAAACCTTCCATACTTTTTGTCCAAAAGCATAGAGAAAAATGGCTTCTCTCTTGGCCTGAGAGGCTCCACCTCGGCAAATCCCTTCTCTCTTTCATCATTCCTTGATCAAGATTATCTTCTTACACCCACGCAGAGAAAAAAGGGGTTTCATGGGATTCATTCATTAGCCATTCGGACTTTTACCCGTTGTTCCTCTGTTCATGTGTCTCCTACTCGGCTTTGTCCATCGCCCGGTCTCTCGTCCAGTAGGCCTACACCTAAAAAACTCAAAATGACTCTTTGGACAGCCCAAGCCTACAAGGAGAAGGAGAAGGCGGTGAACCACGGGGAGAAAAAAGAAGGCGGTGAACACGGCGGCTAGAGGTTGATGCGAGCAGACGGTACACGTTGGATGTTGAGGGACGACCAAGTCAACGAGGAAGAGATAGAGGGCGGTGAACACCGGCGGCAGATAGGTGATGAAGGGGACGACATGCGGATATTGAAGGACGACATCGGTGTAGATATTTAGGAGACGGACATATAGAAAGTGAGACGAGCGGCATATAGAAAAGAGAAGGACAGGTAGAGGCAGGTTGATGAAGCACGGCAAGTGAGTGCCACATACGATAACGAAAGCTGGTTCCTAGTAAGAGGAAATTGCCCAAAAAGACACTTTCTAGTTTCGCGAGGAGGAAAAGCGCCGGGTTGACTTTCAAAGGCAAAAGTAAAATTGGAGGAAAGTGCAAAGCATGGAGGTGGATTCAGCTGTATCCTATCCAAAGTGATGATAGTGACAATGAGGCCCCGCCTCCTTGAAAACCTCCTCATTCACAAAGAAGGGCAAATTGAGGTGTTACAGAAGACCTTCACAGGGCGAGGAATTTCAACCACTTCTTGGAGGTTGAAAACAAACAAATGAAAGTATCATGCGGCCATTCATGAGCGAGGGCGATCAAGTATAAAAAAGAGGCGAGAAAAAGGCGCAAGTAAGAATTGAAGAGGCTCATTGGCGAGTTTGATGATGAAGAGGAGGGAAGACCGACTAGGGCGGAAGAGGCCTAGGACCATCGGGCTTAGAAGAGCCTTGGAGAAACGGAAGCGAAGAACAAGCTCATTTCGAAGCCTTTCCTCTCACTACCCTCCTTGAGCGAGGAAATTGAGGAAAACAAAGAAGCATGGCTTGAGAGAGCTAACCGGCATTTGGAGACAAAGCTTGAGAGGGCGAATAGGGATCTTGAGCTACGAGAAAGAGGACTCTTCATTTTCGAAGCTAAATCGGTTGCCGGGCGAAAAATTAAAGGTAGCACAAGAGAAATTGAAGAAGTTGAAGGAGAGGCGCCTAGCACGGAAGGAAGGGAAAAGCATATCAGCCCTCGATATTTTGGCTTCGGTTTCGAGCATGTTTCTATGGACCCTCGAGAGCCATGCATGCCAATTTTGGGCTGTTTCGGCAACTTTTTGTTTTTTGGCATTTTTTGGGCTTTTGGCCAAAAACTCATAAATTCGCCATGTCGAGTTTGATGAGTTGTCAGGGAGGAAGATGATGTTCGATGGATGCCATAATTCCATGAGCAGGTCTCCAGCGATTTTCGAGCATTTGAAGATCATTCGCTCAAATTGGCGAACGGCCTATTTTGCACATGCACGCCATATCAGCGTGCTATTTTACTGTTTTTGCACACGGAGTACGAGTTTTGAATGACTTCAGGACCTCGAGATTGAGTTGGTTTCGATGCGCTGGGAAAGTAGACATAGAGGCTTTCCAAAAAAGCCCTCATGAGCCCCATTTAGACATCGGGAAGCTGCCATTTGCATCCAGCAAGTCAAGGGACCCTTTCGGGCATAAATATGAAGTATTTTTTTGTAATTTTTTGAACTCCAAAAATCTGCTTTTTCCAAATGTGCGTTAAGCTATTTTTATCATTGTGAAATGATGTAAAGTCAATATAATTTCCGTTTTGTAACGTAGATATTTTATGGGATATTTTGTGCCTTGGGCTTTGCAAAGCCTCGAGGACAAGTTTAGATATTTTGACTTGGCCAATGGGATAGCTAGTTGCTCCATGAGGTTTTTCCTCCCTCAAGCCTATTTATTCCATGGTTCTCATTGTAAATCGAAGGTTTGAACTTGAGAGAAGAATTAATGCATTGGTCATATGAGCTTTGAAGAATACACTTGAGTTATGATTTTTGAATCTCGCCTCTTGGATGCTTTTGAGGAATGATGAAGGATTGTTGATGGATTCTTGACATGGTAGAATGGTATAGTGTCTCTTGATATGTTTTGTCTTCTAGTTTTCATTCATAATACATATTTTTCTTTCCGCTATAGATCGGTAAAGATTGATTTTTGAGATATGCTCATGGAGGCACCTCAAAATCCCCGAATCTTCATAGCTTGATGTTTTATTCTCCCTTAGTTATGCTGAGGAATTCTTAGCTGCTCTTTAGTAACCTAAGGTATTGTTGCTAAGTTTTATTTATAAGTTCTATGTATGTTGAGTAGGATGTATGGTTTGCCCTACCTACCTATTAAGCTGCCCATAGTTCGTCCCATGAATTTTCTCTTTGACTCGATTTGTTGATCATCTTGTTGAACCAAGGAGGCCTAGTCTGGAGTCTAGCCCTTTGCCTAAAACTATGAAAACTTGTTTGTCAAAGTGCCCAATGACTTAGAGAGTATGTTTAGGTGTTCGGGCGTAGTTTATAGAGTTGTTAGTTTGTCTCATGTGTTTTTCCCCAAAGTGCGATAGCCATTTCCCGAAGTTAGAGGGTCTTATACCTCTATGTATGGGTTGGAATGTTTGATTTCTATGTATTAATTAGCTTACGGTTATACTAAGCATGATTAATGGCTTGCTATTACATGTTTATGTCTACTATTAACTAGTTACACTTGAAATCCCTTGTCTTTCACCAACTTGTTGTCCATTTAACCCATTTTGCCCAAAGATCCCTTCTACCGTGAATCAAATCGGCCCTACAGCAGCTTTACATCATCACCTCATAGCTTCCTTGACCTGTTTGACCCCATAGCCCAATTTATCTACATCTTGTTATCCAGTTACCCAAACTAATCAAGGTTGAGAAGACTGACCAAAGCCAAGCTAAAGTTACCCAAACTAATCCTCTCTCAGATACTCCTGATACTTCTACAAAGGTCACCAAAACAACTATGGCAAACAAAACCCCTAAACAAGGTCAACAAACTCGGAACATAGACAAAGGTCTTAGCTGAAAAAGCTGAAACAAACATATCTAAACTTCAAGTGCCTTTTAGCTTTGAAGCGAAATCGCTAAAGATCAAAATCACCATGCCTCTTCTTGAACTCATTGCTAAAAACTCTTATAAATCCCAAGTACTAAAAGTCTTAAATCTAGGGAATGATGCGAACATTGTTAATCTCATCGATGACATTCTGACAAATCTTGCTTTTGGTCCAAAGGTAAGAGGGAAAATTCGAGAGGTGAGTTACTCTTCCATTTTACATTAGCCTAAACATCCACGACCAAATCCTCCAAATGCCATGCTAGACTGCGGCGCCTCGCATAATCTTATGCGAAGGTAGTAATGGAGATTATGCTTGGAAATCACAAAGAGCCATACAAAGACTTGTATTCATTTGATTCAAGCGAGTCCAATGCACGGGTTTGATCGAAAAGACCTTTGTTTTAGTCTAGCCCAAATACCGCTAAACATCTAATCATGGATATAGTAGTGGCGGAAATTCCTCCCAAGTACGGGATGCTTCTATCCAGGATCTTGGGGAGCCACAGCTTTCGAGGGAATATCCAGTTTGGACATGTCATATGCCACCATTCCTGTGTTTGATCAGACGGGATGCTCTCACCACGAATCACACATGAAATACATGATTAAGCGAGTCAGATAGACCAGATAACATTCCAATGTGCTCTTTTGGGTCAGACTTAAACTCTTTCATTATGCATATGGATGTAAACATGGAGGAAGAGTCGAAGAAACCATTATAGACTTGGATCCACCACATCGGTTGTCCTGGTGCCTTATGATGGAGCTGGACACTCAAAACTACCATGATCATGAACGAATTTGTGTCTTGAGGAAAGTAAGTTTCCCCTCTCCAAAGTAGGATTAAAGCAAGAGCACAAACCCTCATGTACTATCGAAAAATTGCTCTAGCTTTGAGTCGAGCACCAGCGGTAGCTTGTGGAAATTTCTTAGGGTAAAAAGCTTTAGAAGACCTACACATCATAAACCTATTTGGAACACGGGAGAAAGGGAGTTTAATGTTTCTACCATACCTCAAATATTTACCATCATGTGACCTTCCCTCTGCAAATAAAACTTTGACCATAACCTCGGTAGCTCATCATCTTGAGAACATGCGGATGAACTTCTTATGAGCAAGGATGGCGTTATAATCCCGGCATGCACGAGCCTACTTGAAATTGGCTCATATTTTGTCTTTTCATGAAGAACTTAGAAATGCTAAAATCGGGAATCTCATGCAAAATGCTAATTTCTACAGAAAAAAACAAGGAAAACATTGTATCACTACCTTTTCCTCAAAGAACAACTTTAGCAAGCAAACCACAGCAAGGCTGAAACAAAGCTGAAATGATCAAGGAGAAAAATAGTGGCCATAGAATGCGCTTTGATTTTTAGGAATATCTGCATCTCCATATAACAAAAATCATGTTTTTTCTACCCAAGATCATGATTCACGATTAAAAAGTGATTTTTAATCATGTGTTCTTACAAGATCATGTTCAGGTCATAATCATAAGATTCCTTTGCAAAGTAGACAACTTAAAGATTTTTCCGGTTTGCGGGAGGTAGATCGATTTCAAGTTCAAAATTGCAAAAACCACCCAATATCAAATCTGTTCATGAAGGCCATGTTCCCGGTTTTAAATTTATTCGTGTTTTGCATACCTTGATGATGTCACTATCTATTTCAAGAATTGCAAGTACATACATTACAGAAGAAAGCATACTGATGAGGAAAAGGTGGAAATCGATATTCAAAAGAGTACTGAGAGGGAGGATCTTGGGTTTGTTTAGAGATTCTTGCATGAATCCCTATGTCATGTTAGAGAGAAAATTTCCCCAAATTTTTCTTTTCAAAGTTAAGTGGGCCAAGGGTAAGAGGAGATCCTTACGAGATAAGATCTTTGAAATTAGTCATTTCCAAGATTTTTGAGTTTGAAACACTTTCGATCATTGTATCATACCATTGTTTGAAATATTGAAAAAAAATAGAAAAGTCAAAAACGATAAAAGATAGGAAGAGTCAAAAACGATGCAAAAGCGAGAAAAGAGGCAAGTGAAGATGAGAACAAAAGATCTATGTTCCAAAAAATAGTCTTTTGGAAAGCGAGCAAGTCTAAATGCAGCTACTAGTACTTCAATGTCTTGTTCGACTATCTAGCCTAATCATAGTCGAAGCATGTTTAAATTTATTCTTTGATAAGTTAGTGAGTGCCAAGATAGTCAACATTGTGTAAGATTGACTTATCACGAGCTTAGATTAGGGAGAGATTAGTTCCACATGCACTAAAAAACGAGACCAAAGAGAGAAGCGAGGGGATGAAAAACACATTGTACATCTTAGCCCCCAGCTTGTCACAGTTTCCCTTTTATTGCGAGAATAACATTTGTGTGCGACTTGTCTTTTATGCGCAAATGCATGACAAATCGAGTCGCCTAATCACGATTTGATCATTTTTGAATTTCATGTTGTAGGTTAGAGAATGAAATCTGTCAAAATGCTTAATCTTGACGGTTGATACTAGTTTTCAGGTAGAGAAATGGAGGAGTTCATCGACTTAATGCCCGAACTCTGGCGAGATATAAGAGTAGAAATAGATAGGTTCATTTTGAAAAAAGAAAAATATGCATTGTCAAAAAATTTGCTAGTTCAAATGCGCCAAAGAGAAGAAAAAATGTTAGGAAAGATAGTGGGAGGTAGGTAGAAGTATCCTTGATGTTAACCATGCTTGTCATTTTTTCAGAAATAACATCAGAGAGAAGGGTAAATTTTGCGTCGATGGATAAGGCACTTGGTCTTCATAAGCCAAAAAATCTGGATCTCGGACACCTCTGACGAGGAGAGCTATGCCCTCCCAAATGGAGCCTTTCGTTAGCCATCAGTATTTTTTACATGTTAGTGATGACTATATCTACAGCTAAGTTTTCTAGAAACTGATTTCCTTATGTCAATATGTCATCCAGAAAACCCTCCTAAAACTTTTTTCGCCCCTCTACCTTTTCAGTTCGCCCATGTCGAAATCAAAACCTCATTGTCACTATCCTATCTAGCTTCAGCCTTCTTGATCTGCCCATCAGCTTTAAAAGGCAAACCGACATCTGGTTCAAGAGTATCCCCTATGTTAGGAAGTGGCGTTTTAAGACATTTCACCCTTGGCAATCATAAAAAAGCCAAAAAGCCTCCATCTGCAACAAGCCTACCATGACTGACCTCCTACTTTGCAAATGAATTTGACAAGCAGCCCTAAGTCGCGCCACTCACACCCCCTAGATCTCAGCACTGCATAAAACCCAATCTCAAGCTGACTATTAGGTTTTTCACAGTGTTCTATGGTTTCTACAAAGGCAGGAAATATAGTTTCATCTCATGGAGTAAATGTTTGAGTTTTACAGTTAGAGGAACAGCTGCTTCTAAATGTAACTTGAGCCTGAGATATGTCTGCAAAACAGAAAGCTACTCATCTGGACTTTACAGCTCTTTCCAGCATGAAAATCACAGTAAGAAAGGGATACCACTGTCTCAGCAAACTGGTAAATTGTCAAGGCCCAGAACCTCCTTCATTTACAAGCAGAGGGTTAGGGCGCCTCCTTCATCCACAAGCAGAGGGCGCTGGCCAATATTGACTTAGAAGATTGCAAAGGTCCAAGTTTGCTTTGTATTGAACAGTGAAACAATATCTCCAGGTTTTATGAATTTGAGTGATGGTCATAACAGGAACAGAGTTTGGAATATGCTAAGAAAAAGAGTCTGGTCTGATAAAGGAGGTCATATGAAGCTTTCAAATCATGTGAATTGTTGAAATGAAGAAAGGCATGTCATTGGTGAAAATTCCAATCATAAGTACCCTGCTTATCCACAAGATCAAATAGAACAGATGCTGACAACAAATGCCATTACCCAGGCAGAAGGAAAGTTCTTGTTTTCTCATAAGACACTGACCTCCATAATTACAATGATTATCCTTCAAATGGTTTGTCATGAGATGACCAAAACACATGATGATATTTTAGTCACCCTTAGAGCAGTACAGAGGAACAGTGTCACTGTGGCCAGGGCTTCTTCTGAAATACAGTGATGCTTGCAAGTAAAGATGCTAAGATTGATGTTTTTCAAGTGGTTTACTTACCATCACATTCAGAGAAAGGCTGTGTCAAACATAGTGGTCAAAAAGCCTTCAGATACCTTACCTGATGAAGAGCCTCCTCTATGTATGAGCAGATGGCCAAAGCTATTGCAGGTTGCTGAAACTGATTGATATAAGAAAGCAGTGGAAGGATACCAAAAACTGAATAGGAGTCATTGCACAGGTAAGTGTTACTGTTTATGATGCAAAGGTATTGATTTCCCTCTTCAAAGAGGTATCTGTCAGACTGTACCTGCAGTAGAAAATAGAAAATATTGAATATATGTATGCCATTGATGCCAAAAGGAGGCATTTTCCTTGAGGGAAAGGGTCAAGCAACAAAACAATATCACATGCCAAAGGTCCAAAGAAGCGCTTTTCAAGAAATGGTGTTCAAAGTTTTCAAATATTTCTGGCGCATTATGAATGGTCCTTCCTTGATAAAAATCACTAAGAAGGTAAAACAGTGGCAAAAGTTGAGCTATAGAATGCATGATGAACAGGTATACAATGCTATAAATAGACAAAGAAGTTGTTTGATAAATTGTCAGTTTTTGAGTTTGGGGCAAATGCATCTCTCTCACCATTCAAGAGACAGATATATCATGAGTAATGTACCTTCAGGCAGGAATTTATTTAAAACAAAAAGGAGGCGCTTGAAATTGAGAAAACCATAACCAAATCCAAGTTAGTCAAGAACTTGGCACCTTTGTATTTAAAGATTGGAGAAAGCAACAAAAGACCAAAGATTGTCAAAACAAGCCATGTAATCATTCTCTCAAGAACAAGTTCTTGTTCGTATTTCATTGGCAGTTTTATAACGCAGTGGCAGAGGTGATGAAGAATTTGTTGAGTTGTTTAGGTTTAAAGGTCGGGGTTAGAATCAATGTTCGGGTGTATATATTCAAATGACAAGCCCAAAGTTTAAACACAAAACAAAGTTAAAAATCAATGTTACTTCCAAAAGTTTAAGTGACCGTTGGAGATTTGTTGTGACATAACATCAAAGAGTAAGTGTGAGTGTAAAGATTTCATTTTCAAAAACTGAAGATGAGCCCGCGCCTCCATAGCATCAAACAAGAAGGATTCTGGTCGAAATAACACAGTCTGCACGTTTTTGCACCGAGCGACGTGCCTGGGTTTTTGCGCGACGTGCCTGGGTGAAAATTTACACAGGCCACCTTTGTCGGTGCGACGTGCCTGTACGTTGGCGCGACGCGCCTGTACAAGGCCGCCCGACCACCCGACAGGCCGACCCGACAAGTATTGTCTGCGCGACGTGCTGGTTGCAAAAGAGTGCCGCGCAGCTTTTAAAGACCCCTGGTGCTACTTCGGCCCTGCACAAGGGTTTTTCATCGATCTTAGAGGTATTTCTCATACATTTTGTCGTGTTATTCAAAGCCACCTCGAGGCCACAAGGGAAAACTGTTGATTGACTGTTTTATGTTGTTCAAAACCTATTTGGCAAGTGTTATTCATCCTAGCAGAGGTTTTCACAATATCACCAAAGGGCTGTATTCATAAAGGACCATTTATTGTTTTAAAAAGAGAAAACTCATATAACCCCAGTCTTAAAGCTCTACAGTCTTCTAAAAACTCTGTCAGTTTTTGCTCCAATACTGTGTATTGACAGTCTAATCATATGTGGGGTAGTTTGCTTGAGATGCAAAACAGTGGAAAGTGGGCACACCTGTACAGGACAGAATTGTTAAATGATTATAAGCCTCCTAGGAGCTAGGTGTGTTGGTTGACATCAAAGATTTCAAGAACAGAGTGATTGTTAGCATTTTCTCACAAGCACACCTTTTAGCAAACTGCCCCCCTTTTTCACTGTATTTTGTCACTACTGTGAAGAGTTGTTGACAGAGATTTTCAAAGGTGAACAGAACACTGAGGGGCAGAGGTTGTTGATGGTTGAACTCTAACATTGGAGACAGAGGTATAGATGTATTGGTAGATCTCTTGAACTCACAAGCAAAGGGTGTGTTTCCTAAAAAGTATAGTGCACTGATATGTCACCTAACCTAGTTCTGCCTTTCTTTCACTATATGGTGTCATTTTGAAGAGCTGTTGTTTGTGATATTTTTCAAGAGGAAGGTCATTTCTGAAGAACAGGGTTATCAAAACACTTATCACAACAAGCCCCTTCTAGCAATCTGCCCCTATTTCACTGTATTTTTCACTATTGTAAGTTTGTTGGCAAAGAGTTTCCAAAGGTGAACAGCATATTGAAGGACAGAGTTGTTGGTGGTTAAATTTAAACATTGGAGGCAGAGGTACACAGGTGATGGTTGATCTTTTAACTTCACAAGAAAAAGTGTCCTTCATAAAGCACTGTGTATTGATTTTTCATCTAACCTAGGTCTGCCCTCTTTTTTCACCATATTGTATCATTTTGAAAAGTTGATTGACAAAGAGATTCTAAGGATGAACAGTACACTGAAGGGCAGAGTTTGTTGATGGGAATTTAACTTTGGGAGCAGAGACACAAAAGTGGTGTTATGATTTCTTAAAAGTGAAAGGGTGTGTTTCCTAAAGCACTGTGCATTGTTTTTACACCTAACTTGGGTTTGCCTTTTCTAGAAACCATATTTTATCAGGCAGATAAATTGTTGACAGAGATACTCTAAAGGTGAATAGGGCTACTTCTAAAGGACAGGTGGTTGATGATTGCAGTTTTACATTGAAGACAGAGATGTGGCTATGATTGCTTAACACTCTATACAGGAAATTGACACAGGAGTTTGTCCCATTTTCACACAGGGTACCATATTAGAAAGTTTGCCTGGCTGAAGTGCATCCAGAGGTGAAGAGCTGTTTTTTTTAAAGAGTGCAGAGGTGGTTTATTCAAAGAAAAATTGTTGCATTTCATCCAAACCACATTGTCTAAACTGTCCAAACAGTCTAGTGACTAGTTTCAATCCAGCAGAACATTTTTCATACAGTGAAGGCAGTTTGCCTCTTCCAAAGTTTGGTCAAAGTCAGAATGCCTCCAAAGCGAGATCATAGGAGCGGTCCACATAAGAGATATGAGCCTATCTCCATAGAAGAAATCAATGCTCACCCATCAGTGCTTTTCAATTTCCATGAAGTAGGCTGTCTTGATTTCTGTCAGAGGATAGAAGAAGTTAAGAGTTTCTCGCCACTTACACACTTGTGCGCTTTGAGATTCAAGGACAAACACTTCCAGTTAGCAGGTCTTGACTTCAAAATCTCTCCAAGGTATGTATCCAAGGCTACCAAGATCCCGTATCATGGTGAAAAGTGGTTTAAACAAGCGCATCTTGATCTAGAGGATTATAAACCTTTCATCAAACCTGAACATAGGGAAACCATCACTGCTATTTTCCCTTTTTCCTATCTTCTTGACAGTTATGCTCCACTGATGAAAGCCATAATGAGATATTTCACTTGTGAAGGGAGGTTTAACCAAATTTATGCCTATCATGTCCGCTTGTTGATGCATTTTACCAGAAGCAGGCAGCTAAACCTTCCATACCTTTTGTCCAAAAGCATAGAGAAAATGGCTTCTACTGTCCAAAAGAAAGCTCCACCTCAGCAAATCCCTTCTCTCTTTCATCATTCCTTGATCAAGATTATCTTTTTACACCAGCTGGAGAAAAAAGGGGTTTCATGGGATTCATTCATTAGCCATGCAGATTTCGCCACTGTCCCTCCTGTTCATGTGTCTCCTACTCAGCCTGTCCATCGCCCAGTGCCTTTGTCTAGTAGGCCTACCCCTAAAAAACTCAAGATGACCACTGGGCAGCCAAGTCAACAGGGAGAAGGAGAGGGCAGTGAACCACAGGGAGAAAAAGAAGGCAGTGAACAGCATCAGCTAGATATTGAGGGACAACAGCAGTTGGAGATTAGTGAACAACAGCAACTAGAGTTTGAAGATCAGCAGCAGCTACAGGTTGATGAACAGCAGCAGGTACAAGAAGAGGGACAGCAGCAGACAGAAATTGAAGAGCAGCAAGTTGAGCAAACAATTGAAGCGCCTTTTGAGCCACAAACTGGACAGGATGTTGAGGAAGGACAGCAAGCTGAAGCTGCCTCCTTGACAGTGACCAAAACTGTTCCTAAAAAGAGGAAATTGACCAAAGGGACAACTTCTAGCTTGCCAAGGAGAAAAAGCGCCAGATTAGCTTTCAAAGGCAAAAGCATAGTTGGGGAAAGTGCCAAGCATGGAGGTAAATCAGCTGTCATCCCTATCCCAAGCGATGACAGTGATAACGAGGCCCACATCCTTGAAAATCTCCTCATTCACAAAGAGGGGAAAATTGAGGTGTTACAAGAAGACCTTCAAAGGGCGAGGAATTTCAACCACTTCTTAGAGGTTGAAAACAAACAAATGAAGTATCATGCAGCCATTCATGAGGCAAGGGCGATCAAGTATAAGAAAGAGGCGGAAAAAACACAAGCAAGAATTGAAGAGCTCATTGGCGAGTTTGATGATGAAGAGGAGGAAGAACAACCTAGGCGAAAGAGGCCTAGGACCATCGGGCTTAGAAAAGCCTTGGAGAAACAGAGAGCAAAAGAACAAGCTCATTTCGAAGCCTTTCCTCTCACTGCCCTCCTTGAGCAGGAAATTGAGGAAAACAAAGAAGCATGGCTTGAGAGAGCTAACCAGCATTTGGAGACAAAGCTTGAGAGGGCGAATAGGGATCTTGAGCTATAGAGAAAGAGGACTCTTCATTTTCAGAAGCTAAATCAGTTTGCCAGGCGAAAATTAAAGGTAGCACAAGAGAAATTGAAGAAGTTGAAGGAGAGGCGCCTAGCACGGAAGGAAGGGAAAAGCATATCCGCCCTCGATATTTTGGCTTCAGCTTCGGAGCATGTTTCTATGGACCCTTGAGGGTCATGCATGCCAATTTTGGGCCTGTTTCGGCAACTTTTTGTTTTTTGGCATTTTTGGGTTTTTGGCCAAAAACTCATAAATTCGCCATTTTAGTTTGATGAGTCGTCAAGGGAAGAGAATGATACCGATGGATGCCATAATTCCATGAGCAGGTCTCCAGCGATTTTCAGGGCATTTGAAGATCATTCGCCCCCTCCAATTGGCGAAAAACACCCTCTTTTTGCACATTCTGCCCGCCATATCAGCGGTCTGCTATTTTCTGGGTTTTTGCACACAGGTACAGTTTTGAGGGACTTTCAGAGATCATATTGAGGTGATTTCACTTGCGTCGGAAATCAGACACAGAGAGCTTTCCAACGAGCCATCATGAGCCTCATTTCGACACCGGAAAGGCTGCCATTTGCCTTCAGCAAGTCAGGGGACCTTTTTCAGGCATAAATATGAAGTATTTTTGTAATTTTTGAACTCCAAAAATCTGCTTTTCCCAAATGTGCGTTAAGCTATTTTTATCATTGGGAAATCATGTAAAGTCAATATAATTTCTGTTTTTAGTAGTTTTTTAGATATTTTATGGGATATTTTGTGCCTTGGGCTTTGCAAAGCCTCAAGGACAAGTTTAGATATTTTGACTTGGCCAATGGGATAGCTAGTTGATCCATGAGGTTTTCCTCCCTCAAGCCTATTTATTCCATGGTTCTCATTGTAAATCAGAGGCTGAACTTGAGAGAAGAATTAATGCATTGGTCATATGAGCTTTGAAGAATACACTTGAGTTATGATGTTTGGATTGCCTCTTGGATGCTTTTGAGGAATGTTGAAGGCTTGTTGATGGATTCCTTGACATGGTCGAATGGTATAGTGCTTCTTAATGTTGTTTTGTCTTCTAGTTTTCACTCATATTTCATTTTTCTTGCTGCTATAGATCAGTAAAGATTGATTTTGAGACATGCCCATGGAGGCACCTCAAAATCCCCGAATCTTCATAGCTTGATGTTTTCTTCTCCCTTAGTTATGCTAAAGAATTCTTAGTTGCTCTTTAGTAATCTAAGGTATTGTTGCTAAGTTTTATTCATCAGTTCCATGTATGTTGAGTAGGATGTATGGTTTGCCCTACCTACCTATCAGCTGCCCATAGTTCTGTCCATAAAACTTTCTCTTTGACTGATTTGTTGATCATTTTGTTGAACCAAGGAGGCCTAGTCCCGATCTATCCCTTTGCCTAAAACTATGAAAACTTATTTGTCCAAGTGCCCAATGACTTAGAGACTATGTTTAGGCGTTCCGGCATAGTTTATGAGTTGTTAGTTTGTCTTATGTGTTTTCCCCAAAGTCTGATAGTCATTTCCCGAAGTTAGAGGGTCTTATACCTCTATGTATGGCTGGAATGTTTGATTTCAATGTTTTAATTAGCTCATAGTTGCATTTAGCATGATTAATGGCTTGCTATAACATGTTTATGTCTGCTATAAACTAGTTACACTTGAAATCCCTTGTCTTTCACCAACTTGTTTTCCACTTAATCCATTTTTCCCAGAGATCCCTTCTACCGTGAATCAAATCGGCCCTACAGCAGCTTTACATCATCACTTCATAGCTTCCTTGACCTGTTTGACCCCATAGCCCAATTTATCTACACCTTGTTATCCAGTTTATGTATTTGATCAGTTTCATCCCTCACAAACTTAAAAACTAAAAAAACCAAAAAACACACTTCATAACTAGCCTAATATCAGAACACTGCAAGTAAACACACCGACATCTTTGACACTTATAGAGAGAGCCCTCTCTGAGTCCAGGAAGGCTAGGTCCTCGGGCTCCAAAGCTTGGTTTGATGTTACATCGTCATTTGGCTAGCCAATCGGCCAAATCACGGGACCCTAACATAATGGCGATCACGGTGGGACTTTGAGTTAGTGACAATCTAAGGACACCTTAGAACTCTAGAAGTCCGTTATTTTTAAGAATACTGTTTGATTGACTTATCCCACCGCTCTCTAACATAATGGCGATCACGGTGGGACTCTGAGTAACAAAAGCTTAGATTCCCTAGACCTTAAGAGACCTTAAAGAATACTATCTGATTGACTTATCCCACTGCTCACTAACATAGTGACACTCACAGTAGGACCTTCTGAGTTAGTGACAATCTAAGTACACCTTAGTAACTTTTGAAGTCTCAGTCAAGCTTAGTATATTTAGATATTGTCTGAAGGGTAGAAATAGCTCTTTCACCATCTTAGCAAAATGATGAGTCAGTTATAGAAAACTCTTCCAAACCTTGTAGGCGCATAAAACTCAAAAAACCCCAAAACACTCCCTTAGATTGGCTTTTGACATTACTGGTGGTGGACCATACAAGTATATCTCAAAACAACTGATTTTCCACCTGGCGACTCCACTAACTTCTAGTAAGCCTTACTATTTCACCAAACTCTAGGCTACTATCCGATAGACCTTTCCCATCACTCACTAACATAGCGGGAGATGGTAAGACACTGAGTACATAATAGTCCAGCAAACTCTTATAGAATCTTTGGTCCTTTAGGTACCATAAACAAGCAAGCAGTCCATAGACTCATTTTTTAGAGTAAGCTCTTTTTGTTCTCATCACCCTAGCAAAGTGTTGAAACAAGTCTAGGATACTTTAACAAACCATAGGCTGCACATAAAACTCAGAAAATCCAAAAACATTCTCAGAATAGTTATTGTTGGTGGACCATAGCTATCTTCATAAGAACAACCCATTTTTCACCTGGCGACTCCACTAATCCATCCTGTTACTTTGACCATCCTTCACCTTAGTAAAACTTTAGAAAAACCATTCATCCAGAACATTCACCAATACCATTCTCTCTAAACTCTGGATCTAAAATCTGGCTTCACGAAGAATCAATACCAGATCTCATCCAGACCCAAATCCCCCTATCATAGTAGATGACCCAGAGAAGATTTTGTGGCAACCTTCCGAAACTGATCATCTAACTTCTGGTAGATTCACCCGTAGAATAAGATCTGTACCTAAACATCGCACTAGCCTACTAGATTCACCTTTGGAACTAGAGTCATCACAAACTCTTCCCAGAAGCAAATCATATAGTAGGATAGACTTTGACGATCTTGAACCCCTAGACATCCCACAGAGTCCTAGTAGAGAAGCTTCACCTACCACTCCTCCTGATTTCCAGCTTCTTTATCAATTTGGCTCCTATCATCCCAGACCTGCTCAAAACCAGATCACTAGTCCAAGTTCATCCGTCACACCTGGTCAAACCACCACTGTTCAAACCACTTCATTTCAGCCTACTAGTCCTCATCTTGTACATCATCCATTAGCTCCAGTTATGGCTGCCTGGTACGCACCTTTGGTGTTGCCACCGCCTTTAGCTCCTCTCCCAAACAAATATCAAGACAAAATCCCACACTTTACTGGAGAAGACACCACCACACCTCAACAACATATAAGTAGAATGACTGATGCTTATGAATACCTAGAGGTACAAGACGAGACTGTCAGAATGAGAATATTTGCTCAAAGTCTTGGTGGTGAACCCAAAGCATGGTTCAAAAGCTTAGCTCCAAACAACATCCATGATATCCCCGAACTACATCAAGTCTTCAGAAATAGGTGGGAAATCCGAAGAAACCCCATTCAAATCCTGTCAGAATATAATAGTCTAAAACGGGAAAATGGGGAAAGTGTCCAAGCTTACTGCACCAGATTCAACAGCGTATATAACTCCCTCCCACCTCATTTCAAACCTCCACTTGGTTTAGCTTTGGCAAAATTTCCTGAGGGTTTTGATCCGGACATGACATATCATCTGAGAGATAAGGATCCCCCTACCTTGGAGGAAATGCAACAAATAGCTATAAAAGAAGATGCCAACTTAGCTGAAAAAAGAGCTAGAACTAGATCAGAAAGAAAAGTCACATATAGAGATGAGGTCTCCACTTCATCACCTTCCCTAGATCCCAGAATAGATGACTTAGTCAAATACATGGCTAAAATGTGGGAAAAGATCAATGAAAAAGCTCCTGTTAGGGACAACCAGCCAAACCCCCCAATCAGAAACCGAAACCAAAACTTTAGGAGGGAGCAGCCCCAAAACAGACCAAGGGATAATGACCAACAGATCAGGCCACCATTCAATGAAAACTATGTGGAAGAGGATGATAGGGATACAGAACCTCTTGATGAAAGTCATCTAAACCTCATAGGATCTGATAGTGAGAGTGAGGTGTACCTCACAGAAGAAGAACAAGCTTTCTTTTCGCCTGATCAAGATGAGACTAACTATGAAGATCTTGACGACCCTGCCATAGAGTTTCAAAATGCTATTGTAGAAGCCCACAGGCAATATGACCTTAGAAGCAAAAGAAACCAAGATAATGTCAAGAAAGGTAACTCTGATACTGCTAAAGCTCCAGATACCATCCTCAAAAAAGCATCAAGTAGTGACAAAATCAAGGTTGAAAAGGCTGATCAAAGCCAAGCTAAAGTTACCCAAACTAGTCCTCTCTCATATACTCCTGATACTTCTACAAAGGTCACCAAAACAACTATGGCAAACAAAACCCCTAAACAAGGTCAACAAACTCAGAACATAGACAAGGTCTTAGCCGAAAAAGCTTAAACAAACATATCTAAACTTCAAGTGCCTTTTAGCTTTGAAGGCGAGATCGCTAAGATCAAAATCACCATGCCTCTTACTGAACTCATTGCCCAAAACTCTTATAAATCCCAAGTACTAAAAGTCTTAAATCTAGGGAATGATGCGAACACTGTTAATCTCACTGATGACATTCCTGAAGTATTGTTTGGTCCAAAGGTAGAAGGAAAATTCCAAGAGGGAGTTACTCTTCCATTTTACATTAGCCTAAATATCCACGACCAAATCCTCCATAATCCCATGCTAGACTCCGGCGCCTCGCATAATCTTATGCCGAAGGTAGTAATGGAAAGATTAGGCTTGGAAATCACAAGACCATACAAAGACTTGTATTCATTTGATTCAAGCAGAGTCCAATGCCTGGGTTTGATCAAAGACCTTTGTTTTAGTCTAGCCCAAATACCCGCTAAACATCTAATCATGGATATAGTAGTGGCGGACATTCCTCCCAAGTACGGGATGCTTCTATCCAGATCTTGGGGAGCCAAACTCCAAGGGAATATCCAACTGGACATGTCATATGCCACCATTCCTGTGTTTGGTTAGACCAGGATACTCTACCGCGAATCACACATGAAATACATGATTAGCAGTCAAGATAGGCCAGATAATATTCCAATGTGCTCTTTGCGTTTCGACTTAAACTCTTTCATTATGCATATAGATGTAAACATGGAGGAAGAGTCAGAAGAAACCATTATAGACTTGGATCCACCACATCAGTTGTCCCTGATGCCTTATGATGAACTGGACACTCAAAACTACCATGATCATGAACAGCTGTGTCTTGAGGAAAGTAAGTTTCCCCTCTCCAAAGTAGGATTAGAGCAAGAAGCGCAAACCCTCATGTACTATCAAGAAAATTGCTCTAGCTTTAGTCAAACACCAGCAGTAACTTGTGGAAATTTCTTCCGGGTAAAAGCTTTAGAAGACCTACACATCATAAACCTATTTGGAACCCGGGAGAAAGGGAGTTTAATGTTTCGACCATACCTCAAAGATTTACCATCATGTGACCCTCCTACTGCAAATAAAACTTTGACCATAACCTCAGTAGCTCAACATCTTGAGAAAATGCCAGATGAACTTCTTATAAGCAAGGATGACAGTTATAATCCCAGCATACCTGAACTACTGAAATTGGCTCATATTTTGTCCTTTCATGAAGAACTTAGAAATGCTGAAATCAGGAATCTCATGCAGAATACTAATTTCTACAGAAAAAACAAGGGAAAATATTGTATCACTACCTTTTCCTCACAGAACAACTTTAACAAAAGCAAACACAACAAATTGAAACAAACTGAAATGATCAAGGATAAAACTGGTGGCCATAGAATCTGCTTTGATTTTAGAAATAATACTGCATCTCCATATAACAAAAATCGCATTTTTTCTACCCAAGATCATGATTCACCAATTGAAAGTGCTTTTAATCATGTATTCTTGCAAGATCATGTTTCAGATCATAATCATAAGATTCCTTTGCAAAGTAGACAACTTAAAGATTTTTTCCAGTTTGCGGGAGGTAAATCTGATTTCAAGTTCAAAATTGCTAAACCACCCAATATCAGAAATCTGTTCATGAAGGCCATGTTCCCAGTTTTAAACTTCTGTATTCTTGCATACCTTGATGATGTCATTATCTTTTTCAAAAATGACCAAGAATACATACACTACCTGAAGAAAGCATACAGTAGGGAAAGGAGTGGAAATCAGATATTCAGAGAGGTACAAAGGGAGGATACTGGACTGTTTAGAGATTCTTGCATGAATCCCTATGTTATGTTAGAGAGAGAAAATTTCCCAAATTTTTCTTTTCAAGAGTTAAGTGGGCCAAGGGTGAGAGGAGATCCTTACGAGGATAAGATGCTGAAATTCCGTCATTTCCAAGATTTTTGAGTTTGAGACACTTTCAGTCATTGTACATACCATTGTTTGAAATATTGAAAAAATAAAAAAGTCAAAAAACAGTAAAAGATAGGAAAGTCAAAAATAGTAAAAATCAGAAAAGAGGGCAAGTGAAGATAGAACAAAGGCCCCATGTTCCAAAAAATAGTCTTTCGGAAAGCGAGCAAGTCTAAATGCCGCTACTAGTACTTCAATGTCTTGTTAAGCTATCTAGCCTAATCATAGTTGAGCATGTTTAAATTTATTTGCTGATAAGTTAGTGAGTGCCAAGATAGTCAACATTGTGTAAGATTGACTTATCACAGAGCTTAGATTAGGGAGAGATTCTGGTTCCACATGCCTAAAACAGAACCAAAGAGAGAAGCGAGGGATGAAAAACACATTGTACATCTTAGCCCCGCTTGTCTAGTTTCTTTTGTTGTAAAATAACATTTGTGTGCAGCTTGTCTTTTATGCCGCAAATGCATGACAAATCAGACTGCCTAATCCTGATTTGATCATTTTTCAATTTCATGTTGTAGATTAGAGAATGAAATCCTGTCAAACTGCTTAATCTTGACAGTCGATCTAGTTTTAGGCAGAGAAATGAAGGAGTTCATCAGCTTAAACTGAACTCCCGGCAGATATAAGAGTAGAAATAGATAGTTTCATTTTGCAAAAAGAAAAATATGCATTGTCAAAAGGCTGCTAGTTCAAATGCGCCAAAGAGAAGAAAAAATGTTAGGAAATATAGTGGGGTAGGTAGAAGTATCATTGATGTTAACCATGCTGTCACTTTCAGAAATAACATCAAGAGAAGGGTAAAATTTTGCGCCAATGGATAAGGCACTGGTCTTCATAAGCCAAAAATCTGAATTCTGGACACCTCCTGACGAGGAGCTGCCCTCCCCAAATGGAGCCACTGTTAGCCATCAATATTTTTTACATGTTAGTGATGACTATATCTACAGCTAAGTTTTCTAGAAACTGATTTCCTTATGTCAATATGTCATCCAGAAACCCTCCTAAAACTTTTTTCGCCCCTCTACCTTTTCAGTTCGCCCATGTCGAAATCAAAACCTTATTGTCACTATCCTATCTAGCTTCAGCCTTCTTGATCTGCCCATCATATTTAAAAGGAAAACCCACATCTGGTTCAAGAGTATCCCCTATGTTAGGAAGTGGCGTTTTAAGACATTTCACCCTTGGCAATCATAAAAAAGCCAAAAACCCTCCATCTGCAACAGGCCTACCATGACTGACCTCCTACTTTGCAAATGAATTTGACAAGCAGCCCTAAGTCGCGCCACTCACACCCCCTAGATCTCAGCACTGCATAAAACCCAATCTCAAGCTGACTATTAGGTTTTTCACAGTGTTCTATGGTTTCTACAAAGGCAGGAAATATAATTTCATCTCATGGAGTAAATGTTTGAGTTTACAGTTAGAGGAACAGCTGCTTCTAAATGTAACTTGAGCCTGAGATATGTCTGCACAACAAAAAGCTACTCATCTGGACTTTACAGCTCTTTCCAGCATGAAAATCACAGTAAGAAAGGGACACCATTGTCTCAGCAAACTGGTAAATTGTCAAGGCCCAGAACCTCCTTCATTTACAAGCAGAGGGTTAGGGCGCCTCCTTCATCCATAAGCAGAGGGCGCGGGCCAGTATTGACTTAGAAGATTGCAAAGGTCCAGGTTTGCTTTGTATTGAATAGTGAAACAATATCTCCAGGTTTTATAAATTTGAGTAATGGTCATAACAGGAACAGAGTTTGGAATATGCTAGGAAAAAGAGTCTGGTCTGATAAAGGAGGTCATCTGAAGCTTTCAAATCATGTGAATTGTTGAAATGAAGAAAGGCATGTCATTGGTGAAAATTCCAATCATAAGTACCCTGCTTATCCACAAGATCAAATAGAACAGATGCTGACAACAAATGCCATTACCCAGGAAGAAGGAAAGTTATTGTTTTCTCATAAGACATTGACCTCCATAATTACAGAGATTATCCTTCAAATGGTTTGTCATGAGATGACCAAAACACATGATGATATTTTAGTCACCCTTAGAGCAGTACAGAGGAACAGTGTCACTGTGGCCAGGGCTTCTTCTGAAATACAATGATGCTTGCAAGTAAAGATGCTAAGATTGATGTTTTTCAAGTGGTTTACTTACCATCACATTCAAAGAAAGGCTGTGTCAAACATAGTGGTCAAAAAGCCTTCAGATACCTTACCTGATGAAGAGCCTGCTCCATGTATGAGCAGATGGCCAAAGCTATTGCAGGTTGCTGAAACTGATTGATATAAGAAAGCAGTGGAAGGATACCAAAAACTGAATAGGAGTCATTGCACAGGTAAGTGTTACTGTTTATGATGCAAAGGTATTGATTTCCCTCTTCAAAGAGCTATCTATCAGACTGTACCTGCAATAGAAGAGAGAAAATATTGAATATATGTATGCCATTGATGCCAAAAAGAAGGCATTTTCCTTGAGGGAAAGGGTCAAGCAACAAAACAATATCACATGCCAAAGGTCCAAAGAAGCGCTTTTCAAGAAATGGTGTTCAAGGTTTTCAAATATTTCTGGCGCATTATGAATGGTCCTTCCTTGATAAAAATCACTAAGAAGGTAAAATAGTGGCCAAAGTTGAGCTATAGAATGCATGATGAACAGGTATACAATGCTATAAATAGACAAAGAAGTAGTTTGATAAATTGTCAGTTTTTGAGTTTGGGGCAAATGCATCTCTCTCACCATTCAAGAGACAGATATATCATGAGTAATGTACCTTCAGGCAGGAAGTTATTTAAAACAAAAAGGAGGCGCCTTTTGAAATTGAGAAACCATAACCAAATCCAAGTTAGGTCAGTAAACTTGGCACCTTTTGTATTTAAAGATTGGAGAAAACAGTCAAAAGACCAAAGATTGTCAAAAACAAAGTTTACGTAACTCGTCCTCTCAAAGAACAAATCCCGTTGTTCGTATTTCATCATGCGCTTTATAACGTAAAGGCAAAGGTGATGAAGAATTTGTTGAGTTGCTTAGGTTCAAAGCTCAGGTCGAATCAATGTTCTAGGTGTATATATTCAAATGACAAGCCCAAAGTTTAAACACAAAACAACAAAGTTAAAAATCAATGTTACTCCAAAGTTTAAATGACCGTTGGAGTTTTGTCGTGACATGACATCAAAGAGTGAGTGTGGCAAGTAAAGATCTCATTTTCAAAAATCGAAGACGAATCCGTCTCCCTAAAGACCAAGGCAAGAAAACTGTCGAAAGTTCAAAAGTTTGCACCGAGAAAACTCGCGCGACGTGCCTGGGTTTTTGCGCGACGTGCCTGGGTGAAAATTTACACAGGCCACCTTTGTCGGTGCGACGTGCCTGTACGTTGGCGCGACGCGCCTGTACAAGGCCGCCCGACCACCCGACAGGCCGACCCGACAAGTATTGTCTGCGCGACGTGCTGGTTGCAAAAGAGTGCCGCGCAGCTTTTAAAGACCCCTGGTGCTACTTCGGCCCTGCACAAGGGTTTTTCATCGATCTTAGAGGTATTTCTCATACATTTTGTCGTGTTATTCAAAGCCACCTCGAGGCCACAAGGGAAAACTGTTGATTGACTGTTTTATGTTGTTCAAAACCTATTTGGCAAGTGTTATTCATCCTAGCAGAGGTTTTCACAATATCACCAAAGGGCTGTATTCATAAAGGACCATTTATTGTTTTAAAAAGAGAAAACTCATATAACCCCAGTCTTAAAGCTCTACAGTCTTCTAAAAACTCTGTCAGTTTTTGCTCCAATACTGTGTATTGACAGTCTAATCATATGTGGGGTAGTTTGCTTGAGATGCAAAACAGTGGAAAGTGGGCACACCTGTACAGGACAGAATTGTTAAATGATTATAAGCCTCCTAGGAGCTAGGTGTGTTGGTTGACATCAAAGATTTCAAGAACAGAGTGATTGTTAGCATTTTCTCACAAGCACACCTTTTAGCAAACTGCCCCCCTTTTTCACTGTATTTTGTCACTACTGTGAAGAGTTGTTGACAGAGATTTTCAAAGGTGAACAGAACACTGAGGGGCAGAGGTTGTTGATGGTTGAACTCTAACATTGGAGACAGAGGTATAGATGTATTGGTAGATCTCTTGAACTCACAAGCAAAGGGTGTGTTTCCTAAAAAGTATAGTGCACTGATATGTCACCTAACCTAGTTCTGCCTTTCTTTCACTATATGGTGTCATTTTGAAGAGCTGTTGTTTGTGATATTTTTCAAGAGGAAGGTCATTTCTGAAGAACAGGGTTATCAAAACACTTATCACAACAAGCCCCTTCTAGCAATCTGCCCCTATTTCACTGTATTTTTCACTATTGTAAGTTTGTTGGCAAAGAGTTTCCAAAGGTGAACAGCATATTGAAGGACAGAGTTGTTGGTGGTTAAATTTAAACATTGGAGGCAGAGGTACACAGGTGATGGTTGATCTTTTAACTTCACAAGAAAAAGTGTCCTTCATAAAGCACTGTGTATTGATTTTTCATCTAACCTAGGTCTGCCCTCTTTTTTCACCATATTGTATCATTTTGAAAAGTTGATTGACAAAGAGATTCTAAGGATGAACAGTACACTGAAGGGCAGAGTTTGTTGATGGGAATTTAACTTTGGGAGCAGAGACACAAAAGTGGTGTTATGATTTCTTAAAAGTGAAAGGGTGTGTTTCCTAAAGCACTGTGCATTGTTTTTACACCTAACTTGGGTTTGCCTTTTCTAGAAACCATATTTTATCAGGCAGATAAATTGTTGACAGAGATACTCTAAAGGTGAATAGGGCTACTTCTAAAGGACAGGTGGTTGATGATTGCAGTTTTACATTGAAGACAGAGATGTGGCTATGATTGCTTAACACTCTATACAGGAAATTGACACAGGAGTTTGTCCCATTTTCACACAGGGTACCATATTAGAAAGTTTGCCTGGCTGAAGTGCATCCAGAGGTGAAGAGCTGTTTTTTTTAAAGAGTGCAGAGGTGGTTTATTCAAAGAAAAATTGTTGCATTTCATCCAAACCACATTGTCTAAACTGTCCAAACAGTCTAGTGACTAGTTTCAATCCAGCAGAACATTTTTCATACAGTGAAGGCAGTTTGCCTCTTCCAAAGTTTGGTCAAAGTCAGAATGCCTCCAAAGCGAGATCATAGGAGCGGTCCACATAAGAGATATGAGCCTATCTCCATAGAAGAAATCAATGCTCACCCATCAGTGCTTTTCAATTTCCATGAAGTAGGCTGTCTTGATTTCTGTCAGAGGATAGAAGAAGTTAAGAGTTTCTCGCCACTTACACACTTGTGCGCTTTGAGATTCAAGGACAAACACTTCCAGTTAGCAGGTCTTGACTTCAAAATCTCTCCAAGGTATGTATCCAAGGCTACCAAGATCCCGTATCATGGTGAAAAGTGGTTTAAACAAGCGCATCTTGATCTAGAGGATTATAAACCTTTCATCAAACCTGAACATAGGGAAACCATCACTGCTATTTTCCCTTTTTCCTATCTTCTTGACAGTTATGCTCCACTGATGAAAGCCATAATGAGATATTTCACTTGTGAAGGGAGGTTTAACCAAATTTATGCCTATCATGTCCGCTTGTTGATGCATTTTACCAGAAGCAGGCAGCTAAACCTTCCATACCTTTTGTCCAAAAGCATAGAGAAAATGGCTTCTACTGTCCAAAAGAAAGCTCCACCTCAGCAAATCCCTTCTCTCTTTCATCATTCCTTGATCAAGATTATCTTTTTACACCAGCTGGAGAAAAAAGGGGTTTCATGGGATTCATTCATTAGCCATGCAGATTTCGCCACTGTCCCTCCTGTTCATGTGTCTCCTACTCAGCCTGTCCATCGCCCAGTGCCTTTGTCTAGTAGGCCTACCCCTAAAAAACTCAAGATGACCACTGGGCAGCCAAGTCAACAGGGAGAAGGAGAGGGCAGTGAACCACAGGGAGAAAAAGAAGGCAGTGAACAGCATCAGCTAGATATTGAGGGACAACAGCAGTTGGAGATTAGTGAACAACAGCAACTAGAGTTTGAAGATCAGCAGCAGCTACAGGTTGATGAACAGCAGCAGGTACAAGAAGAGGGACAGCAGCAGACAGAAATTGAAGAGCAGCAAGTTGAGCAAACAATTGAAGCGCCTTTTGAGCCACAAACTGGACAGGATGTTGAGGAAGGACAGCAAGCTGAAGCTGCCTCCTTGACAGTGACCAAAACTGTTCCTAAAAAGAGGAAATTGACCAAAGGGACAACTTCTAGCTTGCCAAGGAGAAAAAGCGCCAGATTAGCTTTCAAAGGCAAAAGCATAGTTGGGGAAAGTGCCAAGCATGGAGGTAAATCAGCTGTCATCCCTATCCCAAGCGATGACAGTGATAACGAGGCCCACATCCTTGAAAATCTCCTCATTCACAAAGAGGGGAAAATTGAGGTGTTACAAGAAGACCTTCAAAGGGCGAGGAATTTCAACCACTTCTTAGAGGTTGAAAACAAACAAATGAAGTATCATGCAGCCATTCATGAGGCAAGGGCGATCAAGTATAAGAAAGAGGCGGAAAAAACACAAGCAAGAATTGAAGAGCTCATTGGCGAGTTTGATGATGAAGAGGAGGAAGAACAACCTAGGCGAAAGAGGCCTAGGACCATCGGGCTTAGAAAAGCCTTGGAGAAACAGAGAGCAAAAGAACAAGCTCATTTCGAAGCCTTTCCTCTCACTGCCCTCCTTGAGCAGGAAATTGAGGAAAACAAAGAAGCATGGCTTGAGAGAGCTAACCAGCATTTGGAGACAAAGCTTGAGAGGGCGAATAGGGATCTTGAGCTATAGAGAAAGAGGACTCTTCATTTTCAGAAGCTAAATCAGTTTGCCAGGCGAAAATTAAAGGTAGCACAAGAGAAATTGAAGAAGTTGAAGGAGAGGCGCCTAGCACGGAAGGAAGGGAAAAGCATATCCGCCCTCGATATTTTGGCTTCAGCTTCGGAGCATGTTTCTATGGACCCTTGAGGGTCATGCATGCCAATTTTGGGCCTGTTTCGGCAACTTTTTGTTTTTTGGCATTTTTGGGTTTTTGGCCAAAAACTCATAAATTCGCCATTTTAGTTTGATGAGTCGTCAAGGGAAGAGAATGATACCGATGGATGCCATAATTCCATGAGCAGGTCTCCAGCGATTTTCAGGGCATTTGAAGATCATTCGCCCCCTCCAATTGGCGAAAAACACCCTCTTTTTGCACATTCTGCCCGCCATATCAGCGGTCTGCTATTTTCTGGGTTTTTGCACACAGGTACAGTTTTGAGGGACTTTCAGAGATCATATTGAGGTGATTTCACTTGCGTCGGAAATCAGACACAGAGAGCTTTCCAACGAGCCATCATGAGCCTCATTTCGACACCGGAAAGGCTGCCATTTGCCTTCAGCAAGTCAGGGGACCTTTTTCAGGCATAAATATGAAGTATTTTTGTAATTTTTGAACTCCAAAAATCTGCTTTTCCCAAATGTGCGTTAAGCTATTTTTATCATTGGGAAATCATGTAAAGTCAATATAATTTCTGTTTTTAGTAGTTTTTTAGATATTTTATGGGATATTTTGTGCCTTGGGCTTTGCAAAGCCTCAAGGACAAGTTTAGATATTTTGACTTGGCCAATGGGATAGCTAGTTGATCCATGAGGTTTTCCTCCCTCAAGCCTATTTATTCCATGGTTCTCATTGTAAATCAGAGGCTGAACTTGAGAGAAGAATTAATGCATTGGTCATATGAGCTTTGAAGAATACACTTGAGTTATGATGTTTGGATTGCCTCTTGGATGCTTTTGAGGAATGTTGAAGGCTTGTTGATGGATTCCTTGACATGGTCGAATGGTATAGTGCTTCTTAATGTTGTTTTGTCTTCTAGTTTTCACTCATATTTCATTTTTCTTGCTGCTATAGATCAGTAAAGATTGATTTTGAGACATGCCCATGGAGGCACCTCAAAATCCCCGAATCTTCATAGCTTGATGTTTTCTTCTCCCTTAGTTATGCTAAAGAATTCTTAGTTGCTCTTTAGTAATCTAAGGTATTGTTGCTAAGTTTTATTCATCAGTTCCATGTATGTTGAGTAGGATGTATGGTTTGCCCTACCTACCTATCAGCTGCCCATAGTTCTGTCCATAAAACTTTCTCTTTGACTGATTTGTTGATCATTTTGTTGAACCAAGGAGGCCTAGTCCCGATCTATCCCTTTGCCTAAAACTATGAAAACTTATTTGTCCAAGTGCCCAATGACTTAGAGACTATGTTTAGGCGTTCCGGCATAGTTTATGAGTTGTTAGTTTGTCTTATGTGTTTTCCCCAAAGTCTGATAGTCATTTCCCGAAGTTAGAGGGTCTTATACCTCTATGTATGGCTGGAATGTTTGATTTCAATGTTTTAATTAGCTCATAGTTGCATTTAGCATGATTAATGGCTTGCTATAACATGTTTATGTCTGCTATAAACTAGTTACACTTGAAATCCCTTGTCTTTCACCAACTTGTTTTCCACTTAATCCATTTTTCCCAGAGATCCCTTCTACCGTGAATCAAATCGGCCCTACAGCAGCTTTACATCATCACTTCATAGCTTCCTTGACCTGTTTGACCCCATAGCCCAATTTATCTACACCTTGTTATCCAGTTTATGTATTTGATCAGTTTCATCCCTCACAAACTTAAAAACTAAAAAAACCAAAAAACACACTTCATAACTAGCCTAATATCAGAACACTGCAAGTAAACACACCGAAGTTTCAAGTTGGTAAATCATTATAGGGGATATCACTTCCTTGAACAAATATAACCAAACTTGTTTTCATTTTAGAATCTCCATTTCACCTTAGAAAAACCAAAAACGACAAAAAGTTAAGAAATAGGTTATCTTGCACATATAGTGCGTCGCACTTCATCAGCTTACGATTCCCGGATTGACAAATTAAATGCAGCAATTTAGGACACACTAAATTGACCAAACAGTAACCACTTGACCCATTGTGCTTGCTTATCAAATACAAAACAACGAAGATATACTTCCAAACATTTATTCACTATATTTGTTTGACCATCGGATTGAGGATGATAAGATGAGCTATGAGCTATTTGAGTACCAAAAAAAGAAAATAATTTTGTCCAAAAATTTCCTCTAAAAATGGGATCTCTGTCACTTACAATAATCTTCGGGTTTCCATGTAGCTTTTGAATTGTTTCCATAAATGCAGTAGCAACTGTATTCACTTTAAATGGATGAGATAATGCACAAAAGTGTGCATACTTGGTAGGTCTATTTACTACCACCATGATGACACTCCTTCCTTCAGACTTAGGTGAACCTGTGATGAAATCCATTGAAATCTCCTCCCAACGTTGACTTGGAATGGATAAAGGTTGTAGAAGACCTGGGGTCTTAACTGTCTCAACTTTATTTTGCTGGCAAACTAAACATTCCGCCACAAACTTTTGAATATCAGATTTAAGGCCATCCCAAAAAAAATATTTCTTCATCCTGTGGTATGTTTTTAAAAATCCCGAGTGTCCTCCTAAAGGAGAAGTGTACAATTCCAAAAGAATCTTTTGTTTTAGTTGGGAATTCTTTCAAATATATAAGCGATATTTGTACCATAAGGAATCATTTTTCCAACTAAATGTATTAGATGTACTAGGATCTTGCTGCAAATTTTGAATGAGAGTCCACACTTCTTCGTCCTTCTTCCACTCATCCCTTGCTTCAGTTATCCAATCTGGTTGGATAATTGAAATGGCACAAAACAATGCTTCCACCTCTTCATCCTTTCTTGAGAGTGCATCTGCAACAGCATTTAGCTTCCCTTTTCTGTAGACGATTTCAAAGTCATAACCCAACATCTTTGTGACCCATTTTTGTTGCTCTTCTGAAGATAGTATTTGTTCCAAAAAGTGTTTAAGACTATCATGATTAGTTTTTAACTTAAATTGTTTTCCCATTAGGTAAGGTCTCCATTTATTTAGTGCATGTAGTATTGCTAACATTTCCTTCTCATAAATAGCCTTTTGTAAATACTTTCCTTTGATTGAACAAATTTCAAAAGCAATGGGTCTTCCTTCTTGCATTAAAACAGCACCAATTCCATTTCCTGAGGCATCACATTCCACAATAAAGGTTTTTGTGAAGTCTGGCGTAGCTAAGACTGGTGCTAGGCACATTGCCTCTTTAAGATATTCAAAGGCCTTAGTTGCTTCAGGAGTCCATGAAAATGCATCTTTCTTCAATAATGTTGTTAGAGGTGCTGCTATTCTCCCATAATTCTTAACAAAATTGCGATAATACCCTGTTAACCCGAGAAATCCTCGCGACTGCTTTATGGTTGTGGGGACTTTCCATTCCTTAATGGCTTTAATTTTGTTAGGGTCTGCCTTAACACCCTCGTGAGATACAATATGACCCAGATATTCCACCTCTTGTACTCCAAAGAAACATTTGGATGTTTTTGCATATAATTGTTTCTCCTGCAATAGTTTGAGCACCCTGTCAACATGTTCAACATGATCCTTCCAAAACCTGCTGTAGATTAGTATATCATCAAAAAATACTAGAAAAAAATTTCTAAGGAAGGGTTTGAAAATGGAATTCATCAACCCTTGAAATGTAGAAGGTGCATTGGTAAGGCCAAAAGGCATGACCAAAAATTCATAATGACCCTCATGAGTTCGAAATGTTGTTTTTGAAATATCTTCAGTCTTCATTCTAATTTGATGATATCCTGAACAAAGATCCAACTTGGTAAAATAAATTGCTCCATGTAATTCATCTGTTACACCATTTTTTGGTCATCTAACCTCTTATCATTAGATGGACCCAAGTACACCATGTAAGACCAATTTTACCCTAAGTAAAATTGCTTTCACTATGTAAAATAACTTAATAAACCACATTTATTAGGTTGTTTATGGTCTAAACAGGAAACCCCAAAGGAAATATTAAACAAACCTATATTTGTTTGATTTTCCTCATGGAATAATTAATTAAACCATAATTTAATTATTATTCCTAGTCATGTTTAACCCAAAACAAAGAAATTAATTAGATAAACCTTTATTTATCTTATTATTTTTCTAGGAATAATTATTTAAATCTTATTTAGATAATATTCCTTGTTAAATATGACCAAATCACCCACAAATAATTAAATAAATCATTATTTATTTGATTATCCTTAAACCACTTCCTTAAAAAGATAAATAAATCATTTATTTATTTATTATTAACAAATAAAGGGATTTGACCCAAGTCAAATACTTTTTCCCTCCAACAAATATAATAAAATATTCCATAAAAGGTGGATCTAGATGTGGTTAATGTTATTTTAATCATGCACCAAGATCTAGAATGACCCAATATTTTGTTATAAATAGGAGGGTTTCTCCTACCATTCTTCACCTTTTGTTGCCTATTAGATCACTTTGGATCTATACTCTTGGTCTGACTTTGAGCCATTATCATTGTCAAATTTTCCATTATTTGTTGTTTGAACTCCCCTTGAGTTCTGTCTTTGTCTGGGTTTTCTACACCAACAGGAGAGAGAAATACTAGATCTGAAGTGCTGAGGACTTCCAAGAACCCATCCCATTGAGGAGAATTGGAAACACCTTCTTGTTTTCCTCCCAGGTGACCTTAATACAAAAAATTCTTTCAAAAATATTGTTCTTGTCTTGTCTATTGGATGTATGGAGCAAAACCTTACTTTTACTGCTTAATGTCTCTTTATGCATAGATCTGGATTTTTGTAGCATTTGTCTTGATCAACAAACTACAGATCTGAAGATATTGGCAGCCATATTTGATGTTAGGGCTATAAGTTATGTGTAGCTAAAGTGGTCTTTTTTCGTACACTTCGACAAAAGATTCATACTAACACATCCAATAATTAATCAATCACGGGAATGGGAATTTATCTTTAATAGTGAGCTTATTGAGCTCCCTATAATCCGAACACATGCGCCATGATCCATCTTTCTTGTGCACCAATACTACTGGAGTACAGAAAGAACTTTGACTGGGTTGAATTGTACTAGCCTCTAACATTTATGCAAACATATGTTCAATTTCGCTCTTTTGGACATAAGGATATCTATAAGGCCTGATGTTTGGAGGAACACTTCCTGGAATCAAATGAATAGCATGATCATGATCACGAATAGGTGGGAGTCCTTTGGGAGTATCAAACACCTTGGAATGATTGTCCAAGACTTTTTGGAGATCTGGAGAAATAGATGATTTTGATGTTGGAACTTCCAGTGAGAATAATTGTGCAATTACGCCCCGTTGTTCTTTCTTCAGAAGCTTTTTCATGACATTAGAGCTTTTTATCTTTCTTGGCTTCCCTGTGATACCCTGTAATTCGATTTCCTTTCCTTCTAAAAAAAAATTCAAGAAAAGTTCTTGAAAATTAAAAGCTACCGTCCCTAAAGATTGTAACCATTGTACTCCTAGTACAACATCAGCACCTCCCATTGGGATGGAAAGCATTGAACTATTCAACACATATTCCCCATGTCTAGCTTGATATTATGGCATTTTCTAGAGAAATTTATAGTTCCTCCATTCGCAACCATCACTTGACATTCTGGTGCTGGGTATAGGAAACAATTCAATTCTTTGGCTACCTTACAATGAACAAAATTATGGGTACTACCCAAATCAATCAACAATATTACCTTTTTCTTCTTGATATTTCCTTCTATCTTGAGAGTTTGAGGACTTGTAATTCCTGCCAATGCATTACATGATATGGTCGGACTCATTTCTTCTTCTTCTAAGTTTTCTTCCTGGTGTATATCCTCTACTTTTGAATTTTCTTCTTCATTTTCTTCCTCCTCTTCACAATCTATGTAAAATAATTTCTTCTCGGCGCACTTATGACCTTTGGTGTATTTTCTATCACAACTGTATCAAATCCCTTTTGCTCTTTTTTCTTCCAATTTTTGTGGTGTCAACCTTGTAAGTTGTGGAATTCTAGGAGTAGCAACACTTCCATATTTATAGATGTGAGTGGTACGCTTCCTTGTCACCATAATTTTACATTCAATTTTTCTTGCCAACCTGAATGCCTTCTCTGATGAATCAGGTTCTCAAACACAGACTTCATGTTGGATGTTATCCTTTAAAGTCTTTATGAAGACGTCAATCCTGTGTTCCTCTGGAATATCAGTTACCCTTATATTCAATTTTTGGAAGTCCTCAATGTGCTCCGGCACTGAACCCTTTTGTTTGATATTTATCAATTGGCTAAAGAAGGTGTTTCTCTTTGTATCCTCATAATGTGTTATCATTTCCTTCGTAAAAATTGACCAAGTGACAATTTTTTTACAAGAGCAAAGCCATTGATACCATACAAATGTATTTTGTTCTAAATGTAAAGTTGAAATGCGTACCTTTTGTGTGTTTTGCACATTATTGAGATCAAAATATTGCTCCATCTGTAGTATCCATGTTACGGGATCCTTGCCATCAAAATTCATATCCATATTTGAAATATGGTGGTTCTTCCATCCAACATTAGAGTTTATGAAATCACGATTAACGTTTATTTTGTTCTCATCATGTGTTTCCTATATTATCTTTTCGCCATTAGGAAACATTTCTTGTATCAACTTTTTCAAACCTTCCATGTCTACTTTTAGATCATTCTTCATGTTTTCCATGTTGTCTTTCATTTTTTCTTCCATGTCATCCATCTTAGCTTCCATGTCAACTTCCATGCCATCCATCCTAGCTTCCACACCTTTCCTCAAACCATCCATATTATTCTTCAAACCATACATCTTCGCTTCCATGCCTTTCTTCAAAACTTCCATTTCATTTTTTGTTGCTCTTTGCGAGAGAGAAATTTGGTGCACTTGCTCTTGTAATTTTCATAGATCATGCTGCAATTCTTCATCTTCATGAGTCATATTAGAGTACTTTGAGGGCTTAATGGGTGTTTAATTATTTTTAGGAGGTATTTTAGAACCCAATACTGAAATATATGTTCAATAGGCCCTTGGAAGCACTTCAAACTAATTTTTTTTACACAAGACTTATGCAATTCGGAAAAAAAAAATACACACATTTTTCTTGCTTTTGAGGAGCTCGATATTGAAAATGAATTATCTCTGTGATTTTGGATCTTCAATATCTGAAATTTGGCACTCAGGTAGCCCTCTGAATTATCTTTCAAATGTCAGAGGTCTGACCTAATTTGGATTCTTGAAGACAAATTTGTGCCCAATCTCCTACGATGACCTAATTATGGATTGGTTCAGTAAAGTGAACTTGTATGACTTTCCACGTGTCACTGTTTCCTCTTTCGGCTCTAAAATTGATATACAAGAAACTACAGTTCGTTTACTTGTGCTTTCTTTTTACATAATTCCAATCCGATGCTCAGAGACAGAGTTATGAAGGTTTTACCATGATCACCTCTTTGAGATGAAATTCGGGAGCCTGCAAAGGACCTAAATTCCACAGACCATATCTCCAAAAATATTACAAAGAAAGATCTAAAAAAAATTTATGATGTTCCTTAGTATTTTGGCTTCGTGCTCTAAAAATTTCAGCTTCTGAACCTTCATAGAAAAAAAGTTATAGCTAAAATTCCACGATGACTTGTTTGGAGCAGCGAAACCCTAGAATCCAAAGCTCGGATACCAAATGTTGAGAAAACAGCTCCAAAAATAGAATAAAAGAGATATAAATGCCTTATAAATAAGCCACCTCAAGGGGGAAACCTCCAATACATTACATGAATGAACAATTCTTGGATGATACAAATGACAAAACCTCATTTCTATATATAGGAGTCCATGGGGCCACAATGTAATCCTAGTCGACCTAACAATAATAATTGAAGGGCACAATAATAACAATATGGGGGTTACAGGGGTACAACAATAATAATAAGGGGGTTACACTAACAACAATAAGGGACTATACAAGTAATTTAGGGACCTAACACCATATTTGCTCTGAAAACTTGCTTTTTTCCTCTTAGTCTTGAATAATGACCCTTCTGATTTCAACCATGATTGAGGAAGACCAAAGGCCACTTCTGAATTTCCTTTTTACCACTGCAACACCTTCCAACAATTAAGGGTTAGTAGACAATTTCATGAATTGAATGACATAGTGATGATTTTCATGACTACTTTATGAAGAACCTAATGAAATTTGTTACTAGGTCTAATATATTTTGAATGTAGTGATGGAGATTTGGTCCATGCTCTTTAATTTATGCAATTAGAATAATTTTTCTTCCTTGTCTTTTGTTTTATGCAATAAGTTAAGATTTCCATTTATGCAAATAGTTTAGGTTTGATTTCATGATATTCACTTCATTGCATCATATCAATGAAAGAAGGACACATTGAATGTTGCACATATAGTGTTGACACCTCTTAGCTGTGTACGAACCCCGGGTTGATAATTTAAGTTGGTAGCCTTGGGAGTTGCTGAATTCTTATTATAACACTGGGGCTCATCACCCAGATAGCCATTTTCAGTATCAAATGGAAAGTGGACATCTGATGGGAATATGTGAAGCATGTTAGAGGAATTAGGATAGAGGAGTTGACTTGGCATGAGTTCAAAATAATATTCAGAAAGAAAAAAAATTACTTGTCAAAGAGATACTATGACGGAAAGGCTAAGTATTTTTTAGAGTTGAATATGGGATCTATGATAGATGAAGAGTATACGACTAATTTTCTGGAGTTTTTGAGGTATGTGCCTTATCTTAAGGATGAGAAGACGAAGATTCAAAGATTAATTAGTGGATTTCCATTAGAAAATAAGGATTAGATTAAGTATGATGAGCCTCGGACATTGGATGAAGTAATTGGGAAGTTGAAACAATGTTATGAGAAGTCTAAGTGTAAGTCGGAACCTAAGCAGGGTTGGAAAGGTAATGACAAGACTAGAGGAAAGTACGATAAGAAGCAAGGAAGACCCCATGATGCAAGTAACAAGGAGAATGCATCTGTGTAGAAGAAATTCAATCTAGTTGATAGAGTACAAGGATTTCAGTATGAGGAGCATAACAAGGGTGGTAGCAGGAAGCATTTTTCATGTTGGACTTGTGGCAAGGATCATTGTAAGAGAGAGTTTCCACAACATCAGGGTGGAAGACCTCATATTTACGTTGCTCGGGAAGCACAAACAGCCAGGGATGTTGGACATATTATTCCTCATATTTATGCAACATTGGATAATAGGCAGGTTGATCATCAAGCATCTATTATCAATATGGAAGGTAAGATTTGTGATCAAGTTGTTTCTATTTTGATTGGCCATGGATCTAACTATAGTTATATTAGTCTTGACCTTGTGGATAAGTGTTGCTTGAATAAATAAGTGCATGTAGAATAATGGTTGGTGCAATTGGCTACAGTACCACTAAAAAGAGTTCATCATTGGGTGAGTTATTGTGCATTTGAGTAGAACGATATGTCTACATCAGCACATTTAAATGTGATTTCATTGGGATCATAAAATATGTTGTTGGGTATGGACTGGTTGTACATTCACAGGACTGAGGTAGATTGCTATGAAAAGGCTATTGAGTGCATGGATAATGATGGGGAGAGGAGAATCTTGTAGAGAAATAAGAAGCCTACATAAATGATAATGGTTATAGCTATGCAGGAAAATCATAGTAGCAAGAAAGGGTGTGTATTGTTTGCAGTTCATATTTCCAGTGACAAAGGGAAGGATGTTGAGGATGTTGAATTCTTGAAGAGGTATCTAGTTTTGCAACAATTTCCAGATGTATTTTCAGCATAGATTTTAGAATTACCGCCTCATAGAGAAGTGGAATTTTCTATTAAGTTGATGCTAGGAGTAGCACCAACATCGAAAGCACCTTACAGGATGAGCACTCCAGAGTTAGTGGAATTGAAGTTGCAGCTTAAGGAAAAGCTTGATATGGGATACATTAGACCAATTGTATTGACTTGGGGTGCACCAGTATTGTTTGTGAAGAAGAAGGATGGGACTCTCAAGTTGTGTATTGATTATAGGAAGTTGATCAAGGTGACTATCAAGAACAAGTATCCTTTGCTGCAAATTGGTGATTTGTTTGATCAGTTGAAGGGAGTAGTGGTGTTCTCGAAGATTGACTTGAGATCAGGATATCGCCAACTACGCATTAAAGAAGAGGACATCTACAAAACCACATTTCATACCAAGTATGGGCAACATGAGTTTTTAGTAGTTCCTTTTTGTATTACTAGTCTTCCATCAACTTTCATGTGTTTGATGAATAGTGTGTTGCGTCCTTATCTAGATAAGTTTTTGATATGTTTCATTGATTATATATTGATATATTTTAAGAATTGGAAAGAGCATGCAAAGCACCTAATAACAGTGTTAATATTTTTGAGAGAGCACCAGTTGTATGCCAGGCTTATTAAACTCAATTTATTTCAGACATAAGTTCATTACTTGGGACATGTTGTCTCCAAGGAAGGTATAGCAGTGGACCCATAAAAGATCAGAGCTATCATGGAATGGGCAGCTGTGGATGAGGTCAGATCATTCATGGGATTAGCAGGTTACTACAAGAGGTTCATCGATAACTTCTCTTGTATTTCCTATCCTATTACAGCTTTGCAGCGAAAAGGAAAGAAGTTTGAATGCATTGATAAGTGTGAAGATAGTTTTGAGCATGGGTAGAACTATGTGACTCATGATCTTGAATTGGAAATTATAATTCATGCCTTGAAGATGTAGAGACATTATATTCTTGGCAGGAGGTTCGTATTGATGAGTGATCATAATTGGTTGAGGTACTTGTTTGACCAACCCAATTTGAATGCAGACAAGCTAGATGGTATGATACTCTTAGTGAGTTTGATTTAAAATTTAGGTGCATCAAGGGAAAGGAGAACAAAGTTGCAGATGCTCTTAGTAGAAGAGTGCAGATGAATCATATTGAAACAGTGAGTTCTTATGGGAAATTTGTAGGAGCAGATCTTATAGGCATGACACCAAGATGATAGGTATCAACAGTTGAGGCACATGTTACAACATTAGAGTGAAGGTAATAGGGATGAGGAGTATCACATCACAGCAGATGGCTTGGCCAAATTGAGTAACAGGATTTATGTGCCAAATGACAGTGAGCTCAAGAAGACTAACTTGAGCAAGTTTCATGTCAAGTAGTATTCAAGTCACCTGGGATATTGGAAGACATTGACAATAGTTAAGAAGTTCTATCATTTTCTGAACTTGAAGAAAGAGGTGGTTGAGTTTGTTGCGAGATGTTTGGATTGTCAACAAGTAAAAGCATAGTGTGAGCATCCAGGTGGTCTATTGCAACTGATTTTGATTCCAGAGTGGAAATGGGAGGTCATTCCATGGACTTCACTACAGGTTTTTCGAGGACATTGAGATAGCATGATTCCATCTTGGTTGTGGTTGACAGGTTAAGTAAGGTAGCTCACATCATTGCAGTGAAGTCTATGAATTCATCTAGTGAGGTAGCTTATATTTTCATCAAGGAGATAGTGAGATTGCATAGTGTTCCCAAGAATATTGTATCAGACAGAGATGCCAAGTTTGCTTCCAGGTTTTGGAAGGAGTTTTTTGCAGGTTTGGGGACAAAGTTGGCCTTCAATATAGCTTATCATCCGCAGACATATCGATAGACAGAGAGGGTTATCAATATTCTTGAGGACATGTTGAGGATGTATATCATGCATCGATAAAGGAAGTGGGAAGAGTATCTTCCACTAGTAGAGTTTGCATATAATAACTAGTATCAAGAGTCCTTGAAGATGAGTCCATTTGAGACACTTTATGGGTGGAGCTGTGATAATCCTATCAGCTAGAGTGATCCATTGAACATGGTATTGATTGGGCCGAATATGTTGGCAGCGATGGAACAGGAAATGCAGGTTATTAAAAGGAATTTCAAGGCGACACTATTATCACCCAAAAAATGATCACCTAGCCATTTCTAACTAGGTGGAACGCAATACACCATGTAGGGTTAATTTTACCATAGTAAAATCACTTTAATTGTAGGAAATAATTTAGTAAACCATTTTTATTACATTATTTCTCATTAAATTAAGAAGCCCCATGAGAATAATTGAATAAATAAGTATTTATTTAATTTTCTCTAGGAATAATTATTAAATCATTATTTGATAATTACTCCTTGTCATATTTCACTAAATCACCTATGAATAATTAAATAAATCATTATTTATTTATTATTCATTAATTCTATTTTTTGAATAATTTTTAAATCACTATTTAATAATTATTTCGATTAGACACATTTCTTAAAATTCGTGAAATAATTAATAAATCATATTATTTGTTAATTATTTCTAAATAAAGATATTTGACCATTTTGAATATCTTTTCTCTCTCCAAAAAATATAATAAAGTATTCCTAATGGTTAGATCTTGATTTTGTCAATAATATTTTATTATTTCCCTTTTTCGAGATCAACCTAACACTTTGTTATAAATAAGACGGTTTTCCATTCATTTTTTAGCGTGATCATTATCATCGTCATCATTATTGTCTTCTAGCATTCGAGCTCCCATTTGAGTTCCAAGCTTTGTTTTGGGTTTTTCACACATTGAGAGAGAGAATCAGTCGTTGAAGCACAAGGACATCAAAGGACCAATCTCAAGGATGGGGATTTGCAGACCCTTGTTGTAGATCTCCTTCACTAGGTGTTCTCATTGTTTTCTATTTTGGATCGCATACAATCATTTTGTTGCAGGGTTTTCTCGTTTTATTATTGCATATATGAAGTGTAAACAACCAAATTTTTTTGTTACAGCCACTTGTCACGCGTGACTTAAGTGAATCGTTTTTGGTACATCTTTCCAAAATATTTACACTAACGAGCACGAGACAGGTAGAAGAGTTATGCATATCAACACAAGGCATTTAAGGTGTTTTAGGTTGGGGAGCATGTGTACTTGTGCATCAAGCACTATAGGAGCTCCAGGAGGATCCTTAAGAGGGTCATGTGCCAAGTTGGAACCTTAGTATTACAGGACTTTTGAGATCCTTGAGAGGATTGGACCAGTGGCATGCCGACTTGCACTGCCTCCGATAGTGAAAGTCCATGATTTTTTCCATGTTTCATTGCTTAAGAAGTATGTCCAAGATGTTGATCATGTGATCGACTAGTCTGTATTGCAGGTGGAACCAGAGGGAGAACTCCAACCATTACCACAATGCATATTGCAACAGAAACAACTTATGCTCTAAAATAGAACAATCAAGCAAGTTAAAGTGCAGTGGAAACACTTTGGGCCCAATGAAGCTACATGGGAGATGGTTGATTAGATGTGGGATTTATATCCTTCCTTATGTGTTGGTTCAAGAAGACGAGTTTTTGGTATATGTATATGTATATCTGGATGTTGTTGTGGATGTTGCAATGAGTTATGTTATAAAGCTCCAATAAATGATATGATTTTCATGTTTGTTATGTTGGTCATGGTTCACAGTAGTTGTTCATTGTAAATACTAGATCGAGCTATGTGATAAAGCTCCATGGGAAATATGTTTTGTTTTCCACGGTCTGTTGGTCATAGTTGTCATAGAAAACTAAGGATGATGTTCCCCCAAGGGGGCAGGGTTTGTAATAGCCTCTGGTTGATTTTCCATATAAATAAGATAAGACCAATTTCATGGGACACCTATTCCAAGCTAAATATTGGGTAAAACATAGTGATGGGTATCACTTGTGATTAATAAATGGTTATTGAAACTGGCAAAGGCAAGGTGGAAATAATTGGCATTCTATTTATGAAAATAAAGAAAAATAGGAGAAAAGGAAGGTGAAGAGACACAAATTTGCATGAGAGGAAAATTGAAGTAAAAAGGAAGGAAAATGAAGAAAATAGAGGCCTCAATGATAAAAAAGGCTTCATAAGTTCACAAATTTTGTCAGTTGAGCTTTTGTTAGTTCATTTTTGGAGCTCCCATTTATTCTCTCATACGCTTGCACACTTAGAGAATTCTTGGAGCATGTTTGGAGCACTCTAGTATTCACTTGGATTTGGAGAAATAAGGCAAGGGAAAGCAAGAAAGTGTAAGGGAATAGTTGGATCAACAACTATAGCTAGATTTCTTTATAGGTAACTGCTTTCATGTGTGATTTCCTTGTTGATTTCTAATGCATGGTATATGCATGTGATTTTCTAGTTATGTGTTGTCATTGGCATGGAGGTTTTCCTGGATTGACAAGGGTTTTAGCCTTGCCTTTCCATTTCCTAGATAGCCATGGTGTAGTGGATTTTTCCACTTGTTGTTTTTTCTATTGGTGCTTAGGTTCCCTATGGTTGTGGGTGTTGGGGTCCTATGATTTGGCTTATTGGCAAACCAAATGACAAGGCAACATATAAACCAAGCTTTAGAACCCTAGGATCTAGCCCTCCTAGTCTCAGAGAGGGATCTCTCAATTGTTTGCAAAGAAATGACATGTTTTCTTGTAAAAGGTTGATTTTAGGCTAGTTATTAAGTGCAAGTTTGTTTGTTTTGGGATTGGTTGATTGGACATGAATGATCTAGGAAGCATAGATAGAAAGGGGAAATATCAGAGCCATTGGGAAATGGAGTAAAGAAGAGGTTATAACAATCTCAATTAATGGATATGAGATATCAAAGGGCAAATATAACTTGGCCAGTGGATCTTGGGTTTGGTTGATGAAATGAAATGGATATTAAGGGTTTAGAAGGAGAAGCAGAACTAAGGGAAATTAAGAATCCTTAATTATATGTACTTCTCAACAAAGGGACTTACAACATTATCTGAACATGAAGAGGCATTTCATTGACAGGGCTAACCATAAATTCTAGAAACCACACTTCATCAAATAATAATTCCAAGACAAATTGTTTCAATGAAATCTAGGAGTCGAGGAACGCTCTATTTCATCGAAAGATTTCACCTTCAAGGACTTAGAAAACATATAAGATTCACAAATAATTGCATTCATAGAAGAGGGAACTCCTAGACATCTGAGACTGCAATTATAAATACCTTTAAAACAATTGTCTCAGCAAGAACAAAGGGTATGATCAAAACAGACCTCTCTAGCAGACTGTAAACAATGGTACTTCAAAGGGAGACTTCATAAACAGTTTTCAAGAGGGAGCAAGTAAGCAGGGAAAACCATAAATAATTCTTGAGACCAAATGTTTGAACTATTTATGAAATAAACAAGCTTAAGGGTTGAAAAGCAGTCAAACTACTAAATAAAACCTTCAGCAGATGAAAACATAAAGACAGTGAAGAGCAAACAGGTCTAAGGTGTTTCTAGGAGACATTTCTTAGCCTAAACTTTTCACTCTACTGCAAGCAAGCAATGATGAAACAGAATGGAAAACAGGAAAAATATTAACAGATCAGAATACATCACCAACAACCATGCTCAAGGATCCAATGATAGAGCCTTCTCATTAAAAAAATATGTCAAAACATCATCAATCTTCCAAAACTTCAATTTCTTCTTTTATCTTCAGCCAGACTATGTACAACTGCAAAGAGTTCGAATGCCAGCAACAAACCCTAACAAATGAGTTCCTCATAGAGTATTTATAGATGAATGAGGAGGTGGAACTATTTCTAGGGTTCAAATTTTATTAATGAAATAGTAAATGCACTCCTAACCTTGAAAACCATGCAAGGCATAAGGTAGGAATGTCTCTCAACTACTTCTCTGTGTAATAAATCTATCTTTACTTTCTAAGGATGAAATAGTTGAAAAGATTGACTTTGAGGCATTTTTCTGTCTTTACATTAACTACCTGACAGTTTAAAATATCTTCTGACTGTGTAATAATTGTCAATTTTCCCCTTAGGACATAAAGTAGGTCATAGGTGGCAGTTAGGTTTATCAAGTGAATAACTGCTCTTTGTTTGATTTGTCTGAGGCCTTCTTAAGCTTATCTTTCATTTATTTTATCATTAAACTATTTTTAAGGCCTTTTAGCCTTGATCTGCCTTTAATTAAACTGTTCTGAGGCTTTGATTTAGCCTTAAGCCTTTATCATCATCCTTATGTTGTCTTTGTCTCCTTCTTTTCTGCTTTAACAACCTTAACCATTAATTAAGTCTTTCGGTCTCCTTTCTCTGTTTCTGTTAAAACATTTGTTTATTTCTTAATCCTTTGGGCTTTATATTTCTGCCTTCTTTACTGATCTTTCATTGCGCTGGAGGATTTAGATATATAACCGATGCTCATAAAACAATTTGGTTAAAACGTTGAAATTCGACCCTGTTCTGTCCCTGTGTATTTGGCCTTCACAAAACCTGCAAACATATCAAAATCATTAATAAAAACCTGCATCTTTCGTGGTTAGCTGTGTTTCAAAGTTTGGAGGGTTAGGAATGATGTGCAGAGGAGGAGGAAGAGCATTGCAGAGGGAGGGAGAAGCAAAGGAGCGTTCCATAGGTGAAAACAGGCGCGGGGAAGGTTTTAATTTAAATTTGGCGTGAAAAAATGAGAAAGGTGGTTTCGGGAATACCATTAGTGGTTTTCGCGCTGTCGATGGGTGGTTAGCGGTTTTTCCCTGGGGGAACACGATACGCATCGGAAGCTGACACGTATCCCCTGTAAAACCGCTTTTTTCGCGTCGATTTGGGTCGTTAACCCGCGGTATAGAAATCTGCGCGATATCATACGTGAGCCGTTGGATCTGGGGGAGCCAGATCCATGGCGAACGTCAAGCGCGATGGTGGGGAGATGCGCGGTAGATGGGGATGGTCCGCGGATAGGTGGCAAAGGGAGATTGGTCAGCGGGCGGAGTAGTGGGAGGTGGGACCATAAAGGGTGATGTCAACTAATGCATCGGGTAGTGGGTTTATGTTTTTGGTGGTGTTGATCAACAGGTTTAATGTGGGTCGTTGGATCGTGCCGATCGACAGTTGAGAATGTCGGAGAAATGTTATGGAGCAGAAAGGTTGGGATGGAGGAAAAAGGAGGTGCCCCGATGGCCGTCGGATCTCCAAGATCGACGGCTAAGAATGTATCGGGGGCACAATCGTCGGGTGAGGAGTTTTATGGAGGAAAGGGGCCAGAAGGAAAGGGAGAGGTGCAGTCCCATGAAAAAGCAAGGGGACCGAGAGCCAGGGAAAAGGGGCTAAGGGTTTAGCCCATGGTCAGGCCCTCGGGTCATATGCAGAAGAAGGGCGGAGGGTTAAGCCCACGGGGGCTTAAAACCCAATGTGTAATATGAGCAGAAAAAAGGCCTAAAGAAGGCTTTTTTAAGCTTTTTAAAGGCTTTCGATAGGTAAAATAGTGATATTTTAAACCAGAAAAAGGGGTTTTCATGGTTTAAAAAGGGTTTTTAGAAGGTTTTTTAGGGAAAATAAGGGTAAATGGGAAAGGAAAAAGGGAATTTTTAAACCAAACAAAAGGTGTTATTATAAGTTTTAGAGGATTTTTTAATGGAAAATGAAGGGTAAATAACAAAGGAAGAAAACATTTTTTGCAGGGGGAAAATAATTGTTTAGATAAGTGAAAAATGGACGGATTTTGGAGGAAATTATGAAGGTGAAAAGATGGAGAAAATCGCTGAGAGCAATTTCTTTTATAATAGCAGGGTGATCTTTTAGAAGGCATAGATGAAGATTTTGGTGAATTGATAAAATTAGAATGATGAAGGCAGTGAGATTTCTATAACTCATAATGCTTCTTTAAAATATTGTTTCTAGAAATCTAGCATTGTCAACTTAGTCATCTTTGGATAGGATAAAAATTATGGATGACTAACAGTGGCTCCACTTGGGGAGGATTGCTTGCTCTTTAGGTGTCCAGAACCTCAAAAAATAAATCTTTGAATTTCAGCAGACTAGTGCCTTATCCATTTGGCAGCATTATTTTCTTTCTTTTGTTGGCTATCTTTGGATTTGAGAATATTTCAGCAATCTGCAGCATATGACATTCTTCAAAGCAGCATCACTACCTACCCAATCCTACTTGTCCTAGCATTTTTCTTCTCTTTTGAGTGCATTTGAACTAGAAAACTCTTTGACATTTTATTTTGAAAACAAAAATAAAATATCTAATCCTATCCTTATTTCTTCCAAGGGTCTAGATTAAACTGTTGAACCCTTTATTTTTCTACCTAAGCTACTATCTGTCAAGATTAAGCTGTTTGACAGATTTTATTCTCTATTTCTAAAATAGGAAATTTAAACACAGTCAAATCAGGATTAGACTGTCTGATTTGCTATGGTATCTGGTTGTATGTACAAGTTGCATATAGACTTTATTTGAAGAAAATTAAAACAAAATTGTGAAGGCTTAAGATCTGAAAATTAAAGACATCCTTCTTTCTTCTTGGCTTCAAGTTTTTAGCATTTTAGAACCAGCCTTTCTTTCCTTCTTACGCTCAAGTTTTTATCATGTTAGAGCCATCTTTTCTTTTGATTCCTGGTTCAGATTTTGAGCATATTTGAACCATTTTTCTTCTATCCTAATCTATTCTACTGATAAGTCAAGATTGAAATAGTTGGCAAATCTTCTTCACTAACCTACCAGCAGTAAATTGAAATCTATCAAGTCATGATTAGGTTGTATGACTAAGTAGCAGTGTTTTCTTTTAGTAGTGGCATTTAAGCTTGCACACTTTCAGATTTTTCTCTTTTTTGGTATGGGGTTGTACCTTTCTTCTTTTATATTTGCCCTCTTTTCTCTTTTCTATTTTTTTTTGTGTATTTTTTCAATTTTTCTTTTTCAAAGAAAAAACAAAACTAACTAGATGCTCACAGGCTGAGCTTATTTGCTTTCCTATCTAACCTAATCTAACTTGGAATGTTTACATGTTTAGCTAACCAATTCTCTTTTCCAATACATCCATTCAATCAGATGGTTCCATGACTGGTCTTTGCTCATATCTTTAAGCATGCTGGACAAACAGGGCCACTCCCATTTCCCTTGTTTTTTAGCAGCAGTGCTAAATAATCTTCTTGCTTTTGGTAATACACTGCTCCTAAAAAATTTTATCCCTTCTTCAAATATCTTCAAGAAATGAGCATAGGGATCTTGAAACAATGCCTGGTTATGAATATTTGGAAGATAGGTTTCAACCAAGCTTATTGTTTCCTCCACTGGATCAAGCTTAAGACTCTTTTGAGAAAGAACTTTTTCCTCATCTTCATTATTATCTGAACTGGAGGACTCATCATATATTGTAGTGTTGTCCTCTTGTAGTCCTGGTATGCTCTGATTCATTGGACTATACTCTGTGAAGAGATCATCATATTCTTGAGCAGGGATATCTTTTATTACCTCAACCCTCTCAGGAGAAGGCTCCTTATCTTCATTCTGCTCAAGAAATTCATCTTTCTTCTCAACCTCAACATTATAACTGATAGATTGTTTATTCCCAATTATGTGAAAGTTATTTCTGATGGGATGCATTGTTTGATTACTGATTTCATGCTGATGATAATGAAATTCATGAAAACAATCCACTGCTAGTTTCCCTGCATGATTAGTTTCTATTTGGAGCTCATCATCATCATCAGACTAATCAAAAATTGGAAAATCATTAGTATAAACAATTTGACCAATCAAGCATATTAGGTTATCGGTCTGTTGTTTTTTAAACTGATCTACAAGTTTATTCTCTGGTTCAAGACAATAAGGTTCAGTAGGTAGATGAGCATAAGTGTTCTGTTCAACTGAAGTTTTGAGGGTTGGCTGTTTATTTAATATTTGATCAATTTCTTCTTCTGTCAAAAGAGGAGGAATTTTGATTTTTCTTTGGATAGAAGTAAAATAGTCCTCTTTCTCTTGTGAAGGTTGATTTTGAGGTTGGATGTATTCTTGAGCCTCACCTAGAAGGAAAGGTGAATAAACACTTGTGTTTTCAGTTGGATCCTGAGGATTTTCTTCTATTTCCTGATCTTTTTCACTCTCAAACAACTCCTCTTGATCTTTGTGATAGCCATTTTGAACATGGGATTCATAAGTTGTTAGTAATAGATTGTCAGGATGCCATTCTTCTTTAATAATCTGAAATGAGTTATAACATAAAGGTAGAGACTCTAGTTGTGTTGTCTCTTCTCCTATTTCAGATTTTGTGAGTTCACGATGGCTAACTGTTTCCTCAGGGTATTGTTCCTTGTTTATGTTAGAAGCTTGTTCATAAAGTTCTTTTAACAGTAAAACACGAGGTATAGGTAGGCAATCAATACCTTCTTGACAATCTTCCTCATTGTTCTCTTTGTAATCTTGTTCATCATACATATTTTTTTTGTTTTTTATGTCTTGTAGTGGTTGATTTTGTGTTTGATTAGGAGAAAACATGTGTTATTCTAGATAATAAATATATGTATCAGCCTCATGCCTATCTAATCTTTTATCAAGTATGTACATCATTTTTTCCATTATGTTCAATAATGTATCTATTTTAGCTTCTCTGTCCATACTTAGATCCATGTTTGTAAAAAGAGGTCACTGTATCTTTTCAACCAGTCTAGAGTCTTCTACCAGTGGAGTCTTTAGGTCTTTTGGAGGTTGTGGAGTCGCCAGGTGGAATATTTGAACTTTGTTGTCCACCAACAGCGTGATTGGGTTTGCTCAATGCATTCCCAGGAGAGTTTACAAGGATTGGTAAAGTAATAGGCCTACTGGAGGCCAGTGGAGTCACCGGGTGGAAATTGTTAGCTCTTTTGGAGGTAAAATATTCTATGGTCCACCACCAATGTTTAGTATGAAGGACAATCTGAAATTTTTTTGGGGTTTTCTGAGTTTCTATGGTTGTTTGAAGGACTAATGAGTCTATAAGGGCTTGCTAGGCAACTATTAACTCAGAAGTCCCACCGTGATCGCCAGAATGTTGGGGTCCTATGATTTGGCTGATTGGCAAACGAAATGACAAGGCAACATATAAACCAAGCTTTAGAGCCCTAGGATCTAGCCCTCCTAGTCTCAGAGAGAAATCTCTCAATTGTTTGCAAAGATATGACTTGTTTTCTTGTAAAAGGTTGATTTTAGGCTAGTTATTAAGTACAAGTTTGTTTGTTTTGGGTTTGGTTGATTGGACATGAATGATCTAGGAAGCATAGATAGAAAGGGGAAATATCAGAGCCATTGGGAAATGGAGTCAAGAAGAAGTTATAACAATCTCAATCAATGGATATGGGATATCAAAGGGCAAATCTAACTTGGCCAGTGGATCTTGGGTTTGGTGGATGAAATGAAATGGACATTAAGGGTTTAGAAGGAGAAGCAGAACTAAGGGCAATTAAGAATCCTTAATTATATGTACTTCTCAACAAAGGGACTTAAAACATTATCTGAACATGAAGGGGCATTCCATAGACAGGGCTAACCATAAATTCTAGAAACCACACTTCAGCAAATAATAATTCCAAGACAAATTGTTTCAATGAAATCTAGGAGTCGAGGAACGCTCTATTTCATCCAAAGATTTCACCTTCAAGGACTTAGAAAACTTATAATATTCACAAATAACTGCATTCATAGAAGAGGGAACTCCTAGACATCTAAGACTGCAATTATAAAGACCTTCAAAACAATTGTCTCAGCAAGAACAAAGGGTATGATCAAAACAAACCTCTCTGGCAGACTGTAAACAATGGTACTTTAAAGGGAGACTTCAGAAACAGTTTTCAAGAGGCAACAAGTAAGCAGGGAAAACCATAAATCATTCTTGAGACCAAATGTTTGAACTATTTCTGAAATAAACAAGCTTAAGGGTTGAAAATCATTCAAACTACTAAATAAAACCTTCAGCAGATGAAAACATAAAGATAGTGAAGAGCAAACAGGTCTAAGGTGCTTCTAGGAGACATTTCTTAACCTAAACTTTTCACTCTACTACAAGCAAGCAATGATGAAATAGAATGGAAAACAGGAAAAACATTAACAGATCAGAATACATCACCAACAGCCATGCTCAGGGATCCAATGATAGAGCCTTCTCATTAACAAAACATGTCAAAACATCATCAATCTTCCAAAACTTCAATTTCTTCTTTTATCTTCAACCAGACTATGTGGAACTGCAAAGAGTTCGAATGCCAACAACCAACCCTTACAAATGAGTTCCTCATAGAGTATTTATAAAAGAATGAGGAGGTGGAACTCTTTATAGGGTTAAAATGTTATTAATGACATAGTAAATGCACTCCTAACCTTAAAAACCATGCAAGGCATAAGGTAGGAATGTCTCTCAACTACTTCTCTGTGTAATAAATCTATCTTTACTTTCTAAGGATGAAATAGTTGAAAAGATTGACTTTGAGGCCTTTTTCTGTCTTTAAATTAACTTCCTGACAGTTTAAAATATCTTATGACTGTGTAATAACTTTCAATTTGCCCCTTAGGACATAAAGTAGGTCATAGGTGGCAGTTAGGTTTATCAAGAGAATAACTGCTCTGTGTTTGATTTATCTGAGGCCTTCTTAAGCTTATCTTTCATTTATTTTATCATTAAACTGTTTTTAAGGCCTTTTAGCCTTGATCTGCCTTTAATTAATCTGTTCTAAGGCTTTGATTTAGCCTTAAGCCTTTATCATCATCCTTATGATGCCTTTATCTCCTTCTTCTTTTCTGCTTTAACAACCTTAACCATTAATTAAGTCTTTCGGTCTCCTTTCTCTGTTTTTGTTAAAACATTTGTTTATTTCTTAATCCTTTGGCCTTTATGTTTCGGCCTTCTTTACTGATATGCCGTTGCACTGGAGGGTTTAGATATATAACCAATGCTCATAAAACAATTTGTTTAAAACATTTAAATTCGACGTTGTTCTGTCCCTGTGTATTTGGCCTTCACAAAACCTGCAAACAGATCAAAATCATTAATAAAAACCTGCATCTTTCATGGTTAGTTGCGTTTAAAAGTTCGGAGGGTTAGGAATGATGCGCAGAGGAGGAGGAAGAGCATTGCAGAGGGAGGGAGAAGCAAAGGAGGGTTCCATAGGCGAAAACAGGCGCGGGGAGGGTTTGAATTTAAATTTGGCACGAAAAAATGAGAAAGGTTGTTTTGGGAATTCCATCGGCGGTTTCCGCACTGCCGATGGGTGGTTAGAGGTTTTGCCCCAGGGGAATGTGATACGCGTCGGAAGCTGACACGTATCCCCCGTAAAACCTCTTTTTTCACGTCGATTTGGGTCGTTAACCCGCGATATAGAAATCTGCACGATATCATACGTGAGCCGTTGGATCTGGGGGAGCCAGATCCACAGCGGAAGTTAAGCGTGATGGCGGGGAGATGCGCACTGGATGGGGATGGTGTGTAGACAGGTGGCAAAGGGAGATTGGTCGGCGGGCAGAGTAGTGGGAGGTGGGACCATAAAGGGTGATGTCAGCTAAGGCGTCGGGTAGTGGGTTTATGTGTTTGGTAGGGTTGATCGGTAGGTTTAATGTGGGCCGTTGGATCACGCCAATCGACGGTTGAGAATGTTGGAGAAATGTTATGGAGAAAAAAGGTTGGGATGGAGGAAAAAGGAGGTGCCCCGATGGTCGTCGAATCTCCAAGATCAACGGCTAAGAATGCATCGGGGGCACAATCGTCGGGTGAAGATTTTTATGGAGGAAAGGGGCTAGAAGGAAAGGGAGACGTGCGGTCCGGTGAAAAAGCAAGGGGACCGGGAGATAGGGAAAAGGGGCTAAGGGTTTAGCCCATGGTCCGGCCCTCGAGTCATATACAGAAGAAGGGCGGAGGGTTAAGCCCACAGGGGCTTAAAACCCAATGTTTAATATGAGCAGAAAAAAAGGCCTAAAGAAGGCTTTTTAAAGCTTTTTAAAGGCTTTCGATAGGTAAAATAGGGATATTTTAAACCATAAAAAGGGGTTTTCATTTTTTAAAAGGGGTTTTTAGAAGGTTTTTTAGGGAAAAGAAGGGTAAATGGGAAGGGAAAAATGGAATTTTTAAAGCAAACAAAAGGTGTTCTTATAAGGTTTAGAGGCTTTTTATGGAAAATGAAGGGTAAATAACAAAGGAAGAAAACCTTTTTTGCAGGGGGAAAATGACTGTTTAGATAAGTGAAAAATGGAGGGATTTTGGAGGAAATTATGAAGGTGAAAATATGGAGAAAATGGTTGAAATTAGTTTCTTTTATAACAGCAAGGTGATCTTTTAGAAGGCATAGATGAAGATTTTGGTGAACTAATAGACTTAGAATGATGAAGGAAGTGAGATTTCTAGAACTCGTAATGCTTCTTTAAAATATTCTTTCTAAAAATCTAGGATTGTCAACTTAGTCATCTTTGGATAGGATCAAAATTATGGATGACTAACAGTGGGTTGGAACAAATTCTCTGGAATCCCTTGAACAACTTGGATTGAGTTACTAGTCCTGGAGCCTAGGTTGGGACAAACGTTATGGAGCCCTCGGTGGGTTGAGTTACTAGTCGCTGGAGTTGGTTTGGACAAATTATCTTGAGCCCTGGAAGGCTATGGGCTGAGTTACTAGTTCTTGAAGCCCTGGACAACTTGGGTAGAGACCGATCTGGTTTGTGTTAGTGATGTATGACCATAAAGTTGGAATCATTATGGTGGAGGGTGTAACAGACCCGAGTTAAAATATCGTGTGATAAATTTTAATAAAGGCCACCAAAATAAGACCACGGTTAAGGGACACTTATTCCAAGTTGAATGTTTGACAAAGATATCCTAGTGGGCATCATTGGATGTGTTTATGGCTAAAAGGAAATTGGCAAAGGAAATGGCGAAGGCATTAAAGGGGCAAAAAGTATTTTTGGCTCATTTATTTATGAAAATAAAGGAAATTAGGAGAAAAGGAAGGTTAAAGGTCACGGGTTGCATGTGAGGAGTAAATTGAAGGAAAATAATGGAAAATGAAGAAAATAGAGGCCTAATTGATAAAAAAAAAATTTAGGATAAGTTGGTACCTTTTGTGAGTTCATTTTTGGAGCTCTCTCATTATTCTCTCTCTCTCTCTCACCCTTGGACACTTAGATTTTTCTTGGAGCATTCCCGAATTGTACCAAGAAAGACGAAAGAAAGCAAATGAAGGACAAGGAAAGGAAAGCAAAGCAAAGATCAAGCAAGGAAGAGCGGGATCAAGCAGCTTCAACAGGAGTACTTGCAAGTAACATATTGTATTTGTGATTTCCTAGCTGGTTTGTACATGCATGGCATATGCATGTTGGTATTTGGTTCTCTTTCTATCAGTGGCATGGTTTTGTCAGGTTTTGACAATGGTTTTCAACCTTGTCTTGCCTTTTTCCGAATAGCCATGGTGTGATGGGATTGATCTCGATTTTGAGCTTTCAAATTGCCAGATGGTTTTCAGAATCCAGGTCGGAGGTAGTCTCAGGAAATTCCAAAAGGCCTATGAATCCCTTGACGAATTTTGTAGGACACGCGGTAAATCCCGAGGGTGGTGTCTCGGTTTAGGGCCTCGTGATCTGGTGTGGATTGCCGTAAATCTTGAGGGTGGTGTCTCGGTTTAGGGCCTTGTGATCTGGTGTGGATTGTGGTAAAGCCTGAGAGACAAAGAGACGACAAATTCCTCAAGGATAGTGATGGATTCTGGAGGCATTCCAAGCTTGGCTTAGTTTTGTGATCTCAGCACCGGTTTTGGTGTGATCATTGTATGGTGAGGGTGGAGGTGGTTTAACCTCTGGATTCCCTTGGTTGTTTTTGGATTGGTTTATCCATGAGATCCCACATTCATGCTTGGAATATGGCACGGGGGTGACTAGATAAAGAGAGATTTGGCTCAGCCATGTCTCTGGTCGGGTGGTATGTGGAAGTCTCAAACCTGGTTGGCTCCAGCCTATGTTTAATAAAAGCTAAGTTCTATAGGTATTGTACTTATTAATGTGTGGCTTTAATGGTTGCTATCTCATTGTTATTTACATGGTTTTATGTTGGTTATAAGCATGGTTATATGACTGGCTCAATTCATGGTTATTTCATGTATTTACTTGTAATTGTTAAGCTAATGGATGCAAGACATAATTGATGCCATAATAGTTCAAGGAAGAGGGTGGTGATAATTCTTGTAATGTCTCATAAGATTTTTCAGTCATTCATGATATTTCTTGTATCATAGACCTATAGATTAATTGCATTGATGCCAAGTGTTTGACAAAATGTCAATCTTGGTTAGGGATGGTCAGCCCTAGTCTTGGAGTCAATTTTTTGTTCATTAGCATTGTCATCATGTGTTTGATGGAATATGGAAGCTACGTGAAGTTTTGGGAAATGACCGGGAATCCGGGCTTAAAAAGTGGCACAAATCCTGCGGATGTTGGCACAGGTCTGAGTGAAAAAGTCCCTGGACGAAAGCATGCCCATGTTTTCAGAGCATCCAGAGCCTTCCAAACAAACCTTTTTCCATATCTAGGGAGTGTCCGGGGGATTTCTTCACTAAAAATCAGTGGGACCTAGGGACAAGATAGGTGGATGACACAATTCGACTTCCTTAAAGTCACCAAGGAGGTTGAGTTTGGTCATAATTGTTGCTCATCTCATTTTTAACTCAGTTGGTTGGTTACTTGGGTAGATATGAGGGGAGGTGGCCATTATATGTGGGATTAGAGCGTGGTTGCACTCTCTTTGGGAAAATTCTTATGTTGTCAAGATTATTGTCATTGTGCTTTCCGTTGCTTGCATATGTGTTTCTCGTACTTGTGGTCTATGTACTTGTTGCATCCACATGGTGTTGGTCATGGTGGAAGTGATGTCTCCATGGTAGGGTTGATGGTGTTGTTGTGGAATGGGTTGTCATTAGCATATGACTGATTATATATGTCAGGTGCTTACATGTTGTCAAGTGTGTGTTGGTATTTTTTATGTTGTCATGCATGAAGTCACGGTGTGTAGTTGATATGGTCATGCATTGATGGCTGAGCTCTAGTTATAATGGTGTTTATGTGTGGATACACCTATGCATTATAAGTCTATATGTTGTTATGATTATGTCTATACATGTATTACGTTGATTGGTTGATTTTGCATATGAGATATCCTCCCTGAATTATGCTAAGGTACGTTGATTTATTGTGATTCAGTTTAAGCTGACATGAGATGCCTTGCAGGAAGAAATCAAAGATGACTAGAAATATGGCAGACTACAAAGATTATCCTTATGAATCATATAAGAAACATGGTGTTGGGAACTCTTCTGACTTAGCAAACACCTTGAGAAGTTTGAAGGAAGAAATAAGGAGTTGCAAGGCAGAAAATGGAATAATCGTATATGCACAGGAAAAACAAGTAGAAGTAAATGCGACAATCCTTCAAAGTTTGTCAGATTTGTAGTGACATGGACCACTTTGGATCAGTTATGGACAGGAGGATGGGACTAATGGGGAATATGGTAGTAGGTCTCCCGATGGTCACAGGTCGGATAGAGATACACGATTACAGATGGTAGATTCTTGGACACTCCGGATAGGAGAGGTGATAGACACATGTATTATTCTAGTTTTGGTTCTAACGAGCATTATGATCGTCATCATTATCATCCTTAGAGGAGAATTGATAGGGGATATTTTTCGGATGAGTTTAAAAAAGCAAAGCCACCTACATTTGATGTAGATATGAATAAATCACATGATGCAAAGGCGTGGTTGCTTGGTATGAGGAAGTTCTTCAAGGTTCATGATTACTTATAAAACATGAAAGCCAAAATAGCTACATTCAACCTCAAAGGTAAAGAAGATATTTGGTGGGAAGATGTGAATAATTTTAGGGGTATTTATGAGGAAATGACTTGGAGCGAGTTTGAGAGGCTATTCTAGAAGAAGTATCTGTCGAAGAGGTACTATGATGCTAAATCTAAGGAGTTTTATGAGTTGCGGATGGGTTCCAAGACAGGCTATGAGTATACTAGTAGGTTCTTTGAGTTGTTGAGATATGTTCCTTACATCAAGGAGGGGAAGCCCAAGGTTCAGAGATTCATTAGTGGGATGCTAGTAGCCTACAGAGACTAGATGATTGAAGGAGTCCATTCGAAATTTGAAGCATTGTTATGAGCAGTCAAAACACAAAGTTGAGCGTAAGCATGATTTGAAAGGAAATGAGAAAGCTAAAGGAAGATGGCCACCAAAGTGGGAAATACCACAAGATCCAAGTGAGAAAGAAAATTTGGTTCCTTACAAGAAGTTTAATACAACTGAGAAGGGACAAGGAGAGAAAAATACTATAGGTGATGGTAGAACACCATTGTAGTGTTGGATATGTGGCAAGGATCATCGTAAGAGGGATTGTTTGCAGTATCAAGGTGGTAGACCCCAAATCTATAGTGCATAGGAGGCGTAGACAATTGGGGATGTTGGTCATAGAATTCCTCGAATTTATGCAACTATGGACAATAGGCAGGCAAACCATCGGGCATCTATCTTTGAGATGGACGGTAAGCTTTGTGATGAAGTTGTTTCTATTTTGATTTACGCTGGATCTAATTATATTTATGTTAGTCCTGACTTGGTGGATAAGTGTGGTTTGATAAGAGGAGTGCATGCAGAATCTTGGTTGGTACAGTTGGCTACAGGTACAAAGAAAATAATTCATCATTGGGTAAGAGCTTATGCATTTGAGTTGAATGGCATGTCTACAGGAGCGCACTATAACATATTTCCATTAGGATCATATATTATGCTATTGGGTATGGATTTTCTATACCTTCACAGGACCAAGGTGGATTGCTAGGACAAATCCATTGAGTGCTTGGATGAAAATGGGGAACCAATAGTCTTACAGGGAAAGAAAAAGTCTACATCAGTTAGGATGGTGACAGCTATGCAAGCCAAGCGTAGTCGTATAAAAGGGTGCGTGTTATTTTTTTTACATATCTCTATTGACAAAGGTAAGGAAGTTGAGGATGTGGATATTTTGAGAAGGTACCCAGTTCTACAGTGGTTTTAGGATGTATTTCCTGCATATATTTCAGAGTTGCCACCTCACAGGGAAGTATACTTTTCTATTGAGTTGGTACCAGGGGTAGCTCCAACCTCAAAAGCACCTTACATGATGAGCACACCTGAGTTGGTAGAGTTAAAGTTCCAGCTGAAAGAGATGCTTGAAAAAGGATACATTAGGCCAAGTGTATCGCCATGGAGCACACCGGTCTAGCTTGAAATTTCCCCCTCCTGGAGGTATCTGCTTTAGTGGACTCTTTCACTTGATCTCCTCTCTGTTTCTCCAATTGTGGCTAGTCCACAACCTTTTGAGATTGCTTTTGAGGCTGCATGTTGAGAGATAATTTCTCCCTCTCAACTGCCAAGTCGTTAACCACTGCTTTTCTCCTCAAATCCTTGCATGCATCCTCAACCTTGAGAGCATACAATTTCTTGACTCTTGAACCGATCTGCTTCACATGTCCCGTGGTTATGTGTTTAAGGAAACCTTTTCCTTTTCTAAACATCACTTCATAACCACGGTTTTCCAATACCGCTACGGAGACAAGATTCTTCCTTAGGCTTGGAACATACAAAAAATATGCTAGTCTGAGATGGGAGCTAGACTCCCTCTGAAAGGTAACTGTACCTATGTCGGTCGCACTATACCTCCCATCATCTCCAAACTCTATGTTTTGCTGGAGGTCCTTCTCCTCCAAGTCACTGAAGATATATCTATTCCCCATCATATGGAACGAGGCACCGCTGTCTAGATACCACATGCATCCCATTACAATGTTGGCCAATGAAATGAGAGTAAAATCAAGCTCAAAATATGAAGCCAACTCTTCACCTGCTGCAACTGCGAGATCCTTCTTACTTGCCTTCTTCTGTGGACAATTTGTAGCATAGTTCCCATGCTCGTGACAGTGAAAACATCTGATCTTGGACAAGTCTTTCTTGCCTACTTCGCCTTGGGATTTCTTTCCTGTGGCCTTCTTTTCCTTACTGGCCAAGGCACAATCTTCCTCGTCATTAGTCTTGCATGAGGATCCATCCCTGGTATTCTACCTGAATTCTTCTTATACCAAATCTGACCAAAGTCACTCCCAATCTAGCAACTTCTCCCTCCCATTTACCGAGTCCTAGTAATTATGCCAGCTCTTGGGAAGGCCTATAAGTGCTAGCCTCACCAATTCATCATCTTTTATGGTCACACCAACACTTCCAATCTCATCTCGACATTGAGTGAACTTTGCCAAGTATGTTGGTAATGTATCGCCCTCCTCCTTCTTGATTTTCCTGAGCTTGTTCTTCAGCGCCAACTTCCTTTGGTCACTGTTGTTTTGAAACAGATATGTTAAGGCCTTACACATAGCATATGAAGTTGCCTTTCCATGGAGACTCAAGATAATGTGATCTAGAACTCCCTCTAATAAGATCCTCCTCGCCCTTGCTACCTTCTTTTTCCAAGCATCAAGAAGAGCGGCGTCTGCTGCTGCGGGCCTGGGAATATCATTATGAATGAATTATTTCAACCCATTGTCCTCCAAAACTTCCTCCATTCTATATTTCCATGCAATATAATTAGAACTTCCCTCCAGTGCATATTCCAATCTTAATCCATTGAAATCCATATTGATCCACATGTCGCACCAACGAAAGTATCTGCAAGTTTGAATATTGTTCAACACAAACTCAAATTCTTCTCCACTATAGTGATTTCTGGCACTCTGATACCATGTAGAAATTATAAAAATAATATGTGTACGAATGGATTCAATATGATCATGCAATATACTAAAACAAGATACTGAATCCTTCTACAATATTTGCGGAAAATAAACATTATCGCATAATCACACCAAGTAAGAGAAAGAAGCAAATCAATCGCATAACACAGATATTTTTTCCTGGGGAAAGCTTGCTGCTAAAAACCCCTCTATATATATTGTATAATGAACCAAGGAATCATGAAACAATATAATGCACTCCTCTCACAAGAATCGGTTGCACTCTATCAGCTGTCTCACACTGATCTGGACAAAATCGACCAACACTTAGCCAATTTCTTGCCTCTTCTCAGCCTGCCTTGCTCATGCAATCCCTAGAAAATTAATCCCTATTAAATATGATAATTAGCCTTCCTTTACTGCATAATACATCATGGGAAAATCTATGGTTATATAAATGAATCTGGGCATTTTTCTAAAAATACAACTGATAGATAACATCCCTTTAACCTTTGTCTCAATTGGGTCTTCATCAGAACTGACATGCATGTAGCCATTAATATTAAATCATCAGTCACTTGACAGATCATTGCTTGTGAATTAAATCTGATTTAATTCACTTGACCTTTCACTATTACAACAATCAGTTACAACTAGTTAGACTGACTTTAACTCACTTAATTGAGTTAATTGATTTCTCATGCATTAAACTAATACACTAACTACAACTTGGACTCTAAAACAAATAGAATCACTCTACATGCCTCACCAACCACCCTCAACTTGAATTTCATGAGCTAAATGAGTCTATCACACTCAGTTAACTATTACAAGTGATTATGAGATAAGATTACAATTTATTGTCCAATTTAATTAAGGAAAAAATAAATTAGACACACATTCCAATTTATTTAATAAATTGGTTTCACACTAATGTATCTCCAGGACCCATCATTGTGTGACCTGTGATCCCACACCAGTGTGTGTGTTGTTTCTTGATGCCAATTTCATTGTTTCTTGTTGCAAATTTCAACACCAAATTTGAGTATCTTAACTAGTTGTTGACACATGCTCCAGTGTTAAAAATCGCAGATCCGGACAAAGAGTTTGTATAATGTACAAATGATTGTAAGAGAGGGATTGGTGGAGTCATTATGCAGGAAGGATAGGTGGTATTTTATGAGTCATGAAAACTAAATGAACACGTGCAAAACTATCTGATGCATGATATTGAGATATCAATGATCATCCATGCATTGAATATGTGGAGGCACTATCTTATTGGCAGGAGGTTTGTACTGATGAGGCATCACAGTGGGTTTAGATACTTATTTGACCAGCCTAATCTGAATTCCAGGCAAGCTAGATAGTTGGCCACGATCAACGAGTTTGATTTTGAGATCAAATACATCAAAGGTAAAGAGAACAAGGTCGGAGAGGCTCTTTGCAGACAAATACAGGTAAATCACATTTCATTTATGAGGTCCTATGGGACAAATTTATAGATTAGGATCTTGCAGGAAAGTCGGAAGAATGTCAGGTATATGGAGCTTAGGCACATATTGTATTAGAATACAGGTTCATGTAGTGATACAGGTGTAGGTGTACAGGATGTGAACTATCATCTCATGGCATATGGATTGGTTAGGTTTAGAGACCGGATATATGTGCCAAACAATAGTGAGCTCAAGAAGGTGACCTTGAGGGAGTTTCATGTGAAGCCATATTCAAGCCACCCAGGATATCATATGACATTGACAGTGGTGAATAATTTCTACTATTGGCTGAATCTGAAGAATAAAGTGGCAGATTTCGTGGCTAGATTTTTGGACTATCAACAAGTAAAGGAAAAGTGTAGGCATCCAAGTGGACTGCCACATCCAATTGTGATTCCAGAATGGAAATGGAAGGTAATTTCCATGGACTTTATCAAAGTTTTGTTGAAGACAATGAGACAACATTATTCCATCATGGTTGTGTTGGACAAGTTGACTAAGGTAGCACACTTCATTCCAGTGAAGATTACGTATTCAGCTAGTGATGTAGCATAGGTGTTCATTAGAGATGTGGTTAGATTGCATGGTATTCTGATGAAGAGAGAAACCCACTACAAGCAAGTTCGCCTTTCATTTTTCAAAATGAACCTGCAACTCAAAATTGTATCAAATTGCAGACTCATAAAACCCGATACTCGATCATGGGATCTGTGGGTTATCTGCCCATTACGCTTCCGTTGTGCCACTTCAATGGTTAGATATAAACATATATATATATCGATTTCAATTTAAATAGAACCCATAGCATTGGACTCAATACATGCGGCCCTCTTTTATGGTTTAATATCAGAATTAAAATAAAATAGAGATTTTCACAATCCCTTAACCAACAACGATGACCCACCTCGCTCGCTTGAATTCTGTTTACATGCATTTGACCATGGAACTCCCTCATGGATTTCTAACTTAACTTTCAACCTGCATCCAAACGCATTTAACGAGGTCTTCTGTGTTCCTGGATTTAACTTTGGTTCCTTTGAACCTGTCCTTCTCAGTCTACAGCTAATGACCTGGATTAGTTACCGGTTGATATAAATCAAAGGAAAATAGAGTTTATTCGATCTGGTTATGCAGAGCGCAGTAATTAAACAAACAACGACATTTACTGATCATTCATTCTCAAGCATAGACTCGAACTTCAATTCAATTTCTTCCAATTTCCTCACACCGGAGGTTAACACATATAATTTCCCCTTTGCCCAGAATTGATGATTCGAATTCTACAGAGCGTATATGAACCGAATGAGGTTTCGAAGGGTAAAATCCCCCTTCACAGAGAACTAACTCTCCACGGATTTACTGTCTCATGGCTTTAACACAATAAATCTGTATAGATTTATTCAATTCGAAAACCAACAATTATTTACACCAAACATATCAATATCAGAATGAATTATACAGGCTTAATATATTTAAATCCGCCACACTCCAATTCAGTCTATGGCACTCTAGACAAGATCACCAGCAACCCTTACAGTGGTCGATGGTCGATCAATCAATACGACATGTCAAAATGTAAATCTAATTCATAAACAAAACAACTTCGAATACATAGATACACAGAAATCCACACATTCCAACTATATACAGAACCAATTACAAACTAAGGCATTTCAGCCTTTGACAGAAATCCTTCTGCTGTTACATTGCAACCGCTCACTCTCTCCTCCCCTCACACAATACAGACATCTTCGTTATATAGGAGTTACAAAGATGTGAATCAGTTAAGATCCAAAAACCGTTCAACAAACCCTTCATCTCCCAAACGCACACATGGAAGATCATTTCATTCAATCAGTTACAAAATTCAGTATCAGTTAAAAAATTTCGCCCCAATTTGCATGACCGTTCACATACCCAACTTTAGATTCGACTTTATTCAAATCTGTCCGGATGCCCCTGCATCAGACTCCCGAGGAACAAAAATTAATGACCTCCTGGTCATATGTCTTCTCTAACTGTCAGCAATCCACGTCATATGTGGAACTGCTCCTTGTGATCTTCCCGTAGAAACATGCTTGAACAATTCTCACCCGCATCCTCTGTGGAATTATCCTCTGTGAGCTGCAACAAAACCTCTACAATAGCAAGTCCTCCTTGCTACCAGATACCTCACCAAGATTCTCTCTTGAGCTCTGGCTTGGCATCTCTCTGGTTCGCTCTTGTGGAACCTGTTAGCCTCTCTAAAATAACAATAATAAATCCAAAATAATTAATTAATTAATTAATTATTCCTAGTTAGGAATATGTGCCTAATTCTTGGGTTGTTGGGTTGTTCCTAAAATGTTGGATTTTGTTTAGGAACTCCTATCTTGGTGGGTTTTTGGTGAGAAATTATCTCAACCAAAAGAGTCTAAGATAGCACGGACTATCTTCTCTCATCTATTTAAATTGTAAATTAAATTTTTTTAATAAGAGAGATTACATGAGGAAGCCATGAGGCTTCTGCCTTTTCCGCCAATGTTTTGCCTAAGTTTTGTATCTATGTTTTCTGCAATATGTTTCTGAGTTAATTTAATTTTCATCATGTGGTATCAGAGCAATACTATGATTGTTGGGCCTGTGGAGAACTTGTGAAGGTCTGAGCATGGTAGACATTGGTTATGCAGTCAGCGCATAAGAGTAATTAGAGCGATATCAGATATGATGTACGCTGGTATTCATTTGAAGCCATTCAAACCTTCATTCTTCTTAATTGTGTGCGGCTTTGTCTATGTGAAAGGTAAATAAAAGAAACCGTTGAATTTTAACCCTTTTGATAAAGAATGAAAGGGAAGTAATCGTTGGTTTTTGTGCATATTAAATCTGGTATCTGGTATCTAGTTTTTGTGCAATTTAAATCTGGTATCAGAGATGTGTTGTTAACATAGCACATCTGCATGAGAGTCGACTTGAGCGTTTCATTAGAACTTGTTCCAAATCTAACAAGTCCCAAGTCTGGAACCACCTCCAAATCTGGCAACAACAGAGATCTCGATCATGAAAGGATCTAATCCCCCCCCTCTCAAAATATTGTCATCCCTTTGAAGGATGATTTGTGTAGTTCTTTACCGCAATTAAGCACTGATTTAAGCCCCCTCAGCTTCACCCAAGCAGTCCGAGCTTTAAATCGGTGTGAAATTCATCTAACTCGGTGCAAAATTCCCTTGTCTACAACTGTGATGCAAGGTTTGTAAAAAGTGATTCCAAAACCATTGTTGTATATTCTATCTCTGTGACAGATAATGATAACCATACATGGTCAATTAAAAGAAGGTTTCGACATTTTGAGGAGTTGCACCGACGACTCAAGGATTTCCCATAATATTCATTAAGTCTGCCTCCCAAACGGTTTTTATCATCAAGTCTGGATGCTTCAGTCGTATATGAGCATTGTAATTTGCTTGACAAGTATCTGAAGGATTTGCTCATTCTTCCTAATGTAGCAGAATCTATTGAATTCTGGGATTTTTTGAGTGTTGATTCACAGACTTACATGTTTTCGAGTTCTTTCTCAATAATTGAGACCTTGGCTGTTGACTTTGATAGCAAACAGTATGGGAAACATGCAAAATCCAATGAAAATAACATGAAGAACACAAAAGAAGCTTTAGACAGGAGTGGTGCTAAATCAGCAGTAAGGTACATTGAGTCTAATTCTAATTTAGTAACAAGTCCTCCTGCCGAAGAATCTAGACAGCATAGTAGAGGTACTGAACAGGAGTCGTCATTCTATAAGAACAAACAACATGAAGGTATGAACGTTTCTTATTCAGAAAGTGATTCAGACGTTGATCAGTCTGTTAGTCACCTGTAAATTTTGATTATACCAAAGGTGGCTAAATCTGTTTTAAAGCCTTCAAGGAACAATTTTCATTACAAAAACTGTTGACTCTTGAAGGCCTCGTGCCTCTGTCCAGACCCTATGTCAATTGTTTACATCCTAAAAAACCTCTGAAATCCTTGCTAAAATTCAAAGCCCAAATGCTGCTGCAAACCCCTTTTTACCCTGCCTCTTTTTCCAAAACTAACCTCATTTTCTATCCCCCCATTTCCCATGAAAATCCCTCATTATCAATTTTCTCCTCTTTTTACTTCATGAAAATCCGTAATAAGGTTCTAAGACCCCTTCTTAGCCTTATCGGAATCCTCAAATTCCTTGGAAAATCCTTGAAAAATCGTTAAAATGCATATTCTCCATGTATTGGACTTAAGCCCCCTTGGGCTAAGTCTCTAGCCCTTTCCTCCCATACACCCTGGCACCGGAACCGGGCGCTGAGCAGTCGGGCGCTTATCCGTTTAACAAATTATTCCACCCCGAAAATATTAAAAACCTTTGTTATTTGCAAATTTCTGGTTTTATTTTATTTTATAAAGTTTTCTGCCAGTACGATCTTCCACCAAATCCCCACCGTCGATCTGATCTACAGATCGGACGGTGCGGAGTGCGCCTTTCCATGGTCCCCACCACTCGAAAGTCGGTTGCCCAAAACCGGCGGTATCCATCGCACCGCCTTTGGGCAAAAGGTTGTTTTTCCCCGATGGCCAGCGATTCCATACACCTGCCGCCATGCGTCCCGTGTACTATTTGCAAAACCGTCGTCCATCTGCCATCCATCGCGCATTAACGTTCTGACCAAGATGCCCAGCGATATCGCTGTCCACCGCCTGATCTGGGGCAGGCCATCCAACGGTGATCGCTCGCCGAAGATGCCCAATAATTAACGGAGGTGCCCATGAGATAACGGGGCTATCGCGCGACGGAAAATCAATCTCCACCGTCGATCTGATCTGTAGATCGACGGTCCATATTCCATCGCCCGATTCCTCCATTTGACTTTCAACCTCTGCTCCCGACAGTCGATCTCTGCGTGATCGACGGCTCAGATTCAATCATCTTTCGCCCATTTCACGATCTCTCCCGATTGATCCCGATTGTTGGATGATGCCATCCAACAGCCACGCTTCCTCCACATGCCTCCACAGCAGTCAACCTATATATGCAGGATTTTGTAATAGTTGTTTGTATTTTTGCAGGGTTTAAATGGTTTTCCGTTGTTTTGAAGAAAATTCGAGGGCTGAGGGTGGCGACCCTCTCGCCTTCAAGGGAAATCATTCACAGGTGTTAAATGCACGTTTCATCGGTGTTTCATAACGCATTGATGCCATTCGATTCCTGTTTCAGTCCCGCACATTTGAAATACACAGCAATTCAATCACAAATCAAGAGTATCAGTATAGAAGACCAGAATGCACTAGAACAGAGGATTAAGAGATAGATTTGTGGGGATTATATCTAAGATGTCTATCAAAATCCTAATCCCTAGATTTAAACACAGTTTTAAGGAAAGATCAGAGTGTTTTATCCGACACAAAGTTCCACTGCCTTAGTTAAAGCAAATCAATTCTTCTCAGCTACCACAAAGACACTTGTGCCTCAAAGAGATCAAATACAGGCCGAAGTTATTGCATGAAATCAGATATTTGCCTTCAGCACAACCAGGGAGTTACTTCTGCAAGGAAGTAAATGCAGAAATATCTGCAAAGTAACCCCGACATCGCGCAGAGCCTCAAAGGTCAACAAAAGCTCCCACAGAGCTTAATCTTTATGTAAAAACATTTAATACAGAGGATATGTATGTAATTTTCTTCATTGAACCCTTCAAAGGCCCAGAAACCATTTAAGTCTGTATTAATTGTAATTGAGATATTTTATCAGATCTCACCTCCTCATCCTTCGATATATACTTCTTCAGAAGATGAGTGAGGGGTTGGTTGTTGGTTGTTATTGATCACAAGTTGTAATATTGAAACTCTCTGAAATCAATACATAGTCCTTTGAAGTTGAAGAACAAATTGAAGTCTCGGAGATCTTGATGATGTTGTTGTATGTTTGTTCCTGAGAAGGCTCTATCATTGGATTCATGAGCTTGGCTGTTGGTGAAGTATTCTGAACTGTTTCATGTTTTTCCCCTGTTTTCATAATGTTCCATAATTTCTTACTACAGTAGGATAGAAAGTATTAGGCTAAGAAATGGCTCCTGGAAGCACCTTAGACCTGTTCATCCTTCATTGTTTTATGTTTTCTCCTGCTGAAGTATTTTAGAGGCTTTAATCTTTCTCTTTAGTCTTCATGCTTGTTTATTTCCTTAATAGTTTGAACAATTGGTTTCAGCATGATTTATGGTTCTCCCTGCTTGTCTGTTGCCACTTGAAAACTGTTATTGAAGTCTCACTTTGAAGTTCTTTGCTTATAGTGAATCAGAGAGGTTTGTTCTGATCTTTCCCTTTGTCCTCATTTAAACAGTTGGTTTAAAGGTCGTTATAATTATGATCATAGATTTTTTTAGGTGTTCCCTCTTCTATGACTGTGATTATCAGTAAATCTTATATGTTTTCTAAATCATTTAAAATAAAATCTTTGAGGAAATAGGGTGTTCCCCGAATCTTATATTTTACTTTGAAAGTTGTTTTGAAATCATTGTTTGCTTAAAGGTGTGATTTGTAGAATTTATGTTTAGCCCTGTCTATCAAAGAACTCTTTATTGTTTCAAATTATGCTTTCAAATTCCCTTTGTTGAGAATTAAAACTCTCTTTCCAAATCATTAATGTTCATTCCATTCCAAAAACAAAAGGATCTTGTGGCCAAGTTAGATTTTCCCTTTGATATCCCATATCCTTTGATAAATTTGTTATGACATCTTTTTGACTCCATTGCCCAATGAAACAGATATTTTACTGTCCTATATATCTTTCCTAGACCTTTTATGTTTTGTTGTATCAATTCAATCCAACCAAACAAAACAAACACCTGCACTTAATAACTAGTCTAAAACCAATATTCTAAGCACACAAGATAAACCTTTGCAAACAAACTTTTGAGAGATCCCTCTCTGAGAACAGGAGGACTAGATCATGTAACTCTAAAGATTGGTTTTGATTTTGCCTTGTCTTTTGATTTTCCAAACTATCAATACACGAGACACCAACATAATGGCGATCACGGTGGGACACTGAGTAAAATCTGCAAAACAAAGCACTCACTGTCTAAAGTATAACATAAGTAACCTTCTTCAAGCACTACCAAGCAATGGTAATCATGATAGGACCTTTTGAATCAGTGGCAAACCAAGTAACCCTTAGGATTATCATAAAGCCTTGTCCAACCTTGAACGATTCAGTTACCAATCCATAAGAGTAAACTTTGTACGTTTTGACACCCTAGCTAAGTGTTAAATCAGACTTAGAACACTCTCTTAACCAATAAGACCAAAATAACTCAGAAAAACCCAAAACATTTCAGTTTGGCTTCATAATAAACTTGGTGGTGGACCATAAAACCTTTACCTCCAAAAGAGCTAAAAATTTCCACCTGGCGACTCCACGATCCTAAAAAATAGACCTTAAGACTCCACTGGGAAGACCCCAAGTCTTAACAACATCATACAAATTCAGCTAGAAGGCTTTAAGATTAAAATTTTCCCTCTTCTGAAAATATCAGTTAGCCTCTTAAAGATTTTCATATTTGGTTAAAACTTTTCTTTTTCAACTAGGTCTGAAAAACATAGCATAGTGGCTCCTAGAAAGATTCATACTAGAGCCTACCCTGACCCAAACCCATTGGAATAAGTTGACAACCCTGAAAGTATACTTAGGAAATCTTCCAAGATAAAATTTTCAACTGTTTTCATATCACCCTTGAGATCTAATCCAGTCCCTGAAAATCTTGTAGCTCTACAAAAATCACAATCTGACTTAGTAAATCCATTTAGAACTAGGTCATTTGATGATATAACTCAGCTAGACTCTGAATTTTCACTTTTTTCCCCTGAAACAAGTGAGCATCCTGGTAATAGAGAAACCACACCTCCTAACATACATTTCCTTCACAACTTAGGTGTCTCTCATCTAAGGTCAGCTCAACAATCTATCCTCGGTACATCCACATCTGTCCACCCAACATCCACTGTCCAAACCACCCCACTTCAACCCACTTTCCCTTTTGTAAATCCACCCCCACCACCTATCATGGCAGCATGGTATGCTCCCCTAGTCCTTCCTGTACCATTAGTTAATCTTCCACAGGACTATCAGTCCAAAATTCCATTGTACGATGCCAACAATGCTACAACCGCATCACAACATGTAGATAAAATGAATGACTACTTTGACAGAAATGAAATCGATGATGATTCTGTCAAGCTTAGGTTATTTGCTCAGAGTTTAGGGGGAGAGGTAAGAAAATGGTTCAAAGGTCTAGCCCCCCATAGTATTAACGATCTCCAAGGCTTCCATCAAATATTCCTAAACAAATGGGAAGTAAAGAAAAACCCTCTCCAAGTCCTTTCTGACTACAAGAACCTCCATAGAAATGCTGGGGAAAGTGTGCAAGATTACTGCACTAGGTTCAATAGTGTGTATAATGCACTTTCCCCAAAACTAAAACCTCCACAGGGCTCAGATTTAAATAAATTTTCTGAAGGGTTTCACTCTGACATGACCTATCAGTTGAGAGAAAGAAATTTTGCAACTCTGGAAGATATGCAACAGGGTGCTCTTTCTGTGGAAGTCAACTTGATGGAGAAGAGAGCAAGAATGAAAAATGAGAAGAGAGTGTCTTTTAGAGAAGAGTCCACTCCTTCTACTTCAAGCTCAAAAATGGAGAGGATGTTGGAAGAAATTATGAAAGAGGTGAGTATAATTAAGAAAGCACAAGCAAATCAAAACCAAGTTGCTCCTCGAAATAGAAATCAAAATTATAGAAGAGAAAACAATCAAGAAAAACAGAACGAAAATGACCAACAGATTAGACCTCCTTTCCAACAAAACTATGTAGATCAATATGAGGAAGATAGGGAGTTGGAAAGGTTGGAATAATCCCATGTAAACTTGATTGGATCAGATAGTGGGGATGATGTTTTCCTCATTGAGGAAGAACAAGATTTTTTCTCCTCTGATCAAAATACAAACACCTATCAAAATTCTGATGACTATAGATTAGGTTTTGAGAATGAAATCATGGAAATACATAAACAATATGATCTTATGAGCAAGGGAAACATATATAAATCAAAAGATAAGAACACTAGCACTGTTGTCAAGAAAAACGCAGAAAATCAGCCCAAAAAGACAGCAGAGAAAACCAACATTTCGACTAAAAAACCAGATTTGAACAAAGACAAAGGTGTCCAGCCAAATGTTGAACAGATTACCCCTAGCACTTCAGCTAGTGGTCCTAATAAAATTATCCCAACTACCATTCCAAACAAGTTTTAGCAAATCAAAGTTGCTGAAAAGAATGCAATTGAAAAAGCAGATGTAAATACAAACAAGTCAATTATTCCTTTCAGCCTTGAGGGAGAGATCGCCAAAATAAAAGCCACCATCCCCCTAGTTGAACTAGTAACCCAAGAGGTGTACAAAAACCAAGTTTTGAAAGCTTTGAACTTAGGAAGTGATACAGACACTTTAAACTTGACAGATGACAAACCTGAGCTGTTATTTGGTCCAGAAGTTGAAAGAAAATATCAAGAAGGGGTTGTCCCTCCCTTCTATGTTAGCTTGAACATACATGAGAAGATTTTACACAATGCCATGTTAGATTCGGGAGCTTCACACAATCTTATGCCCAAGGTGGTAATGGAGAGCTTAGGCTTAGAGATTACTAAACCATACAAAGATTTGTATTCTTTTGACTCAAGCCGAGTCAAATGTTTGGGTTTAATCAAAGATTTATGTGTTACTTTAGCTCAGATACCTGCTAAGAGTCTGGTTATGGATATAGTTGTAGCTGACATTCCCCCTAAGTATGGCATGCTCTTATCAAGATCATGGGGAGCCAAACTTCAGGGAAGCCTTCAAATGGACATGTCTTATGCCACCATTCCCATTTTTAACCAAAAAAGAAGACTATACAGGGAATCTCACATGAAGTACATGGTGAGCAACATGGACATACCAAACAATTCTCCAATCTATTCTATTCAATAAAGTTCAGATTCCTTTATCTTATATAATGAAGATGACATTATTCAACAAGGTAAAGAAAACATAGACCCAATCAGTTCATCACAACAATCCAATCTTCCCTCCAATCAAATTCAAAACATTGACAATCAACAGCAACAAGAAAATGAAAATAAGGATGGCATACTTTGGAAAATAAATTTTGATGGATCTTGTAATAAAATAAGTGCAGGAGCGGGTGTGTGGATTCAAAATACAAAATAGAGTTTTTCATACAAATTGGATTTCCCATGCACCAACAGTATTGCTAAGTATGAAGCACTTCTCCTAGGACTACAACTGCTTAAACAGTTAAAAGCCCAGAGGATATCAATCTTAGGAGATTCTGAACTTATCATAAAAAAAATCAAAGGAGAATACTCAGCTAAAAATCCAAGGCTTAGGGAATATCGAAACGTTGCCCTTGATCTATTGAAAACCTTTGAAAAATATGAACTTATTTTCATTCCAAGAGAATTGAATCATCTAGCAAATGAACTCGCTTTCAATGCCAGCAATTGTCAAACACCTAAAATAAATCAACAACTCAGTGTAAAAGTAAAACACGGACCTTTTGTGCCTGATAACGAAGATCACTAGCAGGTGTTTGACTCTGACAAACACATAGATGATTTCTTAAAATCAGAAAATGATTTCACCATACCCACATCAGGATCTAGCCATAATCAGAACTGCCCATATATTGAAGAAATTCCAAAAGTTGAAATAACACACTCTGCTGATATAAGTCATTATGAGAATACGTTTGAAGCAGATTCAATTGACAACGTGCACCAAAGAGACCTGGAAGTTTTAGAATGTAAGGACGGTTCAATTCCAAGAGGTCTCTCGCCTTTGGAACACCTTTTCGACTTTAATGATGTAGCCAAAGAACCAAAAATGGAGCCTATAGAAACAAACGTAGAAGAACACAACATAGGCTCCCTAATGGAACCCAAGATGATTAAATTTTCCATCACTCTTCCAACTCACATAAAATCTCGATACATTGATATGCTTAAAGAGTTTAAATATGTTTTTGCCTGGGCATACACAGATTTGAAGTCTTACGATACCAGCATCATTCAGCACAAGATTCCCTTGAAGGAAAGTCAAAAGCCCTTCAAACAAAAACTGAGGAGAATAAACCCACTTTTATTACCTTTAGTTAGAGCCGAAATTGAAAAGATGCATGATGATGGCATTATAGTACCTGTTAGATTTTCAGAATGGGTATCAAACTTAGTTTCTGTTAGGAAAAAGACAGGGGAGATCAGGCTCTGTATTGACTTCAGAAATTTAAATAGAGCCTCTTTAAAATACAACTACCCTTTACCCAAAATAGACCATATACTTCAGAAGGTAGTTGGGTCAAAAAGGATTTCCCTCTTAGATGGGTTCTCGGGTTACAACCAGGTGTTAGTGTTCCCAAGTGATCAAATCAAAACTGCTTTTACCACACCTTGGGGCACCTTTATGTATGTCAACATGCCTTTCGGGTTAATGAATGCAGGGGCCACCTTCCAAAGGGCCATGGATATAGCCTTTTCTGAAGACATTGGCTATTTCATAATCATTTACCTTGATGACATAACTGTTTTCTCAAAAAATGATGAAGAACATTTAATTCACTTGAGAAAAGTTTTTGAGAATTGTAGTAAATTTGGCTTGTCATTGAATCCCAAGAAAACACTCTTTGGTCTCCAAGAAGGTAAACTTCTTGGCCACATAATTTCAGAAGAGGGAATCAAAATAGAGCCTACTAGGATAGATGGAATATTACAGATCATCCATCCAAGGAGCCTCAAAGAATTGCAATCTTTCATCGAAAAGATTAATTTCCTTAGAAGGTTTATTCCTAATCTTGCTGAGCTATTAAAAAACATTACAAACATGCTTAAGAAAGATGTCGGTGTAAAATGGACTTTACCAGCTAAACAATCATTCGAACTGGTCAAACAAGCTCTTACTCAAGCACCAATCCTGATTAGTCCAGATTTTACCAAAGATTTCTATATCTTTTCCTTTTCATCTGAACATACAATAGCTACAGTTTTACTTCAAAAGAATGATTTGGGGCAAGAACAACCAATATCTTTCTTTAGTAGGGCCTTGAGAGATGCTCCTCTCAAATATAACATCATGGAGAAGCAAGCCTTAGCATTAGTGAAAGCATTAAAAGACTTTAGGGTCTATATTTTACACTCTCACATAATTGCTTTTGTTCCACATATTGTTGTCAAGGACATTCTAAGTCAAGACCCTGATGGTAAAAGGGGAAAATGGATTGCAACTATTCTTGAGTATGACTTAGAGATTAGGCCCACCAAACTAGTTAAAGGGCAAGGATTAGCAAAACTTATGGCTGAGTCTAACTTCCAAGAACTAGACATGAATATGGTAGATGTGTTGGAAGAAATAGAAGAATCTGATGCTCCTTTCATTGAAGAATCATTTCTAAATTCTCCTTGGTATGCTGACATTATTTATGTGCTTTTATATCTAAATGCTCCTCCTTCTTTGTCTAAAACTAAAGCTAGATTCTTGAAACAAAAGGCTTTGAGTTTTTGCATATTGAATGGAGTATTATATTGGAAAAATGCTGTTGGAATTTTACTTAAATGTTTACTTGAAGATGATGCAGGAAAAATCATGCATGAATTGCATGACGGAGAATGTGGAGGACACCTCTACTGGAAGGCCACCGCGAACAAAATTCTTAGATCTGGTTATTACTGGCCTACCCTTTTCCCAGACACTCAAAATTTGGTCATGTCTTGCCATAAGTGTCAAATATTTGATGGCAAAAGGAAACTTCTTCCCTTACCCTTATATCCTATTAGAGTTGAGGCACCTTTTCAACAATGGGGTTTAGACTTCATTGGGGAAATTCATCCATCCTCCTCAACTCAGCATAAATGGATCCTCACAGCTACTGACTTCTTTACCAAATGGATAGAAGCTATACCATCCAGGAATGCTAATGACTCTATCATTATCAAGTTCCTTGAAACAAATATCCTATCCAGATTTGGTTGTCCCAAAAAAATCATAACAGACAATGTTGTTGCTTTTAAATCCAAGAAGATGGTGGATTTCTGCTATAAATACCACATAACCTTGGGCCATTCCACTGCTTACTATCCCCAAGGGAATGGATTAGCTGAATCTTCCAACAAGAGTCTCATCAATATAATCAAGAAGTTGTTGGAACAAAATCAAAAATCATGGCACAGTAAACTATTTCATGCCTTATGGGCTGATAGGCTAACTACAAAGAAATCAATAAACATGTCCCCCTATCAGCTAGTCTATGGCATGGATGCAGTCTTTCCCACCTCGTTGGGAGTGCCAGTCATGAAGCTCCTTCAAGAAGTACATATTGAAGAGAATGATATGCAGAGAAGAATCAACCAAACAATCCATTTGCAGCAGACCAGAGAGGAAGTCTATGAAAGAACACAGTTAGTCCAAGAAAATATGAAGAAGCTATTTGATAAGAGGACTAAGGCAAACATTTTCCAAGTTGGAAATGTTGTTCTTAAGTGGGATTCAAGAAAAGAAGAGAAGGGAAAGCATGGAAAATTTGAGAACTTGTGGAAGGGGCCCTATATTATTCATGCTGAGAGGGGTCACAATGCATTTTTCTTGAAAGAACTAAATGGAGAAGACCTATATGGAGGTCCTATAAATGGCAGGATGCTCAAGCATTACTTCTGCCAAGAATCTTAAGTTTCAAAGCATTTTATTTTTTCATTGTAAATATCATAAGTCGAACCATTGCATTCAAAGTTAGAAAAAACAAAAATACAAAAACAAAGAAAAAGAGAAAAGAGGGCAGATTTTGAAAACAAGAAAGGTATAAGCCCCATACCAAAAAGAGAAACAAATATGAAAGTGTGCAAGCTTAAATGCCACTACTGAGAAACACACTTCTAGTTAGTCAAACTACCTAATCTTGACTAATTAGCCTTTAAATTTTCTGCTGACAGGATAGTGAATTCGATTGGCCAAACTGTTTAATCTTGGATTATCAGTAGATAGTTTAGGATAGAAATTAAAGGTTCAAACATGTTTAAAATCTGAACCTAAGTTTCCAAAGAGAGATGACTCAAATCTATTGTATTTTCTGAGTCAAAAAAGATGTAAATCTGGTTCTAATTAGCTCAAAATCTGAGCCAGAAAACAAGGAAGAAACAGCTCAATAAGAGTCAAAACAGAGCTGTAAAAGGAAGGAGGAAGCGCTTTAAAACTTTTAGATTCTCAAAGCCTTCCATTTTGATTTAATTTTCTGAAAAATAAATGTCTTTGTGCAGCTTGTTTTTATGCCATAGACCAGCATCAAGTTAGGCTGTTCAAATCCTAACTTAGATGTTTTTAAAATTTCTGTTGTAGAATTTAGAGAATGAAAATCTGTTGGACAGTTTAATCCCAACAGATAGTAGATTAGGTAGAGAAGCATCTGAACTCAACTGTTAAATCTGAGTTCAGGGAGAAATAAGGAGTAGAATTAGATTAGATTTACTGCTTTCAAAAGAATAAAATGCTGTAAAAGAGTTTGCCAATCCAAGTGCACTCTAATGAAGGAAAAAATGTTAGATCAGTAGGATTGGGTAGGTAGAAAGCTTATTGATAAAAGATCCATTGGCTGCTAACTTATTTCCAGAGCAAAAGAAGATCATTCCAGTAAAGAAATCAACCCAATGGATGATGCAACTGATCAGCCTCCAGGAAAATTCAAGTCTGAATTCTTGATGCCTTCAAGAAGGCACCATCCCCAAGTGGAGCCGTTGTTAGTCACCTATAAATTTTGATTATACCAAAGGTGGCTAAATCTATTTTAAAGCCTTCAAGGAACAATTTTCATTACAAAAACTGTTGACTCTTGAAGGCCTCATGCCTTTGTCCAGACTCTATGTCGATTGTTTACATCCTAAAAAACCTCTGAAATCCTTGCTAAAATTCAAAGCCCAAATGCTGCTGCAAACCCCTTTTTACCCTGCCTCTTTTTCCAAAGCTAACCTCATTTTCTATCCCCCCATTTCCCATGAAAATCCCTCATTATCATGTTTCTCCTCTTTTTTACTTCATGAAAATCCGTAATAAGGTTCTAAGACCCCTTCTTAGCCTTATCGGAATCCTCAAATTCCTTGGAAAATCCTTGAAAAACCGTTAAAATGCATATTGTCCATGTACTGGACTTAAGCCCCCTTAGGCTAAGTCTCTAGCCTTTTCCGCCCATACACCCTGGCACCGGAACCGGGCGTTGAGCAGTCGAGCGCTTATCCGTTTAACAAATTATTCCGCCCCGAAAATATTAAAAACCTTTGTTATTTGCAAATTTCGGGTTTTATTTTATTTTATAAAGTTTTCCGCCGGTACGATCTACCACTAAATCCCCACCGTCGATCTGATCTACAGATCGGACGGTGCGGAGTGCGTCTTTCCATGGTCCCCACCACTCGAAAGTCGGTTGCCCAAAACCGGCGGTATCCATCGCACCGCCTTTGGGCAAAAGGTTTCTTTTCCCCGATGGCCAGCGATTCCATACACTTGTCGCCACGCGTCCCGTGTCCTATTTGCAAAACCGTCGTCCATCGCGCATTAACGTTTTGACCAGGATGCCCAGCGATATCGTTATCCACCGTCCGATCTGGGGTGGGCCATCCAATGGTGATCGCTCGCCGAAGATGCCCGATAATTAACAGAGGTGCCCACGAGATAACCGGGCTATCGCGCGACGGGAAATCAATCTCCGTCGTCGATCTGATCTGCAGATCGACGGTCCATATTCCATCGCCCGATTCCTCCGTTTGACTTTCAACCTCTGCTCTCGACCGTTGATCTCTGCACGATCGACGGCTTAGATTTAATCATCTTTCGCCCATTTCACGATCTCTCCCGATTGATCCAGACCGTTGGATGATGCCATCCAATGGCCACGCTTCCTCCACATGCCTCCACAGCAGTCAACCTATATATGCAGGATTTTGTAATAGTTGTTTGTATTTTTGCAGGGTTTAAATGGTTTTTCGCCATTTTGAAGAAAATTCACGGGCTGAGGGTGGCGACCCTCTCGCCTTCAAGGGAAATCATTCACAGGTGTTAAATGCATGTTTCATCAGTGTTTCATAACGCATTGATGCCATTCAATTCCTGTTTCAGTCCCGCACATTTGAAATACACAGCAAGTCAATCACAAATCAAGAGTATCAGTATAGAAGACCAGAATGCACCAGAATAGAGGATTAAGAGATAGATTTGTGGGGATTATATCTAAGATGTCTATCAAAAGCCTAACCCCTGGATTTAAACACAGTTTTAAGGAAATATCAGAGTGTTTTATCCGACAGAAAGCTCCACCGCCTTAGTTAAAGCAAATCAATTCTTCTCAGCTACCACAAAGACACCTGTGCCTCAAAGAGATCAAATACAAGCCGAAGTTATTGCATGAAATCAGATATTTGCCTTCAGCACAACTAGGGAGTTACTTCTGCAAGGAAGTAAATGCAGAAATATCTGCAAAGTAACCCCGACATCGCGCAGAGCCTCAAAGGTCAACAAAAGCTCCCACAGAGCTTAATCTTTATGTAAAAACATTTAATATAGAGGATATGTATGTAATTTTCTTCATTGAGCCCTTCAAAGGCCCAGAAACCATTTAAGTCTGTATTAATTGTAATTGAGATCTTTTATCAGATCTCACCTCCTCATCCTTCTATATATGCTTCTTCAGAAGATGAGTGAGGGGTTGGTTGTTGGTTGTTATTGATCACAAGCTGTAATATTGAAACTCTCTGAAATCAATACATAGTCCTTTGAAGTTGAAGAACAAATTGAAGTCTCGGAGATCTTGATGATGTTGTTGCATGTTTGTTCCTGAGAAGGCTCTATCATTGGATTCATGAGCTTGGCTATTGGTGAAGTATTCTGAACTGTTTCATGTTTTTCCCCTGTTTTCATTATGTTCCATAATTTCTTACTACAGTAGGATAGAAAGTATTAGGCTAAGAAATGGCTCCTGGAAGCACCTTAGACCTGTTCATCCTTCACTGTTTTATGTTTTCTGCTACTAAAGTATTTTAGAGGCTTTAATATTTCTCTTTAGTCTTCATGCTTGTTTATTTCCTTAATAGTTTGAACAATTGGTTTCAGCATGATTTATGGTTCTCCCTACTTGTCTGTTGCCACTTAAAAACTGTTATTGAAGTCTCCCTTTGAAGTTATTTGCTTATAGTGAATCAGAGAGGTTTGCTCTGATCTTGCCCTTTGTCCTCATTTAAACTGTTGGCTTAAAGGTCGTTATAATTATGATCGTAGATGTTTTTCGGTGTTCCCTCTTCTATGACTGTGATTATCAGTAAATCTTATATGTTTTCTAAATCATTTAAAATAAAATCTTTGAGGAAATAGGGTGTTCCCCGAATCTTATATTTTACTTTGAAAGTTGTTTTGAAATCATTGTTTGCTTAAAGGTGTGATTTGTAGAATTTATGGTTAGCCCTGTCTATCAAAGAACTCTTTATTGTTTCAAATTATGCTTTCAAATTCCCTTTGTTGAGAATTAAAACTCTCTTTCTAAATCATTAATTTTCATCCCATTCCAAAAACAAAAGGATCCTGTGGCCAAGTTAGATTTGCCCTTTGATATCCCATATCCTTTGATAAGTGTGTTATGACCTCTTTTTGACTCCATTGCCCAATGAAACAGATATTTTTCTGTCCTATATATATTTCCTAGACCTTTTATGTTCTGATGTATCATTTCAACCCAACCAAACAAACAAACACCTGCACTTAATAACTAGTCTAAAACCAATACTCTAAGCACACAAGATAAACCTTTGCAAACAAACTTTGAGAGATCCCTCTTTGAGAGTAGGAGGACTAGATCCTGTAACTCTAAAGATTGGTTCTGATGTTGCCTTGTCTTTTGATTTGCCAAACTATCAAAACACGGGACACCAACACAGTCTTCAAAAATTTATGTTCATTTATAACCTACCTTTCTGCCACGCATCCGAGGCTTCACATTTCAGATCTTAACATGGTTTAAAGCTTTCACGTGGAGCAAAATAGGATGAGTCAGCAGTTCGTTTTGAGTGTTGAATAGCATTAAGCAAGTGAAATAACCAACGTTAAGCAGTAACACAGCTTGTCAAAGGCAGCGTGCTTGTAACTACTCTCTCTCTCCAAGATCGATATGTTTTGGTGTGCAAACTTGTTTTTCAAATTGACATCAAAACCCGTATGGGCTTGAGCCAAGCCTCTAGAGTCGGGGGCAGAAGTGTTGGTTCCCTTCATTGAATTCTGACGATTTGCAGCTGCAAGGGTTCACGATGGATGATAAGTGGATGAGTTGTATTATCATTTTCGTTATATATTGGGTTGTGCTCTCTTCTCTCTACCCGTGAGGCTACTTGTTTTCGGAGCGTGCTATTCATCAAGCTTTTTGAAATAGTTCCTGTCATTTTAAATTAAGGGCATGTGCAATGAGCCATGGCCGTTGGCTTATTTTCCAGTACCAGTTATCCATAGCTGTTACCAAGAGAATGCAGAGCAAGAGACATGGCGCCATCTGTGGCTACAAAGGGCTTTTTTTTAATTGAGGGAAAGTTTGAGTAATGTGTTGTGCATCTGTCGCCATCTGTGGCTACAAAGGGATGACAAATTCAATTTTAAAAGGTATGTATGTAAAATACATTTAAAAAGTTATCTTAAATGTTTTTTTTGGAGTAATAAGGTGATAAGGAGTGTTTTAAATTTGAGTTTTGGAAAATAATTCACTTTATAAAGTGATTTCTTTAAATTGTTTCTTTAATGGAAGTAAAGTGAATCTTTGGTAATTGAAGTGATAAGGTGCATTACATTTTGTAAATTTGAAGAATATTTTGTGGAGATATAAGGTGCATATTTTGTAAATTTGGGGTGATAAGGGAAAGTCATTGTTGTGATTCCAAGTACCATTTTTTCTTAGAGAGATTGAGTCTCTGAATATCCATATTTTGAAGACAAATTGCTTTCAAAGGGTTGTCAGCTTGGCATTATTATTGCTTCAGATGATGTACTCAGTGATTAATAAAGATATCATTTTTTTTTGGTGTTGATGTGTTCTAGATCCACCCGAAATTGAATAAGGGGATCTAAGGTACACTATGTGTGTTTGATGGCGCATGTTTTTTTGGCTTCATGTTGTTGTTTTTGATATGTGTCTAGTTTTGACACATCAATAATTTCATCACATACATGAAATTCAATATCAGCAAGCACAACACATAACGAAATAGCTGCAAGATCAACACATGCATCTGCACAAATTGAATATTGTCTACATCAGCATATTACATCAACAAGCCAATTCACTTCATCTGGTTCATGTACCTGCACACTCAAATAAATTCTACATGTAATCAAATTCATTGTTTTAAGTGAATCATTAAAAATTCATTGTTAATGAATTTTTAAGAAGACAAGTGAATTCATTATTTTAAAGTGAATCATTGTAAGCTTTCTTGGGTGCATTGTTGACAGTGTTCGACACCCTTCCTTTACAAAAAATCAATTGAGTGCATGAGTTTACATCTCTAAGCGAGCATGATTTCAAGAAATTTGCATCAATATAGTACAAAAAACAACACATCAAGCGAGCCAGAGTGAAGTTTATTGCAGTAATCATCAAACAAGTTAAAACAATCAAGCAAGTTGCGATCGACATCAAGCAAGCATGAATTCATTGAAGTGAGCGTAAAATCATCAAGTAAGTCAAGTGAAGTGTTCAAGCACACGCAATCGTCATCAAGCAAGCGTGAATTCCAAAGTTTCAACAAGACAATTTTACAACTCTAGCAAGTGCAATCAGCAATGACATCTACAACAAGAGAGCCTGATTTCAAGTGCGCAAGTTTAGATGGCGCAACATATTCAGTTGTTAAACATTCTTCACAGTTTGATCATCTCAAGCGATGAAGACATGGTGCATGTTAGCAAAGGCACTCTTGCTAATCTTTCACGGCATCTACAACAAACACATGACACCATTGAGTTTCTTCAACTCGAGTCACAACTTCAAAGGATTGAATTGCAAGAAAAGAGTGATACTTTCAAGTCTTTGAACCATCCAAATGATAATTCATTCATTCAGACAGCTTCAAGTGTCGAAGTTGTTCCAGTTTCAATTTCTTCCAAGCCCATCATCAAGCCCTAGGATGAACTTCAGAATAACAAGAATCAACGAGGCTTAGGATATGTCCAAGATGACGCCAACTTACATATTCCCGATTATTCCAAGCCCATTCGGTTCTTCAGTGCGGGATTTCTTGAACAGATCCCCTCAGCACATTCAGAGACAGTTGCAAACAACCAGTAGTGCATGCAACCCAAAGTTGCCGAAAAAGAGAATTCCACACAACCTGAAGTTGAAGTCAAACCGAAATGTTCTCATTGTCAGAGAACCGATCATATGGAAGATCAGTGTTTTGATCTCCATCCCTGTCGCCATTGTGGCAAGTCCAATCATTCCTCAGACAAATGTCGCAATCAACACAAATCAGAGAGATTGAAGATACATTATGAATGGATCGACCCTTGGGAATGGTCCTCCACAGTTAAAAGATTGCTTCAGTTCTACAATCGAATCCAATCACACATAGTGTAGCCAACAGTGAAAAGATGATGGTACTCTCATGCAGTTGAATGGGGGAGTACAACAGTGTAAAACTCCTACACCTGAAGGGGGGGAGTTCAGCAATATTTTCTAGAGAATTTTCTCTCCTTTCAGCTGACAAAGGGGGGAAAATGTCAATGAGATTGACAGTGGTTGTCAGACTGAAAGTCTCGAAAAAACCAGCAAAAGAAGCCAGTGGGCATCATCAACAAATTTTCCAGTGGGCATCAATCAATTTGCCAGTGGGCATCAACAAATTTTCTAGTGGGCAGTCGACAGCAAAGAAGCAGTGGACAGTTTTTAGCACAGCAAAAGCAACAGTGAGTTGTTTTTGTCATCATCAGCCAGTGGGCTTTGAACAAATTTTTTTAGTGGACAAAGGATGTTGTTTTCATGCAAAGGACAGATAGATCCTTTTGCAACTTGGCACTTTATGGAGTTGTCAAGTGAAATTCAGACATGAATCAGACATACAGCTGACTCATGGTCTCTTCAGATTGCAGTTTTTCAGCATCCAGCTTTGGCGGTTTTTTAGGCAATGTTTTTTTTAGGATCAACATGAGAACTTGGAAGATGGTTCCTCGTTATTATTTTGGATTTTTCATTGAAGGGGGGAATGTTAGACTCTCTAAAATAACAATAATAAATCCAAAATAATAAATTAATTAATTAAATATTCCTAGTTAGGAATATGTGCCTAATTCTTGGGTTGTTGGGTTGTTCCTCAAATGTTGGAGTTTGTTTAGGAACTCCTATCTTGGTGGGTTTTTGGTGAGAAATGATCTCAACCAAAAGAGTCTAAGATAGCACAGACTATCTTCTCTCATCTATTTAAATTGTAAATTAAATTTTTTTAATAAGAGAGATTACATGAGGAAGCCATGAGGCTTCTGCCTTTTCCGCCAATGTTTTGCCTAAGTTTTGTATCTATGTTTTCTGCAATATGTTTATGAGTTAATTTAATTTGTATCAAAACCATTTGAGAACTCCTGCTCTAGGCTACTGCAATCTTCTCACCTTCCTCTGCTGCTACCTTCACATGGCATCTCTCTGGTTCGCTCTTGTGGAACCATTTGAGCACTCCTGCTCTAGGCTGCTGCAATCTTCTCACCTTCCTCTGCTGCTACCTTCACAAAACATGAAAATCACAAGCTCAAAAAAACTTCACAAAACTGTACCTCGTCTTCCTCTGTACGCAAACTCCTTCTCCTTCGCAGGAAATCATTTCCCTGCTCTGATACCACTTGATGAAGAGCGAAACCCACTACAAGTAGGTTCGCCTTTCATTTTTTAAAATGAACCTGTAACTCAAAATTGTATCAAATTGCAGACTCATAAAACCCGATACTCGATCATGGGATCTGTGGGTTATCTGCCCATTCTAAACCATTACTTTTGCCCTTCTAATGGTTATATATATATATCTATATATATATATATATATATATATATTATATATATATATATATATATATATATATATATATATATATATATATATATATATATATATATATATATATATATATATATATATATATAACATCTATCACCTATATATATATATATCGATTGCAATTTAAACATAACCCATAGCATTGGACTCAATATATGCAGCCCTCTTTTATGGTTTAATATCAGAATTAAAATAAAATAGAGATTTTCACAATCCCTTAACCAACGACGATGACCCACCTCGCTCGCTTGAATTATGTTTACATGTGTTTGACCATGGAACTCCCTCACGGATTTCTAACTTAACTTTCAACCTGCATCCAAACGCATTTAACGAGGTCTTCTACGTTCCTGGATTTAACTTTGGTTCCTTCGAAACCGTCCTTCTCAGTCTACAGCTAAAGACTTGGATTAGTTACCGGTTGATATAAATAAAAGGAAAATAGAGTTTATTCGATCTGGTTATGTAGAGGGCAGTAATTAAACAAACAACGACATTTACTGATCATTCATTCTCAAGCATAGACTCGAACTTCAATTCGATTTCTTCCAATTTCCTCACACTGGAGGTTAACACATATAATTTCCCCTTCACCCAGAATTGATGATTCGAATTCTGCAAAGCGTATATGAACCGAATGAGGTTTCGAAGGGTGAAATCCCCCTTCACAAAGAACTAACTCTCCACGGATTTACTGTCTCATGGCTTTAACACAATAAATCGGTATCGATTTATTCAATTCGAAAACCAAAAATTCTTTACACCAAACATATCAATATTAGAATGAATTATACATGCTTAATATATTTAAATCTGCCACGCTCCAATTCAATCTATGGCACTCTGGATAGGATCGCCATCGACCCTTACAGTGGTCGATGGTCGATCAATCAACACGACATGTCAAAATGTAAATCTAACTCATAAACAAAACAACTTCGAATACACAGATACACAAAAATCCACACATTCCAACTATATACAGAACCAATTACAAAACTAAGGCATTTCAGCCTTAGACAGAAATCCTTCTGTTGTTACATTGCAACCGCTCACTCTCTCCTCCCCTCACACAATACAGACATCTTCGTTATATAGGAGTTACAAAGATGTGAATCAGTTAAGATCCAAAAACCGTTCAACAAACCCTTCATCTCCCAAACGCACACATGGCAGATCATTTCATTCAATCAGTTACAAAATTCAGTATCGGTTAAAAAATTTCACCCCAATTTGCATGACCGTTCGCATACCCAGCTTCAGATTCGACTTGATTCAAATCTGTCTGAATGCCCCTACATCATATTCCAAAGAGGATTATGTCAGACAGGGATCCAAATTTCACTTCCAAGTTTTGGAAGGATTTGTTTGCAGGTTTGGGTACAGATTTGGCCTCCGATACAACTTATCATCCATAGACAGATGGACAGATTGAGAGGGTCAACAAGATCTTGGCGGACATGTTGAGGATGTATGTGATGCATCAATAGGGGAAGTGGGAAGAATATCTACCATTGGTTGATTTTTCATACAACAATGGGTATCAAGAGTCATTTAGGATGAGTCCCTTCGAGGCATTGTATGGGTGGAGTTGTAATACTCCCATCAGTTGGAGCGATCCAATTAACAAAGTGTTGATTAGACCGGACATGTTGGAAGACATGGAATAGGAAATGCGGGTTATAAATAAGAATCTAAAGGTAGCACAAGAGAGGAAAAATATTTATGCAGACCAGAATAGGGCATTTAAGGAGTTTTAGGTTGGGGATCATGTGTATTTGTGCATCAAGCCCAAGAATATATCCTCGAAGCTCAAATCATGTGCCAAGTTGGCACCATGGTATTGCGGGCCCTTTGAGATCCTTGAGAGGATTGGACCAGTGGCCTATTGAATCACATTTCCTCCAATAGTGAAATTCCATGATGTGTTTCATGTTTCATTACTTAAAAGGTATATAAAGGATGTTGATCATGTTATTTATTAGTTTGTATTGCAAGTGGAGCAAGAAGGAGAAATCCAGTAGGAAAATCAGTGCATATTGCAGTGGAAGCAGCTCATGCTCAGGAACAGAGCTATTGATAAAGTTAAAGTGTAGTGGAATCACTTTGGGCCCTATGAAGCTACAAGGGGGATAGCGAATCAAATGCAGGCTATGTATCCTTCATTGTTTGTTGGTTGAGGAAAAGCAGTTTTGGTATGATGTCTGGTATATGTTTGGCATGTGTTTTGGTGATGTTTTGGTATATGTACATATGTATATGGATGTAAATACCGCCATGAGCTAAGTTATAAAGCTCCAATAAGCGGTATGGTTGTTATATGGTCATGTTATCATGGTGTTTTTCTTTGAGCAGGTCATTTAATGTAAATACTGCAATGAGCTAATTTATAAAGCTCCATGGGCAGCATGCTTTCTTCTCAGTGGTTTTGTTGAGGTGTAGGTGTGTTTTAACACTGAGGGCAGTGTTCCCTAAGGGGGAGGGTTCTGTAACAGACCCGAGTTAAAAGTTCATGTAATAAAATTTAATAAAGGCAAAAATAATACCATGGTTAAGGGACACTTATTCCAAGCTGAATGTTGGGAAAATATATCCTAGTGGGAATCAGTGGATGTGTTTATGGCTAAAGGGAAATTGGCAAAGGCTTTAAAGAGGCCAAAGTATTTTTGGCACATTTATTTATGAAAATATATGAAATCAGGAGAAAAGGAAGGTGAAAGGTCACAGGTTGCATGTGAGGAGGAAATTGAAGGAAAATAATGGAAAATGAAGAAAATAGAGGCCTAATTGATAAAAAGGCTTATGAGGATCAGTTGGCACCTTTTATCAGTTTAGCTTTGGAGCTCTCTCATTATTCTCTCTCTCTCTCACTCTTGGACACTTAGATTTTTCTTGGAGCATTTCAACATTGGACCAAGAAAGAGGAAAGGAAGGACAGGAAGGACAAGGAAAGCAAAGATCAAGAAAGGAAGAGTCGGATCAAGAAAATTTAGCAAGAATACTTGCAGGTAACATATTGCATGTGTGATTTCCTAGCTTTTTTGGACATGCATGGCTTATGCATGTTGGTATTTGGTTCTCTTGTTGTCGGTGGCATGGTTTTGTCAAGTTTTGACAGTGGTTTTCAGCCTTGCCTTGCCTTTTTCCAGATAACCATGGTGTGATGGGATTGATCTCATTTTTGAGCTTTGGAATTTTTGGATGGTTTTTGGAATCCGGGGTGGAGGTGGTCTCAGGAAATTCCCAAAGGCCTAGAAATCCCTTGATCAGTTTTGGTGGGATACACGGTAAAGCCTGAGGGTGGTGTCTTGGTTTAAGGCCTAGTGATCTGGTGTGGATTGTGGTAAATTCTGAGAGACAAGGAGATGGAAAAAGCCTCAAGGATAGTGATGGATTCGGGATTTATTCCAAGCTTGGTTTGGTTTCCTGATCTCAGCACTGGTTTTGGTGTGTTCACGGTATGGTGAAGTTGGAGGTGGTTTAACCTCTGGAATCCCTTAGTCGTTTTTGGATTGGTTTATCCATGAGATCCCACATTCATGCTCTGAATATGGCATGGGGGTGACTAGTTGAAGAGAGATTTGGCTTAGCCATGTTAATGGTCAGGTGGTACGTGGAAGTCCCGAACCTGGTTGGCTCTTGCCCGTGTTTAATAAAAGCTAAGTGTAGAAATAATACAACATATATGTATATCATGGATTCAAACCGATCTAACAATATAATAAAGTTAGATATTGAATCGCTTCTACAGATCACGTGTGGAAATTAAACACAATCGCCAATTACAATAAGCAAAGAAAGAATCAAATCAAACCACAACACAGATAATTTCCCAGGGAAAGCTTGCTGCTTAAAACCCAATATATTCTTTTGTATATTCAACATGGATACATGGAACAAATATAATTTTGTCTCCTGACAAGAGTCTCTAGCACTTAGCTATCTATCTCACACTGTCCTCAGCAAAAACTGACCAATACTTAGCCAATTTCAACCCTCCTAACAACTTGCCTTGCTCACGCAATTCACGAGGAATGCAATCCCTAAAAAATAGGATATTTGACCTTCCTTAACTGCATTGAGTATCATGGGAAATCCAATGGGTGTTTGGGTGCATAGGTGCAACCCAATAATCCTACCACTGATAGTCAACATCCCTTTCACCTAGATCTCGACTGGGTCTCTAGTGGAACTAACAAGCATGCAACTAATCATAGTAAATCCTTAGCTGCATGTAAGATCACTAATTGTGAATTAAATAATATTTAATTCACTTGATCTCTCGCTAGTGTATCTAACAATTACAACTAGCACAACTGAGTTTAACTCACTTAATTGAGTTAAACTGATTACAACTTGCATTAACTAATGCACCATTTCACTTCGAACTTTGTTACAACTAGAATTACTCTGCATGCCTCAACCAACTACCCTCAGCTCTAAATTCATGAGTTAACTGAGTTTATCACACTAAGTTAACTATTACAAGTTATTTTGAGATTAGATTATATTTTATTGTCCATCTTAATTAAGGGATGACTAAAATAGACATGCACCAAATTTAGCCCACACCAGTGTAGGTGCTGCTAAGACTTGTGGTCCCACACTAGTGTAGGTGCTGCTTGGACCTCTTAGTCCCACACTAGTGTAGGTGCTGCAATTTCTTGTTGAACTTAAACACTAAGTTCTCTTGATTTTGTACCTATTAATGTGTGGCTTTAATGGTTGTTATCTCACTGTTATTTACATGGTTTTATGTTGGTTATAAGCATGGTTATATGATTGGTTCAATTCATGGTTATTTCATGTATTACTTGTAATTTTTAAGCTAATGGTTGCAAGACCTAATTGATGCAATAAAAGTACAAGGAAGAGGGTGGCGATCCTTCTTGTCATGTTTCATAAGAGTTTCTAGTCATTAAAGCTTTGTCTTGTATCCTAGTCCTGTAGATTTGCATTGATGCCAAGTGTTTGATAGAATGTTGTTAGGTATGTGTTATATTCTTTCCACGACTAAGCACGCGTGGGGGGGTAATAGGGGGGGCGATAGCCCCCTTCTTATTAGGCGCAACGAAGTCCGCAGGGCGTGGCCCCTGATAGAATGTGGGGCAAGCGCCAGGTAAGCTCTGGTTCATAATTTCATTGTGTAGTGCAACGATCCATGGTTTTGTGCATGGTTTTGCACATGGTTTTAGGGTACGATGGTTTTCGACCCCTGGTATTTTGTAGATCCGGTCAAGGGAACTACGGTTATGTTCTAATCCAGGGTTAATGGATTGGGGTTTATGTATGCTCCGGCATGTATATATATATGTGTTGTAACACTAAAAGGAATATAATGAAAAATCAAGCTGGTCGTCCCAATTTGGGATCTAGGGGAAAATATCTGTGTTTATCTGTTTTATGATTTATGCTCTCGCAATTGTTTATTTTCTATTATAAGATTCGTGTGTAGATAATTTCTGTTCAGGGTTAAAACCTACAAATGTCAGTACCAGTTGGGGATGGTTAGGCATAGTCCTGGAGTCATTTTTTGGCTCATTAGCATTGTTATCATGTATTTGATGGATTCTAGAATCTACAGGAAGTTTTGGGTAGTGACCAGGATTATGGGCTTAAAAAGTGGCACAAATCTTGTGGACATTGGCACATGTCTGAGGGAAAAAATCCCTGGACGCACACATGCCAATGTTGTGGGAGCGTCCAGAGCCTCCCAAATGCACCCTTGCCCATATCAAGGGAGCATCCAGAGGATTTCTTCACTAAAACTTAATGGGACCCAGGGACAAGTCAGGTGGATGACTAGGATAGCCTTTGGGGGCACTATAGTAGGTACAAGAGGTTTATGTTGATTCCACTTCCTTAAAGTCACCAAGGAGGTTGAGTCTGGTCATAAGTGCTCCTCATCTGATGTTGTTGCACTGAAAATTTTCATCCTGACATTCTGTTATGTCTATGAGCTCATTATCACTCATACTTCCTCATTTTCAAGTCTAACACATCAATTCCTCATGTCAAGCCTTGAAAATATGAGAAAAGTTCCTAAAAGTCTCCTTAACTTTGGTATCGCACATTCTCTATATCTTGCCTGCGGTCCCGCACCTAATGTTCATGACTCCTGCGTACCTGAACGCACTTTCTCTGTGTTATGGGTGCAGAGCCTGTAAAGATCAAAAAGGCACAATTAAACTCCAAAAAATCACTTTCAGTAAATTCTAGAAGCCTCTAGAAAGAATCTTGCGGAGGCAGAACCGCTCTTGTGAGGTTCATGTATCCCTTACCTTATGGAGCTAAACCCTTGATGTGAAGAGCTTATCCCTTTGAAGGAGGATTCTATCCCTTCATAGTTGGAACTGGAACCTCCTCTTTTCCACTATAAAAAGAGGCATTGGGTAGCCTCAAAGGAAGTTCAAGCTTTAGGGGTGATTGAGTTGAAGTGCTGTTGAGATTTAGACTTCTTTCTACTGAGCTTTTGAGAGGAAAGATCACATACCTCTTTATGCTCCTGGAAGAAGAGTTCAAGACTTATCAAAGTAGAGGAGACTCCTACTTCAGACCCCGAGAAGGCCTGTTCAACATCAAGGCTTAGGTTGTAAGGTTTTCCTTCTTTTAAAGTTAATACAAATGAATTCATTTTTCTCAATAAGTTGTTAGTTAACTATTTATTTCATGGATTCCTTGATCACCATGATAAGCATGATTTATGATGTTTACTATTCAGGTGCTATTTAATGTTTGCTTGTTTGTGACTGCAGGTTTACAAAGATAACTCCTTCAAGTGCACGAGGGACAACGACTTCAAACAAGCATTGGATCTTCGATAAGTTCTTAAAACACCTTTATAGCATTATTTTATAAATCATATATGTTTAGAGAAAGATAGGCTTATTTGGTTGTGTAGAAATTTGAATAATAGCTGAATTATTCATCGAGATTATCCTGATTACACACTATTTAAGCTTCATGCATAATACATAACCTCTTCTACAATTTATCATCAATTTGCGGAAATAGAAGCAGTCGCATGCGCACATTAAAACATAATCAAGCACACATATAACACAGTATGTAATGGGGAAAGCTAATAGTTGAAAACCCCCAACTATCTGTATATTATAATGATAGAGAACATGTAACAATACATAGCACAAAGCTCCTCACAACTCTCAGCACTATCTCACATGCTACACACAAACTAGCTCAGATATAGAACAAGTCACAAGTTCAAATCTCCTCCACAAGTCTGCCTGCCTCTACTGCGCAATCCAAGATGAGTAATGATGAGATCCAAGTTCGAATCCCACTGGCTTGTACTGCGCAATCCTCATTGGCAATCTCAATCAATGTGTGTGCAAATCTCATGCACAGCTATAGTCACAACTGATAGTAGACTCACCCTTTCACCCACCTCTAACACTGGTCTCCACTGAACTGTCCATGCATTGCAGTTAACTGATGTGTTCTTTGGTTGATTTATGAGTTAATAATTAGTGAATTAATTAATAATTAATTCACACCACTCATCACTAGTGTATTTGTCAATTAGACTAAATACAACTAGTTCAACTAAGTTAAACCGAACACAACTCCACCAATTGTCTCATCAACTCCACCAAACTCTGCCACATGAGTTCTAACTGAAGTCAACCATGCAATAGCTCAACTAACCCTTAGGAAAAGCGTATTTCCTTCTGTCAGCTGCATGTGCCACATCCAAGCATCAAACTGAAGTGCTTCAAGAGGATAAGATAATGTTTATAGTCTAAATATTATTAAGGGTTAATAATATTTGACTGTTCTATTTTTAGCTCGACAGTCTAAAAATAGAAACCGCCCAATGTCTAAAAATAGAGGTCCATCTATTTTTACCAGCTTGACCAATCATCCATAAATAGCATCCTGCAACTCATAGACCATGATCCATATGTCTAAAAATAGACATAGTCTAAAAATAGACTTTGCGCCAAAAATAGCTTGTGGGCCCACTTAGTGAAGGCGACTTCATTTCACTAAGCTCCATCATCTTGTTGCATTTTCAACACTCCCTCTCAACAAGATATGGATTATCTGCAACCCCTATCCTGCCTCTATGGTATTCAAATTTGCTCCTGGTGAGCGCCTTCGTCAAGATGTCAGCATCCTGATCCTCCGTGGGAATGTATGAAAGTAACATGATTCTCCGCTGAACACAATCTCTGATATGATGGTACCTAATGTCGATTTGTTTGGATCTATCATGAAATACTGGATTAGCCGAGATTTTAATGCAACTCTGGTTATCACAATAAATCACAGTAGGCTCCAAGTGTGACCCGAACAACCCGACCAGGATCTTCCTCATCCATATGGCCTCGCATGCGGCCAAGCTTGCTGCCATATACTCAGCCTCTGCTGAACTGAGTGCCACGGATCTCTGCTTCCTGCTGTACCCGAAAGCTGCATTGTGAGGCAAATCTTGAAGATCCCTTCGAGATATTATCTTTCTATCCGGTAAATACTGCCCAATCTGCATCCGTGAAGCCACATAGCTTCACCTCATCCTCCTGTCTGTACCACAAACCATATCCCGATGTGCCTCTAAGATAATGCAATACATGCTTGCCTGCCTTCCAGAAGAGCTTGGTTGGATTAACCATAGCTTGTGAAAGTTGGTTAATAGCATAGCATATATTGGGTCGTGTATTGACCAGATACATAAGCGACCCCACCAACTGTCGATAAACAGTGGCATCCACTACCTCTGCTGAAGTAGCATCCTCCTTCCTCCAACCTCCAGGAAGAGGAGTATCAACAGGCTTGTAGCCATCCATGTTGAACTTCTCCAGTATTTCCTGGGCATACTTACCCTGAGAAACAAACAGTCCATCACTGCGCTACTAAATTTCCAATCCCAGGAAATAATGAAGGAGGCCCAAGTCCTTCATCTCAAACTCTCTAGCAAGATCCTCCTTGCATGAAAGTATCAACAGCTCATCACCCGTCAAAATCAAATCATCTACATAAAGTACAATGATCGGGCAACTTACCCTCCACCACAATACGGTACCGGAGTTGGATGCCTCACTCTTGGAATCAAGTCCGTGAAATAATTGTCTATCCAGTGTGTACCAGGACGGGGTGCTTGTTTCAACCCATACGGTGCTCTCTTGAGCTGCATGCGACTCAGCGATGAGATCTGAGAAACCTTGAACATACATGTACACCTCCTCTGATGACTCAGGGTTGAGAACGCATTCTTCACATCCATCGATGAATGTGCCACCCCATCTGTATTTGAGAGGCTAGGATCGTCCGTATGGAAGAATACCTTGCGACAGTGCAAGGTCTCCTCATAATCGATCCCCTCTATCTGTTGAGAGAAGCCTCGAAGCAAATCTTGTGCTCCTCCACACTCCCGTCAGCTGCCTGCTTCACTTTGTAGATCCATCTCGAACCCACCACTGATTTCCCCTTTGGCCTTGGGACAATCTCCCATGCACTGTTTCTGACAATCGAATCATACTCTTCCACCATGGAATCTACCCATGCGGGATCCTCCACAGCTTCCTCGAAAGAGGATGGCTCTATCACGACACATTTGCTCATAAGAGCCATGTATCCAGTGTACCGGTCCGGTGACTGTCTCTGTCTGCGCTGTGCTGTAGGTGGTCCTACAACCTTCTCTGCATCTTGAGCCAGTCGCTCAGCCTTACGCGTCGCTTCCGCCCCTCTAATAGTTATAGTGGCCCTTTTATAGTGAAAAATGATCTCTTCCTCATAGACTTCCTCTTGTGGCGATCTACATCACGAGATCTCATCCTTGGGAACTATGCTCCTCTATACGCATCACGGGGAGTGTGGCTCCCTCTCAAGCGAACACTGCATGGATTTCTCCTCCTGAAATTTGATATCCCGTCGCACAACAGTCTTGCGATTGTCTGGAAAATACACACGATAGTTGTGGGGTGTATCAGTGTACCCCACAAATATCCCAACCTCTGCGGTCGGCTCCAGCTTCTTCCTGGCATCCTTCGTCACATGCATGTAGACAAGTGAACCAAAAATCCTCAAATGGGAATTATCAGGCCTCTTACCAGAAAATACCTCCTCGGGTGTACTCATGCCAAGTATCTTGTGAGGACAATGGTTCTGCACATATACTGTAGTATTGCATGCCTCTGCCCACAAGTGAATGGGTAGGCCTTGATTATGCAACATCGCCCGTGCAGCACCCACGATAGTTCTGTTCTTCCACTCAGCAACCCCGTTCTGCTGTGGGTTATGGGGTGCTATGAGCTGTCTCCAAATTCCTTCTGCGTTGCAAAAGTCCTTGAATTCGTCAGAGATGAATTCACCACCATTGTCGCTCCTAAGAGCCTTCACCTGCTTCCCCGATTCCTTCTCAACCAGTGCCATGAACTCACAGAACTTTGAGTATGTCTCGCTCTTCTTCTGCATGAAGAAGATCTAACACTTCCGAGAGAAATCATCAGCAAAGATCACGTAGTACTTGTGCTTTGCTGTCGAAGCTACTGAGAAAGGACCACACACGTCTGTGTGAACTCTCTCAAGGATCGTCGTGGCGCGACTATCCTTCTCGTGAAAGGTGGCTTTCACATATTTTCCCAAAGTACACCCCTTGCACTGATCTGACTGTGCAAGGGTGCCCTTAGGAAGCCCGGTCCAATGCTAACATGATATCTTCCAAAGCTCTAAAGCCCGGTGAAGGTGGCTGATCTCGATGCAACAACTTCCGCCCATCATCGACCTCCCACCCATACGCCTTGCATGCCATTCTTTGCAGTAGCCCATCTACCTGCAATTGATAAAGGTTCTTGACTCGAACCCCTATCTTCCGGGTTTCTCCAGTTGTCTTACTACGCAGGAAAGCCTTTCCCTCGCTGAAGACAACATCATATCCTTTGTCTTCTAACATCGCCACAGAGATAAGATTCTTCTTCAATCCTGGAACATGCATCACTTCCTTCAATACGAAGGGTTTACCAGACTCCCTCTCAAAGGAAATGGTACCGTTACCGGTCGCACTGTATCTACCATCATCGCCCATCTCGATGTGCACTCCAAGATCTTTCTCATCCAGATCTGAAAACAAATCTCGATCACATCTGTAGAAAAGACGCTGCGGCTCCAGAACCAGCTGAACCCATCACTTGAGTACCAAGCATGCGATCGCGCGAAAATCCAGCTCAAGCTGAGGCTAAGGCCTCTCCGCTGCAAGATCCGGCCTGACATGCTTATTTTTTCTTCTTCTGCGGACAATTTGTGGCATAATGTGGGTGCTGGTGTGATGAAAGCACTTCACCTTGGACATGTCTTTGCTTCTTGCCTTCGCACGGAAATGACTTTCTTGCTCTTCCCCCTTCTTTGCTTTGCTTGCGTAAAGTGCAATTTTCTTCATCAGGTGCCTTTGATGAAGGTCCGTCCCTAGTACTCCGCCTTATCTCCTCTTGCATGAGATCCGACCAAAGTCGCTCCCATCCTGGAAATTTCTCCCGACCATTGACAGAGTCCTGATAGGAATTCCAACTCTTCGGAAGACCAAGGAGAGCCAAGTCCACCAAGTCCTCCTTATCTACATTCACCCCCACACTTCCCAGCTCATCCCTACATTGGGTGAACTTCGTGAGGTACTTGGGTATGCTGTCGCCTTTCTCCATATTTATGTTTCTGAGTTTATCCTTGAGCGCCAACTTCCTCTGGTCGCTCTTGCTTTGGAATAAATCTGTCAACGCTTTCCACATCAAGTATGGAGAAGTTTTTCCATGCAAGCTGGATACAATGTGATCCTTCACACCCTCCAACAGAATCCTTTGACATTTTGCCATCTTCTTTTTCCAAGCCTCAACTTGAGAAGCATCAGTAGACTTTGGGACTTCAGCATCTATGAACTCCTTCAACCCATTGTCATCTAACACCGCCTCCATCCTGTCCTTCCATGCAACATAATTCGAGCTGCCCTCAAGGGCATACTCCAATCGCAATCCGTTGAAAGACATTTCAACTTCGACACCAAGAAAACTCTGCTGCAAATTCGAATTCCACCAGCTCAAAACTCAACTGCTTCTGATCTGTGAGAACAAAGTATTTCTAGCACAGAGATCGACTGTAGGGGCATTTACTGGATATATCACCTTTCAAAGAAAGGATGGATCCAGAGGCTACCTGGCCTGCTTACAGACTCTGTCTATCGAAATAAATTGTAATCACTGTAATAGATCCGATGATCAATTTCGCTCCGATACGATGTAGAAATTTGAATAATAGCTGAATTATTCATCGAGATTATCCTGATTACACACTATTTAAGCTTCATGCATAATACATAACCTCTTCTACAATTGATCATCAATTTGCGGAAATAGAAGCAGTCGCATGCGCACATTAAAACATAATCAAGCACACATATAACACAGTATGTAATGGGGAAATCTAATAGCTTAAAACCCCCAACTATCTGTATATTATAATGATAGAGAACATGTAACAATACATAGCACAAAGCTCCTCACAGCTCTCAGCACTATCTCCAATATTTACACACAAACTAGCTCAGATCTGAACAAGTCACAGGTTCAAATCTCCTCCACAAGTCTACCTACCTCTACTGCACAATCCAAGATGAATAATGATGAGATCCAAGTTCAAATCCCACTGGCTTGTACTGCGCAATCCTCATTGGCAATCTCAATCAATGTGTGTGCAAATCCCATGCACAGCTATAGTCACAACTGATAGTAGACTCACCCTTTCACCCACCTCTAACACTGGTCTCTACTGAACTGTCCATGCATTGCAGTTAACTGATGTATTCTTTAGTTGATTTATGAGTTAATAATTAGTGAATTAATTAATAATTAATTCACACCACTCATCACTAGTGTATTTTCCAGTTAGACTAAATACAACTAGTTCAACTAAGTTAAACCGAACACAACTCCACCAACTGTCTCATCAACTCCACCAAACTCTACCACATGAGTTCTAATTGAAGTCAACCATGCAATAGCTCAACTAACCCTTAGGAAAAGCGTATTTCCTTCTGTCAGCTGCATGTGCCACATCCAAGCATCAACCTGAAGTGCTCCAAGAGGATAAGATAATGTTTATAGTCTAAATATTATTAAGGGTTAATAATATTTGACTGTTCTATTTTTAGCCCGGCAGTCTAAAAATAGAAACCGGCCAATGTCTAAAAATAGAGGTCCATCTATTTTTACCAACTCGACCAATCATCCATAAATAGCATCCAGCAACTCATAGACCATGATCCATATGTCTAAAAATAGACATAGTCTAAAAATAGACTTTGCGCCAAAAATAGCCTGCGGGCCCACTTAGTGAAGGCGACTTCTTTTCACTAAGCTCCATCATCTTGTTGCATTTTCAACAGGTTGTTTGTTGCTAGATTACCTTTTGGTACTAGGGAGATCGGTCTTGTCCGCAAGATTGATTAATCCGCCCAACAAATTGGCGACCATACTGGGGAATGAGTTTGATTTTCCTTTGTTTTGGTTTGATTAAATGTTTTTTTCTGATTTTTGATTGATTTGTACGGGCTTGGGTAACTTAGATTTACTTTGCTTTGAAAATTTTTGAAGTCTTTTTTGTTTTTCTTGAAATTTTCTGCGGACCTCACATTGTTGCAGACCCTGTTAAAAGTCTTGAAAAACTTATATTTCTTCTTTCAGTTTAGTTTAGATTTGATTTAGGATTGTTATTATCTAACCAAATCTGTATGTTTTTTGTCAAAAATCTCTTGTTTATGAGTTTCTTTCAACAAATTTTTCATCTCATTCATCTTCGTTAAGTTAATTGGGTGTTTTGAGTCTCTTTTTTGAAAAATTCTTAATTTGATTTCCTTTGTTCATTACTTAGAGGTTTGTCTCAGTCTTTTCACAATTTTGCATCTTTTTTCTTTTGTTTTTGCAAAAAAATTACCCCCTCATTCGCCTGGGGGGGCTAAATTGTGTATGAGTGTTAATCGCCTTTGAGTGTTTTTTGATCTTTAGAACTCTCACCCGATTTTCTTGACTTGCACTTGATTGGTTCTTAGATTACATTAGAATCATCTTGTGTTTGAGAATTCTCTTGCATAGATCACATTTGCATATTAAATTTCATTTTGAATATGATGGTGTAATTTTGTATAGTTTACATTCTGAAAAATCAATCGTAGATTTAGATCAGTTTTCTTTGATTTGAATTTAGATGTTTTTATGATTGTTTTAAAAACACAAAAATAAAAAATAAAAAACTGTTTTGGAATTGATTTGCATTAGTTTTTCTTAATGAAATTAGTGCATTAGAAAATTTGTTATATTTTCTCTTAGTGATCAATTTTTCAATTGTTGGAAGTGTATGGAAACTCTCTCCTTACTTTAGTTAGGATTCATCGAATTGAAAAGATTACATTATCATATTCGATTGCATTCAGTTTTGGGTCGGGTCATAACACCATTGGTTTCATATCCATTTACCTTTTGAGTAATAACAGCCTAAATAACACAACGCTTAATTAAAATTCATCTAGTAATTTTTACATTTTTAGGGCTCTTTCCACCAATCTAGCTCAGGATTAGTGCTTTGGAATAGGTTGTAGTTAACTTTCCAAAGCAACTAAAACAAACAAGTAGATAAATCTTGTGGTAGGAAATAAATCCAATTGTATTTGGCACAATCTGGGAAGCTTCTCTTAAAGGAGTTAATCACGAGATCATGTTCGAACCTTTGAGACAATCAATTCTGTTTCATTGGGAAAGATAGAAGATTTGCGCGCATTACAAACGGTAAACCGTGAATTAACCATTGTCGAGGAGCCTGGGGTCACTTGTTGGTAAACCTCAGATTGACCATGTCGAAGAGCCTTCAAGGGGATTGAGCTTTGTTACTCTGCCCTTGTGCGTGGAATCGGATCGTAGACTGTTCCCCAAGTTGTATTTGTTACTTTTGGTAACCTTAGTGTCCATAAGCTTAAGATTATTTCCTAAGGTGACGGTGAAGGAAATATCTCACTGTACCTGGAGCAGACGTCGACTAGACTCACTTGGACTCTCTGGGGGGTTCTCTTCACTCCAGATGGTTTTGTGAAGAAACTTGTGCCATTCTGTTTCATTAAGTAGGTTGTCGGGGTAACTGTTCCAATCGCCATTTCTGCATTAAAATTCTACGATGTTGGATTTCATCACCAACTAGTGTTTTTAGTGCGGGAATCTACTGTTTGTGTGTGGTTTGACTCTTAGATTTGTTACTGCATGTTCATTTGTTTGTTTTTACTTTTTAGAGACCATAGGTGTGAATTGTGAATTTTGATTGTTTAGGTGTGAATTGTGAATTGTTAATTTTATTTTTGAATTGTTAATAAAATTCACCGAAGTTGAATCTAATGGAAACTGTTCTGGAATTTACCAACCAAGGAACCCCTCTTATTAGAGTCTATTTTGCCTATTGCTTTGATGTCTGTCCTCTTATAGCTACTTTGCTATTTTGAGTTACAATAGGTTTACCAGTATAGTTATTTTCAACTTCGTTGGCCCCGAATACTCAAATTGTTCCACCTCAACCAAATGCTTCACCTCAACAGAGTTCACCATCTCAACATCACCAACCTTCTGTTGACCCTTTACCTTCTTCGCCTAATATTTCTTACTCCATTTCTTCCTCTTCGCTTGGTAAAAGCCTTGACGCTAGTAACCAGGTGGCTAAGAAGAAGAAGAAAGGGAAGAAGAAGAATAAGAAGAAGCAAGATAAGAAAGAAGTCAACCGACCAACCATGGCTGTAAATGTTAGTTGTGTTGAGGAAACCTCCAACATGCATCGTAAACCCAAATACCCTTGCAGGCTTTGTAAGGGTGACCACTTCCTTATCAATTGTCCCGGTAATCCAAAGGTCTTGGAAGTATGGTCAGAAAAATCTCATCAACTTTCCATTGATCCATCAACCAGTGATAGTCAGGTTCCTGGGAAAGAGGGTAAAGTTAGGTTTCCTTGTAATTTATGCAAAGGAAGTCATCAAACTCACATTTTCCCTCACATGGATGAAGCCTCAAAATTGTTGGAAAACCTTACTGTTCCACAGCAAGAATTTCCAACTGGTTATCGTAAACTTTCTCCCAACCTACTGTCAATTGACGGAGTGATTGATCTAATTTCAAGTACAGTCGATCCCACTCTTCCATTGGAGGGTGAAACTCATATCACTCAGGTTGACGATCCATTAGTTGATCAAGAGGTCGATTCGATTTCACATTCGGTCGATCCCATTCTCCCTGTAGAGAATGAACTTCATACCGCTCAGGTTCTTCTTGTTACATCATATTCTTCTATGCCGGGGGGGATTTTACCTGTTTCTACATAACCCCCTCCAAGTATAGAGGTCTTTTCCTTTGATTGGAATAGACTGAAATAACCTTGTCTTCCTTCTTCCATTCCTTTCCAAATCATTGTGAAGGCTAGTCGTATGGATATATGTCGCACACAGGTAGATGAAGGTGCTTCTGTTAGTATTTTATCCTCAACTACTTGGAAAGATTTGGGTTCCCCTCAGCTTGTGCCTATTACGCAGAATCTGAAAGCTTTTAACAGAACCATTAGTGAACCTTTAGGTATCCTTCCTAAGTTTTCTATTACTTTGGAAGGTAAAACTGTCTGTATTGATCTTATGGTAGTTCGAGGCCCCTTGGATTTCAATTTACTCCTTGGGCGAGACTATGTCTATGCAATGAAAGCTGTCGTATCGACACTCTTTTGCGTGATGTCTTTCCCTCACAATGGAAATATTGTGACTGTAGACCAACTTTCATTCTATAGTCTTGTTTTGACTACCAATAATATGACACCACTAAATGTTCCTGATTCTAAAGTGGTATCTACCCCGCCACGGGTTAATTATGTGGGCAACTGGTCCCATGTTTTTAATTACCGATGTAAGTGAGCTTCTCACTGTTTGCTCATCTTCCTTTGATTTAGATCTGGTAATTGACATGGAAAACTCTATGGGATTATTTGAACACGATGTTCTCATCCCTTTTGAGCCCCTTGACATGTGTTCCTTCCAGAGAACTTTTCTTCCTTCGGATGAAGACCTCTTGGAAGCCATGATCAAGGTGTGTCCATTGACATGTGTTTCTTCCAGTTGGAAGCCATGATCAAGTTTCCGAGGATAGTTCCTTTTACTGTGTCAACCTCGTTAAAAAATGAATCGGTGAGTGTGAGGAGAGTTCCTTTTAAGGTGTCAACCTCGTTAAAAAATGAATCAGTTGGTGAGAGGAAAGTTCTTTTCCTGTGTCAACCTCATTAAAAAATGAAAGAGTAGATAGATTGTACAGAGTAGATTAATAGATTAGAAATAAGTAGTTTCTGAGGATGGTTCCTGTTACTGAGTCAACCTCGTAAAAAATGAATCAAATATGAGGAAAGTTCCTTTTACTATGTCAACCTTGTTAAAAATGAATCAGTGTATCAAGAGGAAAGTTCCTTTTATTGTGTCAACCTCGTTAAAAAATGAAGCACGATGCCATGAGCATAGTTATTTTCCTGTGTCAAGCTCGTTAAAAAATGAAACAAATCCTCCCTAATTAGGTCGGAGTCTTTGACTAGATCTCGTAAATGTTAAGTCATATATTTGGGTTAGTTATTTAGTTTTTTGGCATGAATTTTCTTACGATTTTAGATTAGGATCTTACCTGCCAGTCTGCGTAGGCTGGGCCTTCCATTCCATCTAAATACATTAGTTACCAATAATCAGCTGATTTAGATGACAGAAAGTGTGAGAGAATGTGATCTAGATTATGATATTATGTAGGGGCATCAAGCACAGTTTTCTCTCTGTTTCAAGATTGTGTAAAAATGAAACCACTCTGAAGCATAGTTTTTCTCTGTTTCAAGCTTTTGTAAAAATGAAACCTATCTTGAGTCAATTTTGGTTATTTTCAAGACTCGTTAAACTCATGAAAATCCCAAGGTTTTTTGCTATATTTCATTCTCGTAAAACACATGAAAATGTCGAGTTCTTTCCGTCTTTTCCTGCTCATTAATTAAATTGAAAGTCGGCCACAGGAGTATATATTTATCCCTTTTTCGAACTCGTTAAAACTTACAGAAAAAGAGAAACCCTAGAGTCCTCTTTTAAGCCTTTTTCAGACTCTCTAAACATGAAAATATTGTCGAGCACTTGATTATTCGAACTCGTTAAAGTAAATGAATGATTATCCCTTCAGTATAAGTTTACCCCTTTTACGGACTGAAATGGACTATTTACGAAAAAGGTATACGTGGACTAATTACGGTCAATAGAGTTCTCTCCCGCATTATTTTATCCCTTTTCGAGCCTGAGAGACTAAATTTACGAAAGAGTACACCCATGGAGTTTTCTTAAGTTTTTTCTTCTGACTCCCTAAAATTGAAAAACGCCGAGTTTCTCCTATACTGGACTCGTTAAAATTTAACAGTAAAGGACTTGTTCAATTTCAAACAGGAATGGACCACTCCTTCTTAGGGTTCGAATCTAAACTAAGTTGGACTCATCCGAAGGATGAGCTTATAAACAAGCAAATGTTATCCTCCTCAAGCTTGTCAAAAATAAAGAGGTACTTGCCAGAAATGGTGGGGGAAAAGAGAGAAAAATGAACCTGTTTGTTACATTTTGATTATTCAGAAAGCCATTAACCACTCTTGAACACGACACTTTTTGTTCACGTGGGTTAGGAAAATCCTTTTCCTAACAGTTAATCAAACCATATTGAAAGTATTCAGCCGGCTTCTGGGTATTAGCTTTGGTTCAATTGTCACCAAACCATCTGCAGTGTCGTTATGTGTTAGAGAGGACAGTTCAAATAAACCATTCATATGAAAAATATCTGTCATCCATTTTGACCATCCCTGAGTCAGTCCTTGCCAATATATTTCTTCAAAACTTTATCTATCATTTCGTGTTGTGGGCTTGCCTACAGCGGATCACTTTCTATTGACGACAGCTCATTATCTAGGAAGTTGATCCAGAAATCATCAGTACCTTGAAATCTGCATGCCTCAATGGCAGGTTTCTCACCTTCGACGACAGGTTGCATCATTGACCTTCGATCGAATGATTCCATGACATGTTCGACTTCAGCTCATTCATTCTCATTTCATGGATTGTACTGAGTAATTTGAGAGACATTGACATTACTAGTGGTTACTCTCACACTTGTTAACAGTTTACATCATTGACTGGTAATCAAGTGGTTTCTACCATGTTCGACTTTGACACATTCATTCACATGGATAGAATCGTACTAGTTCGAGATGCAGAAATCAAGACCCTGGATCTAGTTTCTACCATCCAGGCTGCGAGGAATTTTATTATCATTTATATAGTGGACTATTCATAAATAGATGGCTGTGTCCATACTGTGTCTACACATGTCTATATTGTGATGTATTCAAAATCATTCTTGTATCAGAACAGTTTGAATCATTTTCTAGTTAGTTTTGATCTGAGTATGGGAATGCCTACCTCAGCGATGATATGTACATATATATATATATTTTGCATTGAATGTTTTTACAGGTTCCGAATGGGGTGTCCACAGGATGATCCTTGAACTGATAAAGTATTGCACTCTTCATATATGATAGACTTCAGCTTCATCTATTCCAGACTTTTCACTTTAGGGGGCAATCTGTTGCACTGAAAATTGTCATCCTGACATTCTACTATGTGTATGAGCTCATTATCACTCATAATTCCTCCTTTGCAAGTCTAACACATCAGTTCCAAATGTCAAGCCTTGAAAATAAGAGAAAATTTCCTAAAAGTCTCCTTAACTTTGGTACCGCACATTCTCTATATCTTGCCTGCAGTCCCGCACCTAATGTTCATGACTCCTGCGTACCTGAACGCACTTTCTCTATGTTATGGGTGCAGACCCCTATAAAGATCAAAATGGCGCAAGTAAACTCAAAAAACTCACTTTCAGTAAATTCTAGAAGCCTTTAGAAAGAATCTTGCGGTGGCAGAACCATTCTTTTGAGGTTCATGTATCCCTTACCTTATGGAGCTAACCCCTTGATGTGAGGAGCTTATCCCTTTGAAGGAGGATTCTATCCCTTCATAGTTGGAATTGAAAACTCCTCTTTTCCACCATAAAAAGAGGCATTGGGTAGCCTCAAAGGAATTTCAAGCTTTAGGGGTGATTGAGTTGAAGTGCTATTGAGATTTAGACTTCTTTCTGCTGAGCTTTTGAGAGGAAAGATCACATACCTCTTTATGCTCCTGGAAGAAGAGTGCAAGACTTATCAAAGTAGAGGAGACTCCTACTTCAGACCCTAGGAAGGCCTGTTCAGCATCAAGGCTTAGGTTGTAAGGTTTTCCTTCTTTTAAAGTTAATACAAATGAATTCATTTTTCTCAATAAGCTGTTAGTTAACTGTTTATTTCATGGATTCCTTGATCACCATGATAAGCTTGATTTATGATGTTTACTATTCATGTGCTATTTAATGTTTGCTTGTTTGTGACTGCAGGTTTACAAAGATAACTCTTCAAGTGCACGAGGGACAACGACTTCAAACGAGCATTGGATCTTCGGTAAGTTCTTAAAACACCTTTATAGCATTCTTTTATAAATCATATATGTTTATAGAAAGATAGGTTTATTTGGCTGTTTGTTGCTAGATTACCTTTTGGTACTAGGGAGATCGGTCTTGTCCGCAAGATAGATTAATCCGCCCAACAAATTGTCGCCAATTTGTTGGGCGGATTAATCAATCTTGCGGACAAGACCGATTTCCCTAGTACCAAAAGGTAATCTAGCAACAAACAACCAAATAAACCTATCTTTCTCTAAACATATATGATTTATAAAAGAATGCTATAAAGGTGTTTTAAGAACTTACCGAAGATCCAATGCTCGTTTGAAGTCGTTGTCCCTCGTGCACTTGAAGGAGTTATCTTTGTAAACCTGCAGTCACAAACAAGCAAAAATTAAATAGCACCTGAATAGTAAACATCATAAATCATTCTTATCATGGTGATCAAGGAATCCATGAAATAAATAGTTAACTAACAGCTTATTGAGAAAAATGAATTCATTTGTATTAAATTTAAAAGAAGGAAAACCTTACAACCTAAGCCTTGATGTTGAACAGGCCTTACCGGGGTCCGAAGCAGGAGTCTCCTCTACTTTGATAAGTCTTGCACTCTTCTTCCAGGAGCATAAAGAGGTATGTGATCTTTCCTCTCAAAATCTCAGCAGAAAGAAGTCTAAATCTCAACAGCACTTCAACTCAATCACCCCTAAAGCTTGAACTTCATTTGAGGCTACCCAATGCCTCTTTTTATAGTGGAAAAGAGGAGGTTTCAGTTCCAACTATGAAGGGATATAATCCTCCTTCAAAGGAATAAGCTCCTCACATCAAGGGGTTAGCTCCATAAGGTAAGGGATACATGAACCTCAAAAGAGCGGTTCTGCCACCGCAAGATTCTTTCTAGAGGCTTCTAGAATTTACTGAAAGTGATTTTTTTGAGTTTACTTGCGCATTTTTTATCTTTACAAGGGTCCACACCCATAACACAGAGAAAGTGCATTCAGGTACGCAGAAGTCATGAACATTAGGTGCGGGACCGCAGGCAAGATATAGAGAATGTGCGATACCAAAGTTAAGGAGACTTTTAAGAACTTTTCTCTTATTTTCAAGGCTTGACATGAGGAACTGATGTGTTAGACTTGAAAAGGAGGAAGTATGAATGATAATGATCTCATACACATAGCAAAATGTTAGGATGACAATTTTCAGTGCAACACATGTTTACCCCAGTTGGCTGGTTACTTGGGTAGATGTGAGGGGAGGTGGTCGTTACAGAGGGTTTAGGTGGTTTGGCCTCTAGAATCCCTAGTTAGTTTTGTCTTGGTTTATTCCATGAGACCCCACATTCATCCTTGGTATGGAACAAGGGTGATTGGCTGAAAGAGAGATTTTTTTTCAGCCTAGTCTATGGTCGGGTGGTATGTGGAAGTCCCTGACTTGATTGGTATTTTCATATATTAATAAGAGTTATTCTTCTACTGTGAATCATATATACTTGTATTGATTATGTTGGTGATATTATGGATGAGTTTCCATGGTTTCTATGTTGGGTATTTGTTGGTTACATGATGTGTGGTTATCTATGGCTCATGTCACAATTTCTTTAGTTATCTAATGGTTGATGAATATATGGACTAAGAAGTGTTGTTGCAGCTATGTGGAGAGGTCATAGAGCCTTCTTGGTGATTCCCATATGAATCTCAAACTCTTATGATCAGATACACATTCATGACCTATAGCTTACATGTGTTCCACGTGTTTGACGAAATGTATAGTGTGTTATAAGCAGTCTAGGTCCAGTTGTTCCTTCAAGTTTGAATGATTAGCAATGTCGTTATGAGAAATATGATTCTCGAAAGTTACATGGATTTTTTGAAAGTGGTCTAGAGACTAGCCTAGAAAAGTGGCTTAGATCTCAGGACCGCAAGCACATAACTAGAGATCTGGGTCTTAACAGCATGGAGCAAGGCGTGTGAGTGCAGTTGGAGGCTCACAACCACATGCAGGTAGTGTTAAGGGTGCATTTATAGGTCCAGGTCAGTGAAATAGGGTTTCAGCTCAGGGATTTACCACCTAGGGTGTTTCTTTAGCTCCTGGGCGATCTGTAGTCCCTGTAGGATGTCAGTTTGTGGTCAGTTTGTAAGCCCCGCTTCCTTAACTAGAACTAGGAAGTCAAGTTAAGTCATAGTGACACTTGTCTCATGTTTACCCTAGCGAGCTCGTGAATTTGGGTAAATGTGGGGAGGATGCGTTACAATGTGGTATCAGAGCGTGTTTTGTTCTCTTTGGGTGATATCTAATACAACATAGTGGTATCAGAGCTAGGTTGAAGCACTAGACCTCCCGGTAGATGTGATTGTTATGTATGCATGTCGTATTGTCTTTGTGTTTATCATGCATACATGTTGGTTATCTCTCATGATCGTCATTGTCGCAATTGTGTCATCATGTAGAGTTCGATGATGTTGGTATGTTATTGTGCACACGAGATAGCCTCCCATGAAGTTCACTAAGGTATGTTTGATTATGTTTATATTTTGTTTTTCTAACATGGTATGTTTGCAGGAAGAAGAATATTAGAGATGGCAAGCATAACGGTGGATTGAAACAAATCACATCATATCATATGAGTCTCCTTATAGATCAAATGAACAAGAAAGAGATGAGTACTCTCCTGACATAGAAAATACAATGAGAAGTCTGAAGGAAAAAATTAGAATTTTTAAGGTAGATAATGATAGGATAATTTAGTCATAGGAAAGGCTTGCCAGAGCTCAGGAAAATAAAATAAAAAATCAATGTAGTGATCCTTCAAAGATTATCAAATTTACATACACAGGGGCAACCACAAATCAATTATGAATAGGAGGAAAGGACAAAGGGGGCATATGGTAGAAGGTCTCATGGAGGACACAAGTCGAACAGGGATGACATAGTCAGATGTGGTAGATGGATGGATACACCTAACAAGAGAGGTAGTGGTTATGGGTTATTTTCTAGTTCTAGATCAGAGAGACAACATGATCATCATCGCTATCATCCTTAGAGGATGAGTGAAAATAAGTACTTGTCAGATGAGTTTAAGAAATCCAAACCTACTCCCTTTGATGGAGAGCTAAAGAACTGGAAGATGCAGAAGCATGGTTGCTTTGGATGAAGAAGTTCTTTGAGTTCCATGATTATACAAAGAATATGAAATCCAAGATAGCCATTTTCAGTCTCAAAGAAAAATTAAACATTTGATGAGGAGATGTGAAGTCTATCAAAGGCATAGGATAGAGGAGTTGAATTGGCATGAGTTCAAAATACTATTAAGAAAGAAGTACTTGTCAGAGAGATGCTATGATGGAAAATCTGAGTCCTACGAGTTGAATATGGGATCTATGATAGATGAAGAGGATACGACTAAGTTTCAGGAGTTTTTGAGGTACTTGAATTATCTTAACGATGAGAATATGAAGGTTCAAAGATTCGTTAGTGGATTTCCATTATCATTTAAGGACCAGATTGAGAATGATGAGCCTCATACATTGGAGGAAGTAATTAGGAATTTGAAACATTGTTATGAGCAGTCTAAGCGTAAGTAAAAACCTAAGCAAGGTTTGAAAGGTGATGACAATACTAAATTAAAGTGGGATGAGAAGCAAGGAAGACCTCATGATGCAAGTAACAAGGAGAATGCAGCGTCGTACAAGAAATTCAATGTAGTTGATAGAGGACAAGGATTTCAGTTTGAGGAGCAGAACAAGGGTGATGGAAGGAAGCCTTTGCAATGTTGGACTTCTAGGAAAGGTTGGTTACAATATCAAGGTTGAAATAACAAGTCACAAATATCAATCACGATATGAAACTCCTTATGGAAGCTATATCAATAAGTTTGGAATCATAGAACATGGAGGTTCCAAATTAAAGGTTAAATAAATGGGAAAATTCTTAATCATGAATATCTATAAAAGGAGTCCACGAAAGAACTTGATAAAGAGAATTTGAATCCAAATGTTGTCACCCATTCACAATCCCTCTTCAAGGTCGAAGCAAAGGTCAAAATAAATCCATATTAAGGTAAGATCGATGCCTTAAAATTGAATTATTGGTTGCAACAATTAGAAGTGTACTTTAGTATTCACCACAAAGATGAGGAATATAAAATATCATTTTATAGATTTACATTAGAAGGTCATGTCCTAACTTAGTGGGAATTCCATAATGAGATTCCTAGGTTGGAAAGTGATCACCCAGTAACTAAGTGGGGGGACTTTAAAACCCTCATAAAGTTCCAATTTGACCCTATTGGATATGTAGAGGACCAATGGATTCAATGGCATTACTTTTGGAAAAAGCAAGGGTAGAGTGTATGTACACCAATAAGTTTAGGAAGATGACCATCATGTTAGTTTTCTTTCCCAAGAGCCCAGATGTACTTCTCGATTATTTGAGGAGTCTACACAACCATCTATGAAAGCAAGTACTATTTTTCAAGCCAAGAACATTGGATAAGGCTTGTGTATAGGCACAATACTTGGAAAACATAGGCTATAAGAAAGGGAAATAAAATGGTTAAAAATAGAAAGAATGCCAGGAAGCTTCCAAGAAATGGAATAAGAAGTGGAAAGGAGGTAGGACAATAAGACAACAACCATTGCACACCAATGCAAGGATCCTAGAAATCATTGCAATCATTGTAACATTGGTGGCCATATAGAGGAGAAGTGTTAAAATTTGCATCCAAATATGAACTTGAAGAATCGAAAGAAGGACATGAAGAAAAATAATCTGATCACCATATATTCCAACAATCAAGTGGAAAACAACTCTAACGTGGACTAGAATATCATTTTTACCTTAGCGGTGAAGGAGGTGAATCTAAGAAACTTTCAACATCAGGAAAATAAGGAGATGACTAAGCTCTTCCACATTATACAAGTTAAGAAGACTAGGATCGATGCCTTGCTCGACTCAAGTTCACAAGCTAATCTCATAACAATAGATATGGCCAACAAACTTTGGTTAGAGGTTCAATATCATCCCAAGAGAGCATACTATCTACACTAGTTGTTGTTGGCATGAGAATGATCACACCCTTATGTCCATAACTCCATGTTGGTTCAAAGAGAGGAAGGCTTGTCAAACTGAAGGAGTAACGATTGTTCAGAACCCTAGGAGAAACTTGTAAGACATCAAGGCATCAGGTTGTAAAGTTACTCTTTTCATTCAAAGATAATACATATGGATATCCTTTTCTCATTGAGTTGTTATTATGCTTATTTGAATAATTCAATACTTAGACTCCTTGATCACTAAGTTAGATTAGTTGTCTTAATTATTATATGTTGCAGGTGCTTTTAATTATGTTGTTTGTCTTTCATTGTAGGTTCTACTTATTGAAGAAGCCTCTTTGGAGCAACTGGATAAAAGACTGCACCAAACATTGGATTTCAAGGTAGGGGCATGTCCTCTTTCTTTGTTTATAATAATTCTGAATTGAAAAAAATCTAGAGAAAAAAATTTACAAATGGATGTTTGTTTCTAGCTATTCGTAGAATACTAGGAAGATCGCTCTTGTTCGCAAGAGGGATTAATCCGCATAACATTCCTCCTTTTTCAACCACCTAAAAACTCATTTTTGATATCACTATTGTCTTCTACTTGTCGATATATTTTCAATGATATAAACATCAACCAAAATGGAACCTTAGATAAGATGCAAAGTATCTGATGATGCTAAAGTTCAGGAAAAAAAAAAAAAAATCTTCAAGATGGCATTAATGTTGTTTTTCCATGAAAATGGACAATCTAGGTTAGGATCTTCGAATATCTGACACCACCAACTCAAATGCCAAAATGAACTACTTTTCATAGTGGAATGAATACAATAGTAAATCAACTAGTGAACAAATAAATAAATAAATAAAAATACATATATATATATTTCAACAACCCAACATCATTATATTAACAAACTTTAATACAACTGTCTAGGGCTCCCATACTAGGGATGATGGCCATCATACTATCATTGATAAAATAATACAATCTAGGGTTTGGTGTAAAATATTATGACAACCAATCTATCATGAAAAATATACCAACTCACCTACTTGTTGATATCACCAACCTCAACTCCTTTCGGTCCTCATTCCCGGAAAACAACTGATGTTCCTTTTTCTCCCAATCTGAAGCAACACCAATCTGCCTCTAACAATGAATCCTACTCTTTTAGGTCACTGAACACAACTCACCAATATACTCTCTAGTTGATCATTAGTCCATCTCGAATCAACACATAGGGTCTTCTTATTATTTTTTCACAACTATATTTGTGAACAACTCCTAGACTACCCACTTATCCTCCTCAACACTTTGGGACTTCTTCCCACTATTTCCTTCCAATGTTGATCCAATAAATACAAACTTAGGGCATTTCCCACAATGAATTTAATACATCCTTATCCAATAGTCAACTTAGGGATGATTCATTAACCCACTTGGTTATTGTTATTCCTCCAAGAACTAAACCCTTATTATTCTCTAAATCTTCCCTTTTTACAATTGTCAAAGTACTTATTAACCAACTGATCTAGGGAATCAATGAAACCTTAATGCTACCCTCCAAACAGACCTTCAGATTCCCTTCAACAACTATCCAAATCTAGACCTCAACACCAATACTTCATTAATCATTAAAGAGACAATCACATATATGTACTAGATGTCCTTTGATGCCTTGAATTTTCCATGGATATGATCTCAATACTAAGGTTATATTACCTCTAGTTAGGGCTCCTAGTCTTCCCTAACTTGCACTATTTATTTACCGTAAAATGGGGAAATTTTTCCTACAAATATTTATACAAGTCCTTTAACATGTGCAACGTCCCTTTAACTATGAATTTGAACCCTCAAGCCTCCAAAACATGTTTTTCAACCCTCTTCAAGTTGCTACAAAAGAGCTTGGCCTACCTCCTTATGAACAACCTTCTACAACCCTAAATTTTAGAGAGATATATGCCAAAAAGAGGCCCAAATTTATCCTACTAAACTTAGTTGGCCTCCTTGCTACCTTGGAAAATCAAATCGTGAGAAAGAGACACACACTTGACCTTTTCTTCCCTTCAGAGTGCTCTTGTAGAATGTGTCTACCTCAGAGTTCTCTTTTACTTGATGGGATGCACTTATGTTTATGATAATGAGGCTCCCTCCTAACTCTATTTATATGTATCCTTGTGGAAATATGTATCCCTTCCATAGGGTCTCCTCAAGTCAAGGCTAACTTGTCTTTTGTGCCACAAGTCTACATAAAAAACCATAAAAAATATTTTCTTCACAATGAAAAGGGCTCTATTAATTACTACACATGATGAAGCTCACATTAAAACCACATCAATCTCCTTTTCACATTGATTGACCATTATTCTCAATTTTTATAGTGCTTTCTTATTTTGTACTAACTTAAGACAACTATTCAATAGGTTTTGAATCGGGATTATGTATGCTTCTAGCTCCTTAAAAGAACTTTAATCAGACAAAAAGGGAATTGCATACTCCCAAATTCCCTATTGGCTATCACATTCAGTGGTGACCATATATATGCCTCTTTGTAACTCACCTTCTCCTTGGATGGATTCAACTTTAGAGGAGGTTGGACAACCTTCCTTACCTAGTGTGGTTGTTGAGTCATCTACTTTGTAGCATTGGTACCCATCCTAATAACTCCTTGTGTTACTACTCCAACTCATGGCTAAGCTGTGTGTGGCTTGACTGTGATCATCTATACATTCGGCCCATTCGTTTCTTGAAACTTTGCAATAATATTAGGACAATTTTCGATTACATCATCTAGCACCCTACAATGAGTACATGTGCAATACGGGTTAGCATAATCCCATGCAAGGTGCCCCTACAGTCTAGAATTATAAAATAGTGAGTCCCCGACCTCTTCTGAATCCACCTCTTCCTCTCATTGGTCCTGCATGACCTACTGCTTCTATCCCTTGTCCTTTACCTGATTCTTGTATTGACCAACTTAATTATGTCCCTTCCGATTAAAGCCTCTTGTTGTTGCTTCATTTCCCTTTGGTTCTTGTACCTGGAATGAATCAAATGTGCACTTGTGCATCAGATCTAATGAGTGATAATGGTGGATAGCATGTCCCACCGACTTGCAAAAATCACAAAATATATTATGCGTAGAAGCCTTTTACTTCAACATCATTGGTTGCTTTTGTGGGGTGTGATTCCACACTTGATAGACTTCACGCCACAAGCCTCTACCCTATGCAAGCAAGTTATCAATGCCTATTTCCATGTAATTTGTTGGTAACTTACACTCATTCCTATGGTGACCTTTTATTTTTCATATGGTTCACCGCACTTCCTCCCATTTCCAGTTTCCCTCTATTAAATCCTAGAATTGAAGGGTCAATGCAACAATATGGTATTTCACTTGCACCATTCCATTGCTTTTACAATTTCTTAATAGAGAGGCTTCCAAATTTAAGCAATATCTAGTGCTTCTAATTGTGAATTAATCCACTATTTTGTCAGGGGAATATGAATGTTTTGGAGTGGTATAACAATGAACCACCCCTTATGTTGCACATCTGGGATTCCAAAATTTACCTATCCTTAAAGATATTGAATCTCTGATCAAAATCCCAGAAAGCTTCATTTGAACCCCGCTTAATCTATTTCAACTCTTTAATGCATTGATATTCTGATTATGGCTTGTGAAACTCCCTAATTACATCATGTTTGATGTTATCTAATGACTTGTTTTGTCCAACTAGAGTCACGCTTTTGTATTTCATATACTACGTTAGCGCACAGTCCCTAAAGGTAAGCTCTAGCTATGTAATCTTAGTTTCCTCATCTTGAACCTAATTTTTTCTCTAGATGGCTTCACATATGAATAAATGCTTCTGTAGATCCTTGTTCCTAGTAGCATGCAACATATGCATCCTCAACTCTACTCCTACCATCGTGCTCTGCGTATTACTTCCTGGAAAATCGCTGCCAAATGAACCCGTTGTGCCACCATACAAATGTGCACTATTCTACAAAACAAACTGAACTAAAATAATATGAGACACTCCCCATAATTCATAACCAATTCCACTACTACTACTACCTCCACCGCCTTGACTTTCATTACCTTCTACAATATTTTCATGGTATTTTGAGTACTTACCTCAATATTTTTAGAAGCACGTGACAATGTGGGATCGACACTAGGCATGGTGTAACTAGATTTATTGGGATGCATAAACTCCATATTATGTGCGCTAAGCTATTGGCATTATATCTCCTCTACTTCAGTGCAAATTGTGTCAGACTGTGTTCACTTAAGGCTCTAGTCACATGCACTACTTCTCATCCTTTGGTGGGCCTTTCTTTCCCTTCTCCTCGAGATTCTCTTTGTGGTGGGAATTGACGTTGACCAAATTCCTCCCTCGTCACTCCTCCAAAACCTTCGTCCATCAATGTGTCACCCTCTAAATTCTCTATCTCCATTCTATCTCTATGTCGTCTTCATATTCAAAGTTCCTTGACACCCTTTGACTCCACCACCATATCCCAACTACTTCCTGAGTCCCTTCAACTTATACAACCTCCTAGCTCTCCCCCCACTTCCCCTTAACATGTGAGTCATTTAGATGCTCATGGAATTAGATTCTATATGTGAGGTCACGTGATCATACAAAAACATTTTAATTGATAAAGGAAATGACTAGATGAAACTTCCTCATGGACACCAAAAGAATTTTCTTTATGTTATACTGTGCAATACTATGGCTTCTATCACAAATTTGACATCATATCCTTCCAACACAATTTCAAACTGAAAACACACAACATGATAAACTTTATAGCTTACTTCTTGTAGATTTCTCACTTACACTAGAGTCCAGGGTCTTAGTCCATCATGAAAAGAGGTCATATTCTTATCCACAAACCACTGAATCCTCTTTTTCAAGATGATTGGAAATTTTGTGAATAATATCTCATGGAAATTAGTGAGCATGTACCTCTACAACCAACCTTCAATTATAATTCTTTAGTCCTCAATCTCACTGGCTACAATCTCATTTTTCTTTTTCTTAAACCATTGAGTGATTTCTTCCTTCATCAGATTCCATGGCCTCCACATTCTTGTGACACAACAATCCCATTGTATAATGATCTCGGTCCCAGAAATGGAACCATTTTTTGTTGCGAGGTTTAGATAGGCTTGGGTTCACGCACAATATTTTCTAACAAATCCCACTCTAGCACTAACCATTTTTATGTCACCCACAAATTCAATGACGCCTCACCTAAGGTGCCATAGGGGATTGTTAGAATCAAGTTTTTGTAGTTATATGGAATTGTTGTGTATGTAGTGTCATTTTTCTAATCTACTATTCTATGTTCATAAAATTAACATGACATAAATGCACTAGATGCAATTAACTCCTATGTTGTACCAAACATTACAGAAATCCATTCTAACTTTAACCTATAACAATGGTTACAAAAAATAAATTGCATATGGTTTTAAGAAATTATAGGGAGAAACAAAATAATTATTTCCATTAGTACATCAAGAAAGGATGCACAATGTGCTACAAGAAGGTATTTCATAAATTGACTCACCAGGATAACATTCAAAATAGACATAAGATTATATTCTTCAACATCACTAAGTGTTGAATAACTCTATCAAATTACATACTCAAGGAGAGATTCAATATAAAGGCTTGACACAATGGTGAGTTGAGTGAAAAACTATTAACATACAAACTAAGAAAACAACAATAAAAAAATGGGCTAACTGCAAAACACACTACTAAATTACAGAGCCAATGATACAAAAGTTGGATAACCAACGGAAATCTAGATAATTTGGGTTTATTTATTGCCGCTTAGTGTATCCTTCATCATTATGCATCCATTCTTCTTCCAACTCATTCATTCCTCCACGTTGGCCCACCCACTCTGATATTTTTTTGACAACCTTCCCCACCTATCCCACTCTAACGTATATCAATTCCCTATTTAGAACATCCCTTGATGACTTCTCCTCCACTTTTCCAGCTTTCCTTTCCCTAAACATATATTCCATATATTTCATCGTGACGATCCTTCACATCTCTGCCATATGCCTCCAGATCCTAACTAACCTTATCTTCCTCGTACACATCCTTGTCTAGCTGAAACTCTACATGTTTCACGTGGCACTCCTCTCTATTGCATCTTCATTTCTTGTAGGATCATCTCTGCTGCACATTGGTTCCCATACTTCCAGACCATCCTCCTCTCATATGCACAATTTCTTATACTCCGACAAAAAAATAAAAAAAAATTGGCCCCCAACCGTTATTTTCATACTATATAATGTCATTACAAATGGAATGATATAAATATATTCTTAACTTATTCTTCATGGTAGCTTTTCATAAGTATACTTATGCCATCACTTAATTTGTTTTCAAGAAGACACTTGATTAAATTTAACTTTTCTAAGACTTCCTTTTTTCTTTACAAATTAATCACGTGTAATCCTAGATAAATCATTTTTTTTTTAAACAAAACATGTATCTAGGTGTGAGGATGACTTGATTATACTACACGTATGGTTGTGGAAATATGGAGGATGTTAATTTCTTTGTGACATATTCCAATTTCAATGTTCTCCCTATAATGTTCTCCCAACACATAATTCACACAAACACCATTATTAATTGTCACCAAAGGAAATTCGTTAACAAAATTAGACTTTGGATTTATCTACATGCTATTGTAGGTCAAGTATACAAAATTTTCATATTAAAGATTGATAGATTCATTAGTATGATGACAAGATCCCATGCTCCAAATTGGGTTGTAGTACTAAATTTTTAGAACTTTTGCATCTTCATATTCTCATAAGATATCCAAATCCTATGATATTGATGATGTGATTGATGTATTTGACAAGGATATTCATCCAGAATTTAAATTTGTTTCAAAATTTATCTTTATACATGCTTACAAAATTTCACATAATAAATTATTGGCATTTTTTTTTCCGAATGGTTAAACTTTTCTAGCCTAGAGAATTAGAATTTCACATTTCTATATTTAATATACCTTCTCACAATCATCAATTACATATTTGAGTCTTTCACGATGATTGTAATTGAATGAAAACTCTTTTAGATGTTCTGTATTATTTTTCTATATGGTCAACATTTTGGATATGCTAATGAGGTCCATCAACAGGGGATAGGGTAAGATATGGTGGATATAAATAATATCAAAAGGAAATAAATAGGATAAATGAGGGGATGTAGGGAGTGAAATGACATGATAAGAGTGCAAAATACGAGAAAACCTCATAGAAAATGAAGAAGAGAAAAGGAAGTGTTAGGGAGGAGTACAAATGTGTTGAATGGAAGGGACCCAAAATTTACTAATTTTCCAACCATGATCAAGATTAAGATTTTTGGGGTGTTTTTCTATTTCAATATAATCTCTCATATTTCTCTTAGAATAATGATTTATTCAAGCTAAAACTTTAGTGTTCTCCAACTAGACCCATTTTTTGGTCTTGTCAACATGATCTACAAAATTTGAAGAGTGCACGCTATTATTTTTTAAGTCTACAATATGTTCCTTAACCCTTGTCTTTAGAGAGTGTCCAGTTTCACCAATATAGGCATTTCCACAAGAGAGTAATACATTTTACACACCTTCCCTTTCCTTGGGACTAACAATATCCTTAAAATAATTTTAATGAAATCTTGACAAAGGCCATGAGTTTGAGGGTGGATTTAATATTTCTCTTCTTAAGAACTCTAACAATCTTATTTTTAAATCCATGAACATAAGGAGGGAAATCCTTAGTTGCCTCTTGGAGCTCTTCTTTAGTAAGATGTTGTTTGGATACTTTTCTAAATGGCTTAAGAATATGTTGTTCTTTGTAACCATTGTTTTTGAAAACCTCAAGAAGGTGGAGTTTTTCTTCCTCCAAGTTCTCGTCATCTAAAATCCAAAGGAAACTAGTAATCAAGGTATTCATAAAACCTTATATTTTAGTGGGAAATAATGAGAATTGGCATGAAAATATTGTTCAACGCAATTTGGTTTCTTAAACACTTTATGTCCAAAGGAACCATCAATATTCTTTAGGATTTCAGATAATGAACACTTGGAGGAAGAAAAAATCCACCTTATTGAGGTTTTCAAAAACAATGGTTGCAAAGAACAATAGAAGCTTCAAAAATATTGCAAACAACATCGTACTAAGGAAGGGTCCAAATAGGTACATAAAATTTTCCTTCTTTATGTTCATGGATCTATTAACAAGATTGTTATGGTTCTGAAGAAGAGAAATACCAAAACCACCTTAAAACCTATGAAAACTATCAAAATTCATTAAAATAAATTAAGGATCTTGTTAGTCCCAAGAAAATAGAAGGTGTATATAAATTCTCATCCTCCTATAGAAAGAATTTTATTGGTGAAACTAAACAATCTATAAATACAATGGTTAAGGAATGCATTACAAACTTAAAACATAATAGGGTGTGTTACTCAACTTTAGCCGATCATGTGGACAAGACCAAACACAAGGTCTTCTTGGAGGATACTAATGTTTGAGCTTGCATGAATAATTATTCCAAGGGAAATATTATAGAGGCTATTCAAATATAAAATCACCCTAATAACCTCAATCGGGATGATCGTTGGAAAATCAATAAAATTTGGCTCCCTCCCATTCAACTCATCTCTACTTCTCCCTAACAATTCTTTTTCTCTTCTTTGTTTTCATTAGGTTTTTCTCCAGCCCATATCCATTAGGATGGGTAAATCAGGATGTGGAAATTAAGGTAACAAATTAGTGTAAGATATAAAATTTGTTATTAGTGTTGATTTTATCAATGAAGTATAATTGGACGTAGTTCCACTTAATGTGTGTGGAATTGTGGTTGGGAGTCCCTACATGTATATGAGGGACACAATATTCTTTAGAGATACAACCATTACCACCTCATCAAGGATGGGAAATCGATCATCATTAATGCACACAAAGGCAAGTCCAAGAGTTCAATTGTAAGAGCCACCCAAGCCAAGAAATTGATCACTTATAGTAAGAAATGTGTTTGACTATTTTAAGAGAAAATCAAATTAATGAGTTAATACATAAAAATTCATCCCTGGAGAGGTGTAATAAAAAACAAAGATAACAATTAGAAGGGTTTATACAAGCATACATGGGAGTGTTTCAAGAGCCTAAAGGGCTACCACCTAAGAGGGAAGTGGATCATGAAATACATGTTAGTTTTTGTAGCATCGGATAGGTGTTCTAGTCTCGACTTTGGTTAGAGAGGCTAAGGAACACTAGATATCCAGATCCCATAAATTTTTTTAAGAGAAAACACCTAGAGATGGCTCAATTAAGTTGATTGATCAATAATTAAATGTTTCCTGAGTCTAACATAGGAAAAGTGATTAATTTACAACAATTAATTGAGAAAGGTGAATTTTTTGTAGAAACTCGCAAGGATTGAGTTAGAGATGATCTTAGCCATTGGTGGGGATTTATTTATGGTCGTTGGTTCTCCATCAAGAGATTATAAGAGCAACTCAATGGGTAGATGGCGGACACACTTGTGAGGTTGGGTTCCTTAGTAGTTCGATTTATCCAGTTGTAGAGGTCAAGCAAGAAAGAAGAGTTTGAGCTAGAAGGGGCGCAGAGATAGAGAGGGAGAAACATAGGTGATTTCCAGAGGAGTTTCCAGTTCTGGAGAGACAACAACAAAGAGGCCAAGTTATTCCACTGGAGTCCGTGAAGGGACTGCACAGGAAAATTCAATGTAGGATTTCAATTTGGCTAAGTAGGGGGTCGATTCAGCTTCTAAAGGCTAGGATGATTTTCAATAAGGTCGTAGGATCACTTCTAGAGGAATAAATAAGAAAAATGACTTGATCAAAGGTAAATTTAGGTTGTGCATGTGGGGTTCTGCGCAAGCACTGCATAGGGGCCTGCGCAAGGGTTCTTGAGGGCTAACTTTTATGAAGGAGGTTGTTTTGGGATTGCTTGTGGAGAGAGAGAAATTTCTCTCTAATAATTTTGGCTAGATTATTTGTTGAGGATTCCCAGTTTTGGGCATCTAGATTGTACTCGGAATTTCATTGTTTCATAATAATAGATAGATAATTTGTATTCTAGGTTGCAGGATGAGTTCACACTATATGCAACTATACCTCCACGAGAGAGGTGGGGAGACATTGAGCTCTATATCCCAGAGTTACAGGTATTTAGGCAGGGTCCAAGGAAGAATGCATCAAACATGTGTTTCTTCTTGGATCCTTACCCTTACTATAGGGGGCCACAATATTCAGTAGTAGATGGATTAATGTCAGTTGGCACAGTCAGATCTTGAGGGACAGTTGCAACACTAGTTGCAATGAGATGTTGAGGGGTGTAGATAAATTGCAGCACCTACAATTACTCAATGGAAAATGTAGAGGCTAGTTGTAGTCAGAGACTCAGGATACAGTTGCAATTAGAGACAATTGATTCAAAGTATCGGTTCTCAGTTGCAGTGCGAGACAGTTGATTCAAAGTATCGGTTCTCAGTTGCAGTAGTTGCAACAACAACAACAACATTAGATTAGTTGCAGCACATAGCAGAGTTGGCAACAATATAGGGTGTACAATGCAGAGTCAACAATAATGCATATGCAGTGTTGGTTAAACTACAAAGTGGAAGATGAATCAAAGTTGTGCAATGGCTTGGTGGACAGTGGCAAATTGTCACAATTGTCAGACATCAACAATATGTATGGAGGATGTTATGGAGACAGAGTGAGAGAACACCTTCCTCGTTAAGGGGGAGTGTTAGTTTTTGTATTGTAATACATGTGTTCTAGTCTCAAATTTGGTTAGAGAGGCTAAGGAACACTAGATCTATAAAACCCAGAAAACGTTTCACGAGAAAACACCTAGAAATGACTCAATTAAGTTAATTAGTCAATAATTAAATATTTCCAAAGTCTAACTTAGGAGAAGTGATTAATTAACAATAATTAATTGAGAAAGGTGAAATTTTTCTAAAAAATCACATTGATAGAGTTAGCGATGATATTAGTCATTAACGGGGATTTAATCATGGCCATTGGTTCACCAACGAGAGATTATAAGAGAAACTCTCTGGGTAGATGGAGGACACACTTGTGAGGTTGAGTTCCTTGGCAGATCGAGCTATCCAGCTATAGAGGTCAGGCAAGAAAGAAGAGTTCGAGCTAGAAGGGATTTACAGACAAAGAGGGAACAATAGAGGTGAATTATGTAGGAGTTTCCAGTTCCTAAGGGACAACAACAAAGAGGCTGAATTATTCCACTGGAGGTTTCACAGGGACAGCGCATGCAGCTTTTGTGTAGCAATTCAATTTGGATGAGAAAGGGGTCAATTCAACTTCCAAAGGCCAGGATAATTTCCCATAGGGCTGAAGGATCACTTCCAGAGGAAGCAACACGTAGAATGACTTGATTAGAGACAAATTCAGGCTGTGTGTGTGAGGGTTTGCGCAAGAGTTCTTGAGGGCCATTTTTTTTAAGCAGGTTGTGCCGAGATTGCTCGTAAATAGAGAGAAAATTCTCTCTAATAATTTTGGCCAGAGGATTTTCGGTTTAGGGCATCGAGATTGTACTTGGAATTTCACTGCTACATACTAATAATAAAACCTTCATATGTTACCTTGGTTTTCCCACATTGGGTTTTTCCGGGGACATTTGTCCAAAAATAACTGTGTCAAAAATTATTGTATGTGTGCTCCATTTTTCCAATTCTAGCTATTTTCCATAATGTATTTTAATTTTGGTGAAAATTGCAATTGTGATTTTATTTGTTATTTTCCAAAGAAAATAAATTGCACTTAATTTTAGTGAGTTAGAAGAATGATTTCCAATTGATGCAACGGGAATTGAAAATTTCACAATACAACTATTGTTGGACTTTCCTTTGCCAAATATTGTGTTGTACAGAACATCCATTATGGAAGGAAGTGAAGTGAAGAAGAAATTGCAATAGTTGTTGGAGTAGGGTGTGATTTTACCAAGAACCTCACCTTGTGGGCCACCCATCATAGTGTTACCAATGAAAGATGGGACTTGGTGAATGTGCATCAACTACATTGCGTTAAATAAGATTATGTTCAAGAAAAGGTACCCCCTACTAGGATTGTGATATGTTGGGTTAGTTGCAGCGAGAAAAATATTTCACTAAGATAGATTTAAAATTGGGGTATCGTCATATTCAAGTCAATGAAGAAGACAATTGAAGTGATTAATCATGCCATTTGGTCTATGTAATGCATCAACTATGTTCATGAGATTAATGAATGATGTATTGTGGCCTATCTAGATTCATTTTTCATGTTTATTTGGATGATATGGTAGTTTATAGTGCCACTTGGGAGGAGCACATCTCCCACTTGATGCAAGTGATAGAGAATACAATGAAGCACCAACTACTAGCAAAACTCAAGAAATGTGACTTTGCACAATGATTTTTAGTGTATATAGTCTATGTGATTGGTGGAGGGGAGCTTAACATAGATATTGCAAATATGGAAGCCATATTGAAGCGTTGGTGCCTACAAATGTCTCTGAAGTCGAGAGTTTTGTTGGGGTTGTTGGACATTGTAACTAGGTTCAATCTTCATTTAATGTATTGAAGTTATTATGAAATGTACTTAACAAAAGAATAAATATTTTTAATATTATTATTGTAAAAATAGCTTATTAAAGCATGGTTTTCATGCTTGGTCATCATTATATTAGTCAAAGTCCCCATTGTGAACTCTTAGGATTAATATTGAGTTTATAGAGTCATTTTATAGTCAAAGAGACCCTTCTTGGGCTTTTGAATAATGTAAATCGGTTAAGAATTGAGTTAAATATGAATTATGTAACCTCCACATCAAGTCGACCTAAAGGGGATCATGTTTGCCTAAGAGACACCTATTCGACCTCACCTAGATCCTATTAAAGGAAGGAAGTCGAATTCATTTGGAGCATTCACCCTCAAGCAAGTTCGATATCTCAAGAGTAGTTGGAGAAGTTCGAAGTCTGTTTTTGGGAAGCCGAAAGAAGTGTGAGTTTGGGGGAATCTAAGGAGAAGAATAAAATCGAAATTTTGGTGCCTCTCTCTCTCTATTTCGTGCTCTAGATTGGGAGATCGAAGTCTTCCAAGTTTTGCTGCTACCGGAAGATGTTGTTGCTACCTAATTGAAGTTGTTATTGCTACTAGTCAAAGTTTCTAGAAAGGGACTGAAGATCTGGGAGGCTAACTTGGTGTGGAGGGAAGGTCTGGTATATGCCTAGGGTGAAGAGTCTCAAAGAATACTATTGAAAGGAATAATTTATTGACTGGTTTTTCCCCTCGGAGGGGGGTTTTTCCCTGGCATAGTGCCTACATCTTGTGTCTCTTGTTTTGTGATCCTCATGCACACATAATATGGTAATTGCTTGATGAAAGATAATATAATAAAGAAGTAAAATAAGCCAACACACTCACAAGTAATTATCAAGATCGGAGAATCAAACCCTAATATAACTACTTTGATTTTCCAACATGGTATCAGAGCTAAGGCCAGGGAGAATTGAAGATCACTTTGTTATCATGGCTTCTCCCTATTTGATGAACTAAATAAAAATGGGTATCAACATTGCTGGAAGTTGGATTAAGAAGGTCGTCTATTACTTATTCAAGAAGGTCAAAAGTTAAGGAATCTTGGTTTCTCTTACATGTTCTCTTAATGATGATAATGCATGGATCATTAATAGTGGAGCATCGAGAAACATGACAGTAGAAAGTAAACAACTCCATACACTATCAGATGAGCCATCTTCTCATGCAGTGGAATTGGGTAAAGACAAAATTTATGTTGTTAACGGCCTGGGATTAACATCGTTGAAGCTATATAATGGATCGAAGTTGCACCTCAACAAGATTCTAAATATTCCAAGTTTGAAAAAGAATTTGCTTTCTATTTCTTGTTTAGAAGATAAAGGGGAAATAATTTCTAAATAATTGGTTTGGGGAAAAGTCTCTAGCATTGATAAAGTTAGGGTTATTGGAGTTCGTGATGGAAGTATTATAGATTCATTACACCACCTTCTCAAGCTTTGGTTCATATGGAAATAAGTCACATTGAGTTATGGCACAAGAGGTATGGTCATGTACATTATAAGGTCATCCCTACTCTTATTCAACTAGTTCATGATATTCCTAATATGAAGTTGGATCCTGAAGGTGTGTGCAATGGATGCTCTTTGGGAAAACATACAAGAAATCCATTTCACAACAGTGAAACTAGCTCTAAAGAGATATTATACCTCATTCATTATGATGTGTGCGGGCCCATGTCTGAAAAATCACTTGGCGGTTATCTCTACTATGTGACATTCATTGATGACCATTCTAGAAAGACATGGATCTACCTTCTCAAAACAAAAGATGAAGTATTTGATAAGTTCAAGGAGTTTAGGGCTGAAGTGGAAATCCTAACGGAAAGAAAGATAAAAAAATCTGAGATCTGATAATGGTGGGGAATACACTTCTAAGAAATTGATTGCATCTTGTAAAGAAGCCTGTATTGAGAGGGAGCTCATTCTTCCCTATTATCCTGAACAAAATGGATTGGCTGAAAGGAAGAATAGGTCAATTGAAGAAGGCATTCAAATTATGCTCTTTGATCAAGATCTACTAAAGTCCTTATGGGGAGAAGCTACAATGACAACCGTATACATTCAAAATAGAAGTCCTCGTAACAGTGTTGATAATACAACACCCGAAGAAGTATTCGGAGGAAAGAAGCTATGTGTGTATCACCTCTGAATCTTTGGAAGTCCAACATATATCCATGTTTCGAAAGACAAGCGAAAGAAGTTGGACTCTACAGTATTAAGGGAATATTCATTGGATATAGTCTCTCTTCAAAAGCATATAGAATCCACATTAAGGAAGGACGATATATTGAAGTAAGCAGAGATGTCATATTTGATGAGAATAAAGCATATAAGAAATCAAAGGATATTCCTATTGATTATGATGACGAATAAGTTCCCATATTTGAAGAGGAAGAAGTTCATCATGAAAACTCTACTACAAATCTCGAAGAAGAATAACCAAGTGAGCCTATTCAATCAGTGTTCATCCCAACCACAAGGAAGAGGCCAAATTGGTTGAAAGCTACATTGGAAGATGTTGAAGGACATGAAGCTGCAGGAACCTTCAAGGAAAGAAAGAAATCGAAAAGATATTCTGGTTATGATGCATATATGACAAAATTGATAGAAGTCGAACCATCTACATTCAAGGAAGTTGCACATCAAGAGGTTTGGAATAAAGCAATGCAGGAATAATATCAATGCATCATGAATAATGGGGTTTGGTAAATTGTTCCTATAACTAGTGACAAATCGATTGTCACATCTAAATGGATCCATAAGATCAAACATGCAGTGGATGGAAGTATAGAAAAATATAAAGAAATATTTTTTGCAAGGGGTTTCTCTCAAAAGGAAGGCATTGATTATGAAGAAACCTTTGTACCAACAACAAGGTACACTACTGTTAGATCATTGGTTTCATTGGCTGCTACAATGGGATGGAATATCCGTTAAATGGATGTGAAGACACATTTCTGAATGGGACCATTGATGAAGAACTGTACATTGAACAACCCGAAGGCTTTGAAGTTAATAGCAGGGACTCTCATGTTTACAAAATTAAGAAGGACCTATATGGTTTGAAGCAAGCACTGAGGACATGGTATACTAGGATGGATGCATATCTACTTAAAATTGGGTTTGTAAAGAGTTCTTCCGATCTGAATCTCTACATCAAAGTTGTGAATAATGAGCCCATCGTTATTCTACTATATGTGGATGATCTATTCTTCAATGGTGTAGAGCGAATAATTCAAGAATGCAAGAAGGTGTTGGCAGTTGAATTTGAAATGAAGGATCTAGTACTAATGCACTATTACCTAGGTCTAGAAGTATGGCAGAGACCTGTGGAGATATATTTGGGGAAAGGAAAGTACATCATCAGGTTGTTGTAGAAATTTGGGTTAATGGATTCCAAGTCGATGACTACTCTTATGATCACCAATCTGAAGAAAAGGGACTCTGACTCTAGTCTCGTGGATCCTACCTCATATCGTCAGTTGGTGGGTTCCTTAATGTATCTGGTAAATACTAGGCTAGATATATGTTTTGCAGTAAACATTCTTAATCAATTTTAGTTGGAGCCCCATCACGATCACTAAATAGCTGCCAAACATAAACTGAGGTATCTTCATGGTGTTATTGCCTAAATCTACCTCAGGCTGAAAGAAGGCAGAGTTCAGGGTAACATCAAACCACGCTCAGTCTGGTAGCTAGCCCTACCAGATCAGGAGAGGGCTCTCTCCGAGGAATCTCAACAAAGATAATCAATAGGGCTTGATATGACTTGAAATAAAGGCTAATTTTAGGCTAGGTATATAGGTGAAAGGATTTGATTTTGATTTTGGGGGTTTTTTTTGGAATCAAGGGAAAGGCAGTTTTGGGTTCGGGGATGAGGCCTAGTTTTTGTAGAGTTTCTGATTGGGGCAAGGAAGGAAATTGTTTTGATGATTTAGATTGAATGAATGGATGTTTCAGACTGGTGAGGAGATGAACAGGGCAAGAGGCTTTCAAGAATCCTCTTCAAACAGATGAAAACATGGAAAATTAAACAAAACTGAAGGCAGAGCAAAGCAAGCTAATGAATTCCACCTTTATCACTCATTTGTTTAATTTAAGATGAAAGGAGAAGAGAAATGATACACATAAACATCAGTGAACTTAAAATTACATAGAGTAAAACACCATCAAAACACAGAGTCACATGGATCCCAAAGAGTGCTGCAAACCCTGGTCTCTTCCTTGGCCAAAAATGCAGAGATGAAATGTACAATGAAGTGCCAAGCAATCCCAAATGTCCAACCTTGAAAATGACTGAAGAACTACATGATATAGACAATCCTAACTCATTCCCATGCATGTATGGGTCGAGCTCATCATTCTAAGAGCTGTTTCAACCATATCTAAACTAAGAACTGAAAAATAGGCAATGAAACAACTTGCCTCTATATGGTAGGAAACTGATTCCTTCACTTACATTTCACTTTTTGGTGAATGAATCTAATAAGATGAGTAAAAAATGTGCCAAAATTACATCATGGTCATGAAATTACATCAAGGTACATCAAGAGTTACATGAAAAAGTCAAACTAGTGAAAACTAGGTGAAATTCTGAGTTGTTGAGTGAACAATAGGCCAAATTCCTCTATGCGCCGCGTCTCAAATATCTATGCGTAGCACAAGTTTGAGGCTGATTTTGAGGGCCTCCCTGAAGTCCAAATTGAGCCCAAGATAGCTTGTTGGAAAGCCCTACCTATCTAATTTCCAAACCAAGTGGAATTTATGGATTTGGTTGTCATTTTTCCCTCCAAAAATCAAATCTCCCAACACTGCTTCCCGTGTGTGAAAAAAGTGGCAGAAAGGCCATTTTTAGGGTGTTTTTGGCCCTTTAGGCAACCCAAAACTTGATGAAATCCTTAGGTAATCCATAGGAATGCATAAATTTTGATGAAAAGTCTAGAAATGAAAATTTTTCCTCCTGAAGAGCTGCCAATTATAAGCGCGCGCCAAGTGGTGCTACGCGTCCGGCAGGAAAATTTGTTTTGAGACCAAAAAATTCAAAATTGACAAAATTTTTCCCAAATTTCTTGAAATTTGGGTTGAAGGTCCCTCATCAAGCACTATGCTGGGCCAAAGAAGCTTCGGCCAAAATTTGGAGCCTATCATGCCTTTTGCAACGCTTTAGTGCCCTCCTTAGCCTTGCCTTCAGGATCTTGATCCTCGCTTTGCAAACATGATTGCGCGCCCAATAATGGTTCTTCATGTGTTTGAGCATGTTATTTTCCTTTTTTTCCTTCTCCAACAACTTCTAAAGATGAATGTTGACCCTCTCAAGCCAAGTCTCTCTATCAGCCTCAATCTCCCGCTCAATGGGTGTCATCTTTGTTGGGCTTCTTCGGGCAGCTTGCTGGTTCTCATGGATGTTTTGAAACTCCATGATCATCTGTTGATCCTCCAAATGTTTGTTCCACTGCTCTAGATAGTTTATGATCCATTGATATCTTTGTAATTTGTTGGTCAATGTGTCGATCCCAGCCTTCTGCTCTTGAATGATCTCTCTCAACTTTGAGCTTGGAGAGCTCAAATCCTCATCAATCAATATGAAATCAATATCCTGGCCTCCTGAAGGGCCCTCATCCTGCATAGGCCTATTACCTTTGTCTTGTACCTGTACCTGTGCTGCTGATGACGGCAACGAGACCCCTTCCACCACTGGTGAAGATAGTACTCATCGGACTACTGCAAACAATACTCTGGTGCCTCTCTGATAAGTAACAAACACTGGCACACTGATATGCTCTGTCTCGTGACCTTCAGATTGATGTGAAGGCTCACCTGCATCATGGAAAACCTCTGGAGGAACCTGAGGAGCTATGAATAATTCATGGGAAATGAAATCCTCCCATGCAATACCCTGCAATCCAAGCTGATGTACAACAACAATCTTGATGAGTGCATAGTGATAAATATTGTTGTACTGCTGCTCGGGATTCTTCTTCTGCACAAGAGTGGTCATTCACTCGATGTTCCGACACATGAAATAAGGTATGTTCATCATCCTCACTCTAGTGAAATTCATCAATAACCTGATGTGGTAGGCATAGAGGCATGAGAACCAGCTCTCACAACTGAAGTATCTGATAATAAGTCTCATCAAAGGTGCATAGGATTCCTTTAGGAACCGAAATGGGAAAACCTTGCTGAGCTGTCTCACATAGCTAGGCCTGATGTATGGTTCATAATGCACTCTGTCCACCTGCTGTCTCTTGTTCCACTATTCACCCACATTCGGTATTCCAGTTGCTTGAGATATGGTTTCCGGTGACAAAGTGAAATTTACACCAGCAAGAGTTACCTAACCATCATGCAAATGTAATACAAACAACCGAGAAAACTCCCGATGATGCTGAATCTAAGCAATCCTATCACAATACTGATAACATGACTGCTCGTGAAAACATGCCATGGAAAATGGGCAAGCCTGCAATTGAGTCAATGAGGTGGGCTCTTCTCTCATATTTTTTCCACCTTTACGAGGCCTTCTCGGTGCATGTAGCTCAGTGGTAGAATCGCTATCTCTATCATATGATGTATTAGTGTCTGTCTCCATGGTGTTTCAAGGTCTATGTTTGGCAAAATGAGATGAAGAATGAGAATTTGGTTGTTTTTTGTTTTAATGCCAAATATGTGTCAAAGAGGAGGGATTGTGGGAAAAATAGGACAGTGGTAACAATGTGTTTCAATCAAGTGAAATTTGAAGTGTAAGAACAGTCACTTGACTGTCTGGACTTGGGGTTTTGGGAATTTTTACAAATGAAATGGGAAAAGGAGAATGAAAGTGAAATGAAATGACTTGGGATGGGGAAATAGGAATGAGATGATATGAGTGGTTTGGGATATAAGGAAATAGGGGATAGACTGTAATAATAGGATTACTATGCGGGAAGGAATGAACAAGGTGGGGGAGATGGAGTATTTGGCACCAAAATGACTTTTAAAACACTATTTAAAAACCCTAAGGAGCAGTTTTTAACAAAAGGATAGGGTTTATAATTTGACATTCAAAAACTCTCATATTTAACCTCAATCAACATCAAATGGCAATCATGAATTTACTTGGAACAAGGGAGGCAAAATCGTTTTGAAATTTGAGAGAGATGGCATGAATTTTTATGCTTCAGCCCTGTGCGCCGTGCACATAACCCAGTGCCCCGCGACAGCTGAGTGCGCCGCGCCAATTTAGAATTACACAGTGGTGGGCGGCCCTATGCGTCGCGACTTGCTTATGTGCCGCGACCTCCACCCAATGCGCCGCGCTCTGCAAATTATACACAGTCTGGCCTCTAAATCACAGTTTCGCCCTTCAACTTATTTCTCCATGATTTCTCTTGGCTCCTTGCTGACTTTTGGTATGCAAATGAATTGTGAAACAATGAAAATATCTTTTATGGCCATATACTTTGATTTTTTATTTGAAAAAACCCACTTTCCAATGTTTGAATTTTGACACTTTGCACTTTTTAAAATAAACTCTGTTTTTGTTTGTTTCCTTCTTGATTTTTTAGCTGAATGATGAATCTCTTGTCTATTTTTGCAGGGATAACAGGCATGGGATTTGGCAAAGGTGACTAGGGTTGCGCCTGAAGAACTTCACAACTGAAACAACTTTGAGAATTACATTACATTTATTACAAAGGATGAATTTGACGATTTTTCTTCAAAACAGAGTTTTGAAGAAGAATCACGATTAAGCATTATGACGATGAAATTTTGCACTAAAAACCTTATTTGAAACTTCCTCATGTGCTTGCTGACATTATTAGACATTTTGAAGACTAAATTTGCGAAACCCTAGACCTAGTGAGACTAAAAAACCTAAAATGACTCTTTGGCAAACATGAGGCCAAACATGACTGTAAATGACTTTAAAATTGATTTTGATAAACAGACACTGACCAATAGGTACATGACATGAGGGATATGAGAGAAAATACCCTTCCGTCAGATGATCCATGCTCCTAATGGAATGCAGCTGACTGAACTGAATGAGACACCTAAAATGAAATGCAACAAAAGAGATTTTGATCTCTGACGGAGGGATGAAGAGACCAACTCTAACATTGGCTCCAATGGGGATGGTAGCTCCTTGGATGTGCCAAGAACTACAAATTTTTGGGAGAGTAGGCAGTGCCTTCGTCCATTGGGCTATGGAGTCCATAACTTCAGCAAATTAACACAAGACTCTTGACTCATTTTATTGACTGAAAATTTGACTCAAACTGACTCAATTTTGAAACCAAAATGACTGAAAGACCTGACTCGACAAACTCAAACCAAAGCTGAAATCAATCTTCGGAATTATAGCCTTCACTTCGGGCCCCAAACTGAAGACAAGATCACAGCACACACTTGCAATGAAACTGAAATAAATGGTATATACAGTGACAATGTAAACAGCCGAAAACACCTCAAAAATTATACCGTTTGAGCAGCGGACCATTGACCGGCCCTCCTAGACAATCTTCCCCGTTCATCTCTTTCAGAAGAAAAGCATTCTGACCTCGATATGCAGCAATTTTAAAGGGTCCTTTCCAGAGATTTTCGAACTTACCGTGCTTACCCTTTTCCTCATTTCTTGCATCCCATTTGAGTACCACTTCTTCCAATTGAAATTTGTCCGCCTTTGCTTTTCTGTCATAGATTTTCTTAATTCTCTCCTGCAGCTTGAATGTGTTTTGGAAAACTTCTTCTCTCGTCTGCTGCAAATGGATCATTTGATTTATTCTTCTTTGCATATGATCATCTTCACTGCCAGCTTCCTGTAGAAGTTTGACCACTGGAACTGCGAGAGAGGTAGGAAACACTGTATCAACTCCATAAACTAACTCAAAAGGGGACATACCAATGGATTTCTTTTGACTCACTCGATCTGCCCAAATTGCATTGACCAACTTCTTATGCCAACTTTTCTTGTTTATTTCCAGCAACTTTTTAATGATGTTGACCAAAGATTTGTTGGAAGACTCCGCCAATCCATTGCATTGTGGATGATAAGCAGTTGAGTGTCCCAAAATGATATGATACTTGTCATAAAACTCAATCATCCTTTTTTATTTGAAAGCTATTGCGTTATCAGTGATTAACTTATTCGGGCAACCAAAACGAGACAAAATGTTATTCTCAAGGAAAGAAATTATTACCGAATCCGTAGCTTGCCTGGTGGGAATTGCCTCAATCCATTTCGTGAAATAATCTGTCGCTGTGAGGATCCACTTGTGCTGAGCTGAAGAAGCGGGATGGATCTCGCCAATGAAATCCAAACCCCACTACTGAAAACGAGCACTTACCTCAATGGGCTTAAGCGGCAAAGGCTGCAATTTCTGCCTTCCTTCAAAAATTTGACATTCATGACAGCTTTTGATAGTCTTATACACATCAGCAAAAAGTGTCGGCCAATAATATCCCGCTTTCAAAATCTTGTTAGCCGTTGTTTTCCAAAAAAGGTGACCCCCACAATCTCCCTTATGAAAATCCTCCATGACCTGCTTTGCTTCTTCTTCCACCAAACAGTTTAACAAAACACCACAGGGGTCTTTCCAATAGAGTGAATTATTCAAAACACAAAACTTAACAGTCTTCAATTTCAGAGTTCTACTTTTGTTTCTAGCCATGCCGGGCGGTGGTGACAAGTTTTGAAGCACATATACAATATCTGAATACCAAGGATAAAGCACAAAGATTTATGATACCTGAACTGATGAAATTTCCTCATTTTCCTCGGACATAGCAGCAATAAGATTGATGTCCAAGGCATGCAAATTCGATTCAGCCATTAGCTTAGCCAACCCTTGTCCTTTGACAAGATTTGTGGGCTTTATCTCCACATCATACTCCAACAAGGCAGCAATCCATTTGCCTCATCTCCCTTCTAGATCTGTTTGCACTAAAACGTCCTTAACAGCAGCGTTAGGTACATGAGCAAGAATATGAGAATGCAAAATATATACGCGAAAATCTTTCAACGCTTTCACAAGAGCAAGAGCTTGCTTTTCAATGATGTTATATTTCAAGGCTGCATCTCTTATGGTATGGCTGAAAAAAGCAATTGGTTTTTCATGCCCATCTCTTTTTTGCATTAATACTGCTGCCATTGTATGCTCTGAGGCAAATGAAAACAAAATAAAATCCTGAGTATAATTCGGGCTGATCAAAACCGGGGCTGAAGAAAGAACCAATTTTACTAAATTAAAATACTTTACCACCTCCTCAGTCCACTTCACTGCATTTTCTTTCTTAAGCATGTTTGTAATCTCCCTTAGATGTTCAGAAAGGTTAGGCACAAAGCGGCGTAAAAAAATCATCTTACCATTAAAAGATTGAATCTCCTTCTTATTCCGGGGAAGATCAATTTGCTGAATAGCTTCAACTTGAGCTGGGTCAATACGGATGCCATATTTTGAGATAATATGACCTAGAAGTTTGCCCTCATCCATGGAAAACAAACTCTTCTTTGGATTGAGTGACACACCATACTTTCTATGTCACTGAAAAACAATCTTCAAATGGTAAAGGTGCTCTTCATCAGAATTGGAAAAAACTGTCAAATCATCAAGATACACAACTAGGAAAACATCTTTCTCATTTACAAATGCCATATCCATTGCTCGCTGAAATGTCGCACCAGCATTCTTCAAACCGAAAGGCATCTTAGCATAATGGAAAGTTCCCCACGGAGTGGTGAACGCTATTTGTCTCTATCATCCTCATGGACCAGAATTTGGTTATACCCGGAATAACCATCGAGTAGCGACATACGAGATGCTCCAACTACTCGCTGAAGTATGTGATCCATTTTGGGCAATGGATAGTTGTCTTTCAAAGAAACCTTATTCAGATTCCTAAAATCAATGCACAAATGAATCTCACCTGTCTTCTTGCATACGGGCACCAAATTGGAAATCCAATCTGAAAATCTTATAGGAACAATGATACCAGCCTTGTATAATCGATTCACCTGCTTCTCAATTGAGGGCAACAACTTCGGATTTATCCTTCTCAACTTCTGCCTGAAGGGCTTTTGATTTGGCTTGATTGGAATGGTGTGTTGAATTATGTTTGTATCATACGTCTTCAAATCTGAATAGTCCCAAGAAAATACATCAGCAAAAGAAGACAATAAACTAACATATTTTGCTTTTACCTCCAGTGGCAATGCTTTGGACAATTTCACCATCTTTGGATTTTCGGTTGATCCAATGTTCACGTCTTCAACTCCCTTTTCGGTTGGCCGCAAGGTTGGTTTTCTAGCTACGTCATCTTGATCAAAAATCTCTTCTAAAGGTATCAAACCTTTAGGAATGACATTATCTTTCAGTTGCAATACTTCCATCTGATTGATTTGCACATCAGCTTCACCATCATCATGCTCCATGTCAATGGAAGTTTCTTTGAATTTGCCTTCATTTTGCAGAAATTCATCAATCTCATCATCATCTTGGAATACTTGCCAATACCTTTGATTGTCCAGGACAGTTGGACGATGTTTCACATGAATTTCAAACTTGTTACTTGAGTTCATCGAAATCTTCAAATTACTTGTTGCCTTTGCAAGTGCATCTGCAATACCATTCTGGATACGAGGGATACAAGTCAAAGTATAGTCTGAAAATAATTTCAAGATATCAAGAACTGCATTTTGATAAGCCCGCATTCGAGGATGCTTAGCTTGGAATTCACCCTTCACTTGCTTAATTACCAACTCGGAGTCGCCATATACTGCAATCCTCTTAGCATTCAACTTTCTAAGAATTTTCAGACCAGCAATCAAAGCTTCATATTCAACCTCATTATTCGAACAATCAAAAGCTAATTTATAAGAGTAGACCCTTACATTACTCGGTACCTTGATTGGGGCAGAAAAAGGGTTGCGTACCCAAATGCCGATTCCAGCACCATCACTTCCTACTGCACCATCGAAATCCATGGTCCATAAACCATCTTCATCTTCTTCCAAGTGCTGAAACTTTGTTTGCTCTGTTATTTCTGCTTGATGTCCATCAACTTTCTGCTGCTGTCAGAAGGCTGATTGCTCAGCGGAACTTTCAAGTTCTTGCCTTGCTTTCTTCAAAACTTATTTGAAATTTTCTGTGATCTTTGAAATGTCCTATGCTTCAACTAACTGACTATTTACATCATTGAAACTATCTGAATACAAAACAAAAGACTCTAAATATGTATGTACATAATTTATCGGATGATTTATCGGTTTCTCTTTGCTGGTGATCATATACTTCATTTTTTGCTCTCGATATAATCTTCTCATCTGACCAAACACAGGAATGGTAGCATAGGAGAAATCAAGCTTCAATGTTCCCTTCAATTTCGCTCCCCAAGATCTGGAAAGAAGCATGCCAAATCTAGGAGGAATATCCGCCACAACCACATCCATCAAAACATTCTTGGTCGGAATTTGATCTAAACTAACCACCAAATCTTTGATAAGCCCAATGCATCTTACTCTACTAGAATCGAAAGAATAAAGATCATGATATTTCCTAGTGATGTCCAATCCTAATTTCTCCACGATTGCCCTCAGCATGAGATTATGAGAAGCTCCAGAATCAAACATGGCATTATGTAACACAAAATCATGCAATCTAAGGCTGATATAAAAAGGAGGCACATCACTATCGGGAGACTCACCATCCAATGCTAGACCAAAGATCAACTCAGGTTGATCATCTTCCACATTCACCATATCAGACATTGGATCGAAATTCAGAATTTTAGATACTTGACCCTTGTAGCTGCTATTTCTCATCAACTCAGTCAAAGGAATGGAAACTTTTAACTTAGCTATTTCACTCTCTAAGTTAAAAACTGAAGCTTTTTCTACCTCTTTGGCTGGAGCATCCTTCTTTTCAGCTTTCTCCCTCGATACAATTGGCTGATTAGATCTTTCATTTGCTGATGGAGACTTGCTAGTAGTAGGATCAGCTACATCTTTTCCCTTCTTCTGTGCAATGGGTACATCATTATTTGGTGCTAAAACTTCCTTTCTCTTTTGGATTGGGTTGATAGGCACATCTTTGTTTCTAAGTGAATATTGACATTGCTAGGTAGACAAAGCATTCATATAACCTCTCTGATACTCATCTGACTCTTCTTCAAGGGCTGTCTCATTTGCCAAGATAAAATCCTCATCCTTTTGTACAGTTGAGTTTTCTGCATACTCCTCATCTTCGGTGATAAATGTTGGCATATCATCAGGTGTAAAGAAGTGATTTTCTTTCCCTATTACATTGTCTTCATCATCTGATTCCAGACCAACAAAATTCTGTTGTAAAGGAGTCTTTACCTACTGTTCTGCTGGCGTTTCTTGTGCTCGCTGCTCTCATCGTTTGATCCTGAACTGTGGTTGCTGCTAGCCACGAAAATTAGGATTTCTGATCTGCAGTTCAAGCTTATCAAGTGTTAATATTTCAATCATCTTTTCCACCTTGCGAAGTACCTGATCTGAAGTAGAAGCTTCTTCCTTTATTGCGACTTTCTTTTAAGCTCTCAATCTAGCTCTCTTGTCATTCAAATTAGCTTCAACACTCACTGCAATTTTCTGCATGTCCTCCAAAGTAGCTGAATCTCTTTCTCTCAATTGATAGGCCATGTCTGGATCAAAACCATCCGGAAACTTTAGCAAAGCTGACTTCCTATATGGCCTTAAATCATCAGGAATTGCATTGTAAACCACATTAAATCTGATACAATAATCTTGGACTGACTCACCTACGTTGCGCTTGATCTTGGTATATTCAGAAGTGATCTGAAGAGGATCTTTCTTTACTTCCCACCGATCTAAAATTGTCTCTGCAACTCAGCCAATGTAGCAATACTTCTAGGCTGCAAAGCTCTGAACCACTTTCTTACTTCACCTCCAAAAGTTTGCACAAATAATCTCATGGTCACATTTTCTGCATCAATTTCATGAAGATCGAAGAAGTCTGCCATTCTATCAATATGTTTCTGAGCAGTGACACTTTGAGGAGTGCCATCAAACAATGGGATTTTACTTTGATAATTAGCGAGCATGGCATCCAAGTTTTGAGGCAACACAAGGGGTGCGAATCTGGCAGCCATTGCTCTTGGTGGATTTATAACCGGTCTCAGAGATATAGGAGGAGTAGGAGCAGTAGATGTATGAGGTGTATGTGATATAGATGGAGGCGATACTACTGCAGATTGTTGATCAAGGATAGAAGGTTGTACAGGAATGGTAGGAATGAACAGAGGCTCAGTAGGAACTTGTGAACTAGATGTAACTGCCGATGGCCCAAGAGTTTCAGATGTAGACTCTATGAACTCAGGAATGTTTGTTGCCACAATGGAGTTTTGAATATTCAATATGTAACTGTCAATGGATCTATTAGCCTGTTCAATTTCAAGATACTTGATAAACTCTGGATTTATGACAGTAGAACCAATAGCACTTTCAGACTTCGTCTCAAACAACGACAACTCAAATTGTTTATCAAATTCAATATCTTCAAGGAATTCAAACACAGCGGGACATGAATGAGATTTAAAAAGAGGAATCAAAAGACTTTCTCGATGAAGAATTCTTGAAATCAGATTGGGATTTTCATACACTGGAGGTGGATTGGGATTTGGATTTTCTCTAGTATGTCTTCTAGAAGCTAGTGTGTTGAATTATTTTCAAAAATTAAAGGGACAAAACCAACTTGTTCAACCTATCAAATTCTAGACTCATCACCCAAAAATCCAGAATGATCTAATGTACTGGGGCAATTTACAAGTCAAGTGTCACGTTTACAAACCAGACCAGAGATTGACTGAAGCATTGTTTATCTACTTTCGCTAATGCAAAGCAAGAGCGTTTCGAAGGCTACCTGGCATAACTTCAGGCTCCGTCTGTAGCTTAGAAAACAAATAACACCAACAAGCAAACCATATGATTCCCCAGTATGGTCGCCACTATGTTATTGCCTAAATCTACCTCAGGCTAAAAGAAGGCAGGGTTCAGGGTAACATCAAACCACGCTTAGTCTGGTAGCTAGCCCTACCAGATCAGGAGAGGGCTCTCTCCGAGGTCAATCTCAACAAAGATAATCAATCGGGCTTGAGATGACTTGAAATAAAGGCTAATTTTAGGCTAGGTATATAGGTGAAAGGATTTGATTTTGATTTTGGGGGTTTTTGTTGGAATCAAGGGAAAGGCAGTTTTGGGTTCGGGGATGAGGCCTAGTTTTTTGCAGAGTTCTGATTGGGGCAAGGAAGGAAATTGTTTTGATGCTTTAGATTGAATGAATGGATGGTTCAGACCGGTGAGGAGCTGAAGAGGGCAAGAGGCTTTCAATAATCCTCTTCAAACAGATGAAAACATGGAAAATTAAACAAAACTAAAGGTAGAGCAAAGCAAGCTAATGAATTCCACCTTTATCACTCATTTGTTTAATTTAAGAAGAAAGGAGAAGAGAAATGATACACATAAACATCAGTGAACTTACAATTACATAGATAAAAACACCATCAAAACACAAAGCCACATGGATCCCAAAGAGTGTTGCAAACCCTGGTCTATTCCTTTGCCAAAAATGCAGAGATGAAATGTACAATGAAGTTCCAAGCAATCCCAAATGTCCAACCCTGAAAATGACTGAAGAAATACATGATATAGACAAGCCTAACTCATTCCCATGCCTCTAGGGGTCGAGATCATCATTCTAGGAGCTGTTTCAACCATATCTAAACTAAGAACTGAAAAATAGGCAATGAAACAACTTGCCTCTATATGGTAGGAAACTGATTCATTCACTTACATTTCACTTTTTGGTGGATGAATCTAATAATATGAGTAAAAATGTGCCAAAATTACATCATGGTCATGAAATTACATCAAGGTACATCAATATTTACATGAAAAAGTCAAACTGGCCAAAACTAGGCGAAATTCTGAGCTGCTGAGTGAAAAATAGGCCAAATTTCCCTATGCGTCACGCCTGAAATCTTTATGCATAGCACAAGTTTGAGGCTGGTTTTGAGGGCCTTCCCGAAGTCCAAATTGAGCGTAGGATAGCTCGTTGGAAAGCCCTACCTGTCTACTTTCCAACCCAAGTGGAATTTCTGGATTTGGTTTCAATTTTCCCCTCCAAAAATCAAATCTCCCAACACTGCTTCCTGAGTGTGCAAAAAGTGGCAGAAAGGCCATTTTTAGGGTGTTTTTGACCCTTTAGGCAACCCAAAACTTGATGAAATCCTTAGGTAATCCATAGGCATGCATAAATTTTGATAAAAAATCTATAAATGCAAAGTTTTCCTCCAACATAGCTGCCAACTATAAGCGCGCGCCAAGTGGCGCTATGCGTCGGGCAGGAAAATCTGTTTTGAGACCAAAAAATTCAAAATTGACAAATTTTTTTCCAAAATTCTTGAAATTTGGGCTAAAGGTCCCTCATCAAGCACTATGCTGGGCCAAAGAAGCTTCGGCCAAAATTTGGAGCCTATCATGCCTTTTGCGACGCTTTAGTGCCCTCCTTAGCCTTGCCTTCAGGATCTTGATCCTCGCTTTGCAAACATGATGTCGCGCCCAATAATGGTTCTTCATGTGTCTGAGCATGTTCTTTTCCTTGTTTGCCTTCGTCAACAGCTTCTCAAGATGAATGTTGACCCTCTCAAGCCAAGTCTCTCTATCAGCCTCAATCTCCCGCTCAATGGGTGTCATCTCTGTTGGGCTTCTTCGGGCAGCTTGCCGGTTCTCACGGATGTTTTGCAACTCCATGATCGTCTGCTGATCCTCCAACTATTTGTTTTGCTGCTCCAGATATTTTATAATCCATTGAGCTCTCCACAACTTGACAGTCAAGGTATCGATTTCAGCCTTCTACTCCTGAATGGTCTCTCTCAGCTTTGAGCTTGGAGAGCTCATATCCTCATCAATCAATATGAAATCAGTATCCTAGCCTCCTAAAGGGCCCTCATCCTGCATAAGCCTCTTACCTTTGTCATGTACCTGTACCTGTACTGCTGATGACAACAACGAGACTCCTTCCACCCCGGGTGGAGATAGTACTCGTCGGGCTACTGCAAATAATACTCTGGTGCCTCTCTGATAAGTAACAAACACTGGCACACTGATATGCTTTGTCTCGTGACCTTCAGGCTGATGTGAAGGTTCACCTGCATCATGGAAAACCTCCGGAGGAACCTGAGGAGCTATGAAAAAGTCATGGGAAATGAAATCCTCCCATGCAATACCCTGCAATCCAAGTTGATGTACAACAACAATCTTGATGAGTGCATAGTGATAAATATTGTTGTACTGTTGCTCGAGAGTCTTCTTCTGCACAAGAGTGGTCATTCGCTTGATGTTCCGGCACATGAAATAAGGTATGTTCATCATCATCACTCTAGTGAAATGCATCAATAACCTGATGTGGTAGGCATAGAGGCGTGAGAACCGACCCTCACAACTGAAGTATCTAATAATGAGTCTCATCAAAGGCGCATAGGATTCCTTTAGGAACCGGAATGGGAACACCCTGCTGAGTTGTCTCGAATAGCTAGGCCTTATGTATGGTTCATAATGCACTCTGTCCACCTGTTATCTTTTGTTCCACTGTTCACCCACATTCGGTATTCCAGTTGCTTGAGATATGGTTTCCGGTGTCAAAGTGAAATTTACACCAGCAAGAGTTACTTGACCATCATGCAAATGTAATACAAACAACCGAGCCAACTCATGATGATGTTGAATCCTAGCAATCATCTCACAATACTGATAACATGACTGCTCTCAAAAACATGCTATTGCAAGTGGGCAAGCCTGCAATTGAGTCAATGAGGTGGGCTCTTCTCTCACATGTTTGCCACCTTTACGAGGCCTTCTCAGTGCATGTAGCTCAGTGGTGGAATCACTATCTCTGTCATATGATGTATCAATGTCTATCTCCATAATGTTTCAAGGTCTATGTTTGGCTTGTGTGAGGTGAAAATGATAATTTTGATGTTTTTAATTTAGTGCCAAATGTGTGTCAAAGGAAAGGGACTGTGGAGAAAAATAGGACAGTGGGGACAATGTGGTTCAATTAAGTGAAATTTGAAGTGTAAGGACAGTCACTTGACTGTTTGGGAAACTTGGGGTTTTGGGAATTTTTACAAATGAAATGGGAAAAGGAGAATGAAAGTGAAATGAAATGACTTGGGATGGGGAAATAGGAATGAGATGATATGAGTGGTTTGGGATATAAGGAAATAGGGGATAGACTGTAATAATAGGATTACTGTGAGGGAAGGAATGAACAAGGTGGGGGAGATGGAGTATTTGGCACCAAAATGACTTTCAAAACACTATTTCAAAACCCTAAGGAGCATTTTTTAACAAAAGGATAGGGTTTATAATTTGACATTCAAAAACTCTCATATTTAACCTCAATCAACATCAAATGGAAATCATGAACTTACTTGGAACAAGGGAGGCAAAATTGTTTTGAAATTTGAGAGAGATGGCATGAATTTTTATGCTTTAGCCCTGTGCTCCGCGCGCATAACCCAGTGCTCTGTGACAGCTGAGTGTGCCGCGCCAGTTCAGAATTACACGGTGGTGGGCAGCCCTATGCGTCGCGACTTGCTTATGCGCCGCGACCTTCACCCAATGCGCCGCGCTCTGCAAATTATACACAGTCTGGCCTCTAAATCACAATTTCGCCCTCCAACTTATTTCTCCACGATTTCTCTTGGCTCCTTGCTGAATTTTGGTATGCAAATGAATTGTGAAACAATTAAAATATCTTTTATGGCCATAGAATTTGATTTTTGATTTGAAAAAACCCACTTTCCAATGTTTGAATTTTGACACTTTGCACTTTTTAAAATAAACTCTGTTTTTGTTTGTTTCCTTCTTGATTTTTTAGCTGAATGATGAATCTCTTGTCTATTTTTGTAGGGATAGCAGGCATGGGATTTGGCAAAGGTGACCAGGGCTACGCCTGAAGAACTTCACAACTGAAACAACTTTGAGAATTACATTACATTTATTACAAAGGATGAATTTGACGATTTTTCTTCAAAACAGAGTTTTGAAGAAGAATCATGATTAAGCATTATGACGAGGAAATTTTGCACTGAAAACCTTATTTGAAACTTCCTCATGTGCCTGCTGACATTATTAGACATTTTGAAGACTAAATTTGCGAAACCCTAGACCTAGTGAGACTAAAAACCCTAAAATGACTCTTTGGCAAACATGAGGCCAAACATGACTGTAAATGACTTTAAAATTGATTTTGATAAATAGACACGGACCAGTAGGTACATGACATGAGGGATATGAGAGAAAATACCCTTCCGTCAGATGATCCATGCTCCTAATGGAATGCAGCTGAGTGAACTGAATGAGACACCTAAAATGAAATGCAACAAAAGAGATTTTGATCTCTGACGGAGGGATGAAGAGACCGACTCTAACACGTGGCACTATACATCACTGCCTAAAATATGATAGTATGGAAGTCAAGATAATTGGCTTCACAGACTCTAATTGGGGTGGTAGTGAGAATAATGGAAGGAGCACTGACGGAGGATGTTTTAGTCTGGGAGCTGCTATGATCTCATGGATGAGTAGGAAGCAATATCACCTTGTGTTGACTAGTGCTAAGGCATAATATGTGGTTGCATGTGAAGTAGGAAAGGAGGTTGTTTTATTAAGGAAGCTTATGACAGATTTGTTCGAGAAGTCTCTAGGTCCTACTGTGATTAACAGTGACAATAAAAGTTGTATCAAGATGTCTAGAGATCCCGTGTTTTATGCTAGGAGGAAGCATATCAATAATAATTTCCACTTTATTAGGAACTTCGTGCAGGATGGGATCATGAAGTTGGAGTATGTCTCGACAAATTAACAAGTAGTGGACATACTAACAAAGGCTCTTCCGAATAAGAATTTTGAGTATTTGAGAAACTTGTTGGGTTTGGTAGACATTGTTGATTGTATTGATGATGAGAAAATGCAAGAGATTTTTTGCGGCTTAGCGAGTGAAGCATTTTTTGGGAGGACATCTGGCCAACACTTTGTGTTGATGTCTAGTTCCCAAAGAAGGGAAGGGTGGTGTGAGTCATGGAGCTCTGACCATTGATACGCACCTAGGTCCCTGGCTTGGTGGTTAACAAGTAATCCCGATGGTACCTAAAGGGGCTGAAAGCTTGATTCCACCTTATTCCCACTTGGATAGATTTCCATGGTCAGGAATCTAGTTTGTGGCATTGCAGTGCCTAAATTGTTGAGAGACCAATGGATAGATTACCCTGGTCAGGAATCTAGTCCATGGAATTGTTGTGCCTATATTTCTTCATTTTTTCATATAGTTTGAGATCTTCTATTGTAATTGTATATGATGAACACATACCTAGTTAAGAGGGAGTGTTGGAAATTGTAACTAGGTTCAGTCTTCATTTAACGTATTGAAGTCATTATGAAATGTAGTTGACAAAGAATAATAGTAACCAACGCAACATCAATTATTGCATTACCAGACTTGAAAAGAAAATCAACGCAACACCAATTACTGCATTACCAAACTTGTAGTAGCCCCTCAAAGTGGAGATAAATCGAGTGGGTATGCCATGGGAGTGATATTAATGCTGAGAGGACGGGATATATGCTACCATTCTAAAGTATTTCATGGGGTGTTCCTCAACTACCCAACTACCTGCAACAAGGAGCTCTATGATTTGGTGCAATCTATCAAAAAGTGGAAACATTATTTGATGGGAAAGGGTACCATCATCCACACACATCACTAGCCACTACAGTACCTGTAGACCCAAAGTAAGATTTAACAAACCAAACATTACAAGTGGATGGGGTTATGACAACAATTTCATATGGTCACCAATTATGAGAAGCACAACAAAAACAAGTTGGCTAATAAGGCCAACCACATCAAAAATTTCAACTTTTGGAATTTTAGTGCATATGTATCCTTTCACCCCTGATGCATACATAGAGACATATAAAGGGACTTGAAGGGGGTTTTTAAGCAATTGTATTGCTAGATTCATGCAAACAATGGCAATTCCATAGTTTACTATCATCTCTATAATGGGTTACTCTACATGTTGGACAAGATTTATGTTCCTAAAGGTGAGTGATTGCAACTAATCAAAGTGACTCACACCTCCAAAGTTGTAGAGAATTTGGGTGTAGGGTAGACAATGGCCAACTTACAAATGTTTGTGTACTTGCCTAAGATGCAAGAAGATGTAGCAAGGTTCATTAGATGATGCACACTTTGTTGTACTAACAAGCCTAGTATTAGGAAACATGGTCTATACCATACCTTATGTGTACCCACTTGACCTTGGGAAAGCATTTCCATGGACTTTGTGGGGAGTTTATCAACAACCAGGAAGGGACAATACTGCATGTCTGAGGTAGTTGACAGGTTTAGTAAGATGTGCATTCTCATGCCATGTAGAAAGATCACTAAAGGGAAAGAAGTAGGAAACTCATTCTTCAAATAGGTTTGGGTGCACTTTGGGATACCAAGGAGCATTATTTCAAAAGGGGACACCAGATTTATTTGTAAATTTTATACTACATTGCGGGATAATATGAACATAAAGTTAAAGAAGTCTACAACATTCCATCCACAAACAAATGGGCAAACAAAAATAGTCAATATGAATTTGGTGCAACTTTTGAGGGGTTAGAGTTAGAAGCATTCAAAGACCTAGGATGAAATTTTGGTATATATACAACAATCTAATCATAGAGTAATCCACACTTCCATTAGTAAGTCCCCATTTGAAACTTTATTTGGATATTTTCCACCTTCACCTTTGGATGTTGTATATGGGCAATGAGAAGGAGTGAGGGAGAATCTCATGGGGGATGTTTTAATAGCAAAAACATTTGTTGCGAAAATTAGGTAGATCCATTTGCAAGTATGGGAGACATCGAAGAAGTCACATAAAAAGTACAAGCCTAAGCATGATTAACATAGGAAAAATAGGCCAATTAGAATGGGAGACATAGTATGTTACTGTTAAACAAAGATAGGTTATAGGGTCATGGTAATAAAATCGAGGCTTTGCAATATGGTTCTTTCGAGATATTGGAAAAGGTAGGAGATAATGCCTATAGACCCAGTCTACCCCTATATATGCATATTTATTTAGTGGTGAATGTATAGAATCTCAAAATCTGTGAGCCCTCCATGTTGGATCATGAAGAGGAGCAGGTCCTACCTTCCATAGAGTAATTAAATATTGATGCCTAGGTAAAGTTGATAGAGGATATACTTTTGTAGAAGAGGTATATAACTGCATGATAGGGGTACCATGACCTTTGGAAAATTGGGTTGAAAGGACAAGTTCTAGGCAAGGCTAAATGGTACTCTGTGGAGATGGAAGAGGGAAAAAATTTACATCTCATTAAGTAATATTTTGGGTACCAAAAGCCTCCCAAAATGGAGAGGTATGGTATGGATTAGATTGTTATATTGGTTTTCATCTATCTAGATGTTTTTAGAGTGGAAAAATTGGAGGAATCAGCTTGCAAGAGCAACTTTATCGACATCATTCAGTTTGGAGAATTGGGGTTTGAAACCTTCCGGGGCCATTTTGAGGCCTCAAATGAATTTTTTTGGGGGGTAAAACTATCCTACCTAAGTTTTGGAACCCATGAAACTATTCTACATTTAGATACCTTTTGAATGGTGCAAGAATTGTGTCAATCAAACTTCATATGCAAAAAATATTGACTCTTGTAAGTTGACCTATTGTGTTTGACCACCATGGTTTGAGGGGATGCCACATTAGCCCCTATTACTCATGTAAGAGGGGCTAGCGACATGGGGACTTGGAAGAAGACTTTAGAAGGGTGAAATTTACAACTCTAGTTAAGAGTTGAAAGAGTCAAACTAACACCTAATTTGCTATTAGGCTACGTTATAACTGGGCCACTAGGAGGAAAAGTGGTTCCATTCGTTTCGATTGTATCTTGTTCCAAAATAGAGAAAAATAACAAGGATTGGGAGTGATAAAGCATAATGGAGGTGTCGATTTTATCTAGCAACCTATTATGCCACATGTCTTAGGTAAATCCATAGAGAGTGCCTTCTCCTTTGTACTTGCCTTATTCCCATTCTAGACAAAAGAAAGTAGAGTAACCTCATCTTCCAATTGGATTTTCTTCCTCAAGGATATCCTAGAGCATATCTTGTGTTCGTTGTGATTGGTGTGTGATTGTATTTGGTTGTTCTTTATTTGCAACATTTTATCTATTACATGCATAAGCAAAAAATAATAATTAATAAATTGAGAATCTAAGAAAATTAACCCTCATAATATATATATCATTATATTTTTATCATATTTATTGTGACAAATTCTCTGGTGGAAAATTAACCCAACAACTCTCCATTGCCATTGTCTTTTGTCTTGTTCTCCAACAACTCCACCCAACAATTGTATGTTACTAGAGTTTTCTTCACACATGCAATTTGCTTCCTTTATCTCTTATGAAAATGTCCCTCCTTTTCTTTTGGCACCTTTTAACCTATCTTCTTCATATTTCTCTTGCACTTAGGTTCTTTCTTGCTCTAAAACGAATTTTGTAGATGAACTTGAGGTCCTTGCAAATTAGAGTACACAACATTTCAATGTGAACCTCCAATGGTTTTATTTAGTAATGAAATCTTAACACTGGCTTCTTAGATTGTCTCTAAATTTACATGTCGTGATTAGTAAAATGAGATCCTTTACATACACTTAAAGAGATACCAATCACTCATGTAGGATTGAATATTTTCCTACCTAACCTACTAAAGTGGAATACTATCCTTAACTCATTTACTTGGATATAAAAAGGAATAGTGGGGAACTAAAAACCTTGTCCTCAGACTAGACTAATGAAATTAGTGAGCTTTATTGCATTAATACTCCATGCACGATGGTTACGGGGTGGGAAAGATAGAACAAAAAGGAAGGGAAGGGAAAAACAATGGAAGGAAAGAGTATTTCATTATAATTATTTTAGGAAAAGAGATTGGGGATGAAATAACCAAACAATGTTCTTTTCCTGCGAACCTCAACACTTGCTAACTCGCACCTTGTCACTACTAACCATGTACACATGGATCACATTCCCAAATATCTAGTGACCTTATACTTAAGCAACACTATATAAATACTCAAATCCATTAGTATGTAAACATCTCATAACTTAACATCCAAGATTATATACTCATAATTTTCTTAATATCAATAACTAAACCTCTATATAAATATTCATACAAACATCCAATAACTTACGTTTTTTTTTGTTTTTTTTTTTTTGCTTTTTTTTTTGTGACTAGAGGAATAAAAAACTGGGTCGGTTTCATACTTGCATGACACGGGGTCGATTTCAATCACTGCCACTATAACCCCTAAATGCTTACGTATGCCTTAGTGATGAGCTAATGAGAGGTCAAGTGAATTAATTGAGTTAAAATCAATTTAACTAGTTCTAACTAAGTGATGAGCTAATGAGAGGTCAAATGAATTAAACCTGATTTAATTCACAAGTAGTGATCAATCAGTTAACTGATAATTCACTATAAATAGTTGCTGCATGTTAAGGAAGGCCTAGTTGAGAACGAGGTTAGAGGGATGATAACTATCAATTGTATAATTATAAAATTGTATAGGTAAGTTATAGAGTCAAATGGATGCCTAGGAAGGATTGTGCAATCAAACCAAGGGATTTTCCTATTTAATAGGGATTTAATTCCTCAAGGAATGTGTGAGCAAGGAAGGCTAAGCAGAGGCAAATAATTGTCTAAGCATTTGTTCGATTTTTCATAGATCAATGTGAGACAGTTGACAAAGTGCAAGAGTTTCTGTTGAGAGAGAAAGTATTATATTGTTTCATGATCCTTGACTTTATACAATATACAAATAGAAGGGTTTTAGGCAGTGTGCTTTCCTAGATACATCTTGTGTTGTGCGATTAATTATTTCTTTCTCTTGCTTGTTATGTGATTTTGCAATCGTGTTTTGTTTCCGCAAATTATAGAAGGATTCAATATTTGTTTTAGTACATTATAAGATCAAATTGAATCTCGTTGTTAGATTTTCTACATGGTATCAGAGCACCAAGAATCACAATATGAAGAGAAGAATATAGTTTGTTTCTATCAGGTTCGAATTTGTAGATTTATTCTTCAGTATCCAACAACAAATCAAGATGTATTTCAATGGATTGAGACTCGAATATGCACTCGAGGGAAATTCAAATTATATTGCATGGAAGGACAGGATGTAGGAAGTGCTTGAGGACAATGGACTGAAGGATTTAATAGATACTCATGTCCCGAAACCTATAGCAGCATATGCTCAACTTCTTGATGCATAGAAGAAGAATGTAGCAAAGGCAAGAAGGATCTTGTTAGAGGGAGTTCGAGATCATATTGTCTCGAGTCTCCACGGGAAGGGGGCTTCATATGCGATGTGGAAGGCCTTGATATATATGTATTAGAATAACAACGACTACAGGAAGCTAGTGCTGAAAGACAAGCTCAGGAAGATCAAAATGGAGAATGAAGACATGATCCAAAAATACTTGACAAAGTTCACTCAGTGTTGATATGAGCTTGGAAGTGTTTGGATCATTGTTGCCTCAGATGATTTGGTGAGATTAACTCTTCTAGGCCTTCCAAAGAGTTGGCATAACTACCATGACTCTGTTAATGGGAGGGAGAAGTTGCCAGATTGGGAGCGACTATGGTCCGATTTGTTGAAGATTGCAACAAGAAACAGTGAAGGAGGCATCCTGAAACATCATTCCTGATCCTAGTTGGAAATTGATCACCTAAACTAGGTGGGGCCCACACAGGTGATTTTTGGCGCAAAGTCTATTTTTAGACTATGTCTATTTTTAGACATGTCGATCATATTCTATGAGTTGCGGGATGCTATTTGTGGATGGTTGGTCAAGTTGGAAAAATAGATGGACTTCTATATTTAGACATATTGGGCGGAATCTATTTTTAGATTGCCAGTCTAAAAATAGATATGTCGAATATTATTAGCTCTTAATAATATTTGGACTCTAAACATTATCTTATTCTCTTGGAGCACTTCAGTTAAGTGCACAGATGTGGCGCAGGAGCTGACAGAAGGAATTACGCTATTCCTAAGGGTTAAGTGGAGCTATTGCATGGATACCTCAGTTAGAACTCATGTGAGAGAGTTTGGTGGAGTTGATTGAGGAAGTTAATGGAGTTGTGTTCAGTTTAACTAATCTAAACATAGTTGAGCTAGTTGTATCTAGTCTATCTGATTGATACACTAGTGAGAGTGGTGTGAATTAATTATTAATTAATTCACTAATTATAAACTCATTAATCAACTAAAGAATACATCAGTTAACTTCAGTGCATGGACAGTTTCAGTGGAGACCAGTGCAAAGATAGGTGAAAGGGCAAGTGTGACTATCAGTTGTGACTATAAATGATGCATGGTTTGCATCCAAAAATTAGTAGAGATGCCTATAAATACTGCATGAGCAAGGATGGGGCAATTAATTCTCATCAAGAGGCATTCTTCAGCAGGGATTGCACAGTAGAGGAAAGCTAAGGGCTGGCAAAGATCGATGCATGGGATTTGCAAGATCGAGCCTGATTAGTGTGTAGCAAGTGGAGAATATACTGAGAGCTTGTGAGGAGCTTTGTATGATGATTGTTACATGATATCTATGACATATATAATATACAGATAGTTGGGGGTTTTCAGCTTTAAGATTTCTAATTACATACTGTGTTCATATGTGTGAATTTTTATGGTTTTAATGTGTGCATGCAATTGATTTTATTTCCGCATATAATGATCAATGGTAGAAGAGATTCTGTATTGTGCATGAAGATAAAATAGTGTGTGATCAGGAGAATCTCGGTGAATAATATATCAGTTATTCAAATTTCTACATGGTATCAGAGTGATATTGATCATTGGAGCAATTGCAAAACATTGAAGCGGTTGAGTTTTGTGCTGGTGGAATTCGAAATTGCTATAGTGATTTCTTGGTGTCAAAGTTGAGATGTCTTTCAACGGATTGCGATTGGAGTATGCCCTTGAGGGCAGCTTGAATTATATTGCATGGAAGGACAGGATGGAGGCGGTGCTGGATGACAATGGGTTGAAGGATTTCATAGATACGAAATTCCAAAACCTACTTCTAGTGATCTTTGTAGTACTTGGCCCTTGAGGCAAAAAGAAGATGTGAGTGTCGAAGGATTCTGTTGGAAGGTGTGAAGGATCACATAGTGTCCAACCTTCATGGTAAAGCTTCTCCATTCTTGATGTGGATGTAGAAATTTGCTGAATAATGATTAATTATCCACCGAGACTATCCTGATCACATACAATTCGAATTTATATGCAACACATAATCTCTTCCACTCAGATCATCAAACATGCGGAAATAAAGTCAAGCGATAACACATCAAATCATCATACACATTAACACAGTATGTATGGGGAAAGCTTATAGCTGAAAACCCCGCAGCTATTGTGTATATTATAATGGAGAAATCAAGTAACAAACTCAGTACAATACTCCTCACAAATACTCAGTACTTTCTCATACAGTTACCCACAATCTAGCTCAGTTTTGAACAGGTTACTGGTTCAAAACTCACCGCCAATTGCCTTGCCTCTATTGCGCAATCCAGGCTTGTCTATATAGAGATCCAAGGTTCGAATCTCCTTGGCTTGACAGTGCAATCATCATGGGAAATTCCTCCAAGTGTGGTGCAAATCTCATGCACAACTGATGTCGCCACTGATAGCTAACTCCACCCTTTCATCTACCTCTTTCACTGGTCTCCACTGAACTGATCATGCACTGTAGTGAAGTGATGTGTTCTTGAGTTGAATAATGAGTTACTAATTAATGAATTAAATAATATTTAATTCACTCCACTCATAACTAATTGATTAGCTAGTTAAACTAATCTCAATCAGTTCAACTAAATTAAACCGAACACAACTCCACTAGCTGTCTCATTAACTCCACCAAACTTCTGCCACTGAATTCCAACTGAATTCAACCATGCATGATGCCATCAAACCCTAGGAATAGCGTAATTCCTCTGTCAGATGCATGAGCCACTTCCAAGGCTCGAACTGAAGCGCTCAAAGAGAGTAAATTGAAGTTTATAGTCCAAAGATTATTAAGGGTAAATAATATTTGACTTCCCTGTTTTAAGGAGAGGCGGTCTAAAAATAGACTTCGACCTCTTTGACCTAAAAATAGAGTCTCATCTATTTTTACCAACATGACCAATGCTCCAAGAATCTAAAACTGGAATCCCCGAACCATGCTCCATATGTCTAAAAATAGACATAGTCTAAAAGTAGATTTTGCGCCAGAATTTGCCTGCGGGCCCACTTAGTGAAGGCGACTTCATTTCACTAAGCTCCATCATCTTGCTGCATTTTCAACATTCCCTCTCAGCAAGATATGGATTATCTGCAACCCCTATCCTGCCTCTGTGGAATTCGAACTTGCTCTTGGTGAGCGCCTTCGTCAGGATGTCGGCATCCTGATCCTCCGTGGGAACATATGAAAGCATCATGATTCTCCGCTGAACACAATCTCTGATATGATGGTACCTAATGTCGATGTGTTTGGACCTATCATGAAATACTGGATTAGCCGAGAGTTTAATGCAACTCTGGTTATCACAGTAGATCACTATAGGCTCCAAATGCAACCTGAACAATCCTGTGAGGATCTTCCTCATCCAAATAGCCTCGCATGCAGCCAAGCTAGCTGCCATGTACTCGGCCTCTGCTGAACTGAGTGCCACAGATCTCTGCTTCCTGCTGTACCAGGAAACTACTGTCGACCCAATGCTGAAAACTCCTCCGGATGTGCTCTTCCGGTCCGTTGGGCTCCCTGCCCAATCTGCATCAGTGAAGCCAGAAAGCTTCGCTCCATCCTCCTGTCTGTACCATAGACCATATCCCGATGTGCCTCTAATATAGCGCAATACATGCTTGCCTGCCTTCCAAAAGAGCTTGGTAGGCTTAACCATAGCTTGCGAAAGCTTGTTAACTGCATAGCATATATCGGGTCGTGTATTGACCAGATACATAAGCGACCCCACCAACTGTCGATAGACAGTGGCATCCACTACCTCCGCTGAAGTAGCATCCTCCTTCCTCCAACCACCAGGAAGAGGAGTGTCAACAGGCTTGCGGCCTTGCATGTTGAACCTCTCCAGAATCTCCCGGGCATACTTGCCCTGAGAAACAAACAGTCCTCCACTGCGCTGCCAAATCTCCAATCCCAGGAAATAATGAAGGATGCCCAGGTCCTTCATCTCAAACTCTCGTGCCAGATCCTCCTTGCATGAAAGTATCAACTGCTCGTCGCCAGTCAAAATCAGATCATCTACATACAGTACGATGATCAACAGCTTCCCCTCCACCACAATCTGGTATAGTTTTGGATCCGCCTCACTCTTGGAGAATCCAAGCCCGGTGAAGTAGCTGTCTATCCGAGTGTACCAAGCACGAGGTGCTTGCTTCAGCCCATACAGTGCTCTCTTGAGTCGGCACACATGCGACTCACTGCTGAAGATCTCAAAACCTTCAGGCTGCTCTATGTACACCTCTTCCTCGATAACTCCATTGAGGAACGCAGTCTTCACATCCATCTGATGAATGTGCCACCCCATCTGCGCTGAGAGAGCAAGGATCGTCCGTATGGAAGAGTACCTTGCGACAGGTGCAAAGGTCTCCTCATAGTCGATCCCCTCGATCTGTGAAAAGCCACGGGCGACAAATCTCGCCTTGTACTTCTCCACACTCCCGTCAGCTGCCTGCTTCACTTTGTAGATCCATCGCGAACCCCCCACTGATTTCCCCACCGGTCTTGGGACAATCTCCCATGCACTGTTCCTGATGATCGAATCATATTCTTCGATCATGGCATCAACCCATGCGGGTTCCTCCACGGCTTCCTCAAAAGAGGATGGCTCCGTCACAACACATTGACTCATAAGAGCCATGTATCCAGTGTACCGATCCGGTGACTGTCTCTGTCTGCGCTGTGCTGTAGGTGGTCCTACAACCTTCTCTGCATCCCGAGCCGGTCGCTCAGCTTCTGTAGTGCGCATGCGCCCTCTGATGGTTGGCGCTGCCTGGGTGGTTTCTTCCACCTCCTGAACCTCCTCTTGTGGCTGATCCACATCCGGAAGCTCCTCCTTAGGAACTAACGGCTCCTCATCTGCATGCAAGTGTAGCTCCCTCTCAAGCGAACACTGCATGGCTTTCTCCTCCTGAAATTTTATATCCCGTCGCACAACAGTCTTGCGACTGTCTGGCACATACACCCGATAGTTGTGAGGTGTATCGGTGTACCCCACAAATATTCCAACTTCAGCAGTTGGATCCAGCTTCCTTCTTGCATCCTTCGTCACATGCATGTAGACAGGAGATCCGAAAATCCGCAAATGGGAAATATCGGGCCTCTTGCCAGAATAAGCCTCCTCTGGTGTACTCATGCCAAGAACCTTGTGAGGACAACGGTTCTGCACATACACTGCTGTATTGCATGCCTCGGCCCACAAGTGAAGGGGTAGGCCCTGATCATGCAACATCGCCCGTGCAGCACCCACGATCGTTTTGTTCTTCCGCTCAGCCACCCCGTTCTACTGTGGGTTATGGGGTGCGATGAGCTCTCTCCGAATCCCTTCTGCGCTGCAGAACTCCTTGAATTCAGCCGAGATGAATTCACCACCGTTATCACTCCTTAGATAAATCACCTTCTTCCCCGACTCCTTCTCGACCAGTGCTTTAAACTCACAGAACTTCGCGAATGTATCGCTCTTCTTCTGCATGAAGAAGTTCCGGCACTTTCGAGAGAAATCATCAACAAAGAACACATAATACTTGTGCTTTGCTGTCGAAGCTACTGAGAAAGGACCACACACGTCTGTGTGAACTCTCTCAAGGATCGTCGTGGCGCGACTATCCTTCTCGTGAAAGGTGGCTTTCACAAACTTCCCTAAAGTACACCCCTTGCATTGATCTGACTACGCAAGGGTGCCCTTAGGAAGCCCAGTAGAAATCTGCTGCAATATTTTCAAAGCTCCATGGTGAAGGTGGCCCAATCTCCTGTGCCACAGTTCGCCCTCATCATCCCGGCTCACCACTTCTCCCGCCTTGCATGCCATTGCTGCGCAGCCATCTACCTGCAACTGATAAAGGTTCTTGGTTCGAACCCCTATCTTACGGGTCTCTCCAGTAGTCTTACTGCGCAGGAAGGCTTTTCCTTCACTGAAGACCACACCATACCCCCTATCCTCCAACATCGCCACAGAGATCAAGTTCTTCTTCAATCCAGGTACATGCATGACATCCTTCAGTACAAAGGGTTTACCAGACTCCCTCTGAAAGGATATGGTATCGATACCAGTCGCACTGTATCTACCATCATCGCCCATCTCGATGTGCACACCTAAATCTTTGTCCTCCAGATCTGAGAACAACTCCCGATCTCCCGTCATATGAAATGACGCACCGTTGTCCAAGAACCATACCGATCCCAGCACACTTGAAACCAAGCATGCGATCAGTGAAAATTCAAGCTCGAACTGTGAAGCCAAAGCTTCTCCATCTGCAGATCTTCCCGCTTGCTTGTTCTTCTTCTTATTTGGACAATTGGTAGCATAATGTCCGTGATCATGGCAGTGAAAACACTTCACTTTCGCCATATCCTGCTTCTTGCCCTTAGCTCCAGAATGAGAGGTTTTCTTACCCTTCCCTTTCTTAGCTTTGGACACCAAAGCGCAGTTTTCTTCATCAGCTCCTTTTGATGAAGATCCATCTCGAGTAGTCCTCCTTATCTCCTCCTGCATGAGATCCGCCCAAAGGCGCTCCCATCCCGGCAGCTTCTCCCGACCATTGACACTATCTTGATATGAGTGCCAAGTCTTCGGAAGACCAAGGAGAGCCAAAGCACCATGTCTCTAACAGAAGCAAACACCCTGACACTTCCTGCACCTCATCTCCAGACCCGAGAATCCCCGTGAGTAATGCGCATGACATCAAGCCGCTTTTCTCCATCTTTGACAAGTTCCTTACCTTATTCTGAGCACCATTTTCTTTCACTTCTTACTCTGGAATAGATCCGTCAAAGCTTTCCACATTAAATATGGAGAAGCCTTTCCATGCAGGCTGGATACAATATGATCCTTGATGCCCTCCAACAGGATCCTTCAACATTTCGCCATCTTCTTTTGCCATGCTTCGACTTCAGCAGGATCAGTGGGCTTTTGGACATCCGTATCTACGAACTCCTTCAGACCATTATCTTCTAATACTGCCTCCATGCGATCCTTCCATGCAACATAATTCGAACTGCCTTCAAGAGCATATTCGAGTCGCAAACCGTTGAAAGACATTTTCAACAATGGCACCAAGAAAACAAAACTGCTGCAAAACTTCGAATTCCACCTCAAAGCTCAACCGCTCTAGATCATGAGAACAAATTATTTCTAGCACAGAGATCGACTGCAAGGGGAATTTACCAGACCTTTCACTTTCCGAAGAAAGATGAATCCGGAGGCTACCTGGCCCGCATGCAGACTCTGTCTACCGAAATAAGTTTGTAATCACCGTGATGATCAATCTCTGCTTCAATAGCTCCGATACCATGTAGAAATTTGCTGAATAATGATTAATTATCCACCGAGACTATCCTGATCACATACAATTCGAATTTATATGCAACACATAATCTCTTCCACTCAGATCATCACACATGCGGAAATAAAATCAAGCGATAACACATCAGATCATCACATGATGATTTAGCACAGTGATATAAAAGCTCATAGCTTGAAACCCCTAACTATTGCATATTATAATGTGAGAAATCAAAAGCATCAAAACTTCTTAGTACAATACTCCTCACAAGTACTAAGACTTTCACACAAAGTACCCATAATCTAGCCCGCGAACAAACATCGTCTGTAAAATTCACCACCAATTGCCCGCTTCTCTATTGCGCAACCAGCTCGGCTGCGCGTATCCAAGGTTCGAATCTCCTTGGCTTGACTGCGCAATTTTCATGGACAAATCCTCCAAGTGTGGTGCAAAACTCATGCACAACTGATGTCGCCACTGATAGCTAACTCCACCCTTTCATCTACCTCTTTCACTGGTCTCCACTGAACTGATCATGCACGGTAGTGAACTGATGTGTTCTTGAGTTGAATAATGAGTTACTAATTAATGAATTAAATAATATTTAATTCACTCCACTCATAACTAATTGATTAGCTAGTTAAACCAATCTCAACCAGTTCAACTAAAATAAACAGAACACAACTCCACTAGCTGTCTCATTAACTCCACCAAACTTCTGCCACTGAAGTCCTAACTGAAGTCAACCATGCATGTGCTCACCAAACCCTAGGAATAGCGTAATTCCTCTGTCAGATGCATGAGCCACTTCCAAGGCTCGAATTGAAGTGCTCCAAGAGAGTAAACTGCTGTTTAGAGTCCAAATATTATTAAGGGTAAATAATATTTGACTTCCCTATTTTTAGGAGAGGCAGTCTAAAAATAGACTTCGACCTCTTTGACCTAAAAAACAGAGTCTCATCTATTTTTACCAACATGAAAAATTCTCCAAGAATCTCAAACTGGAATCCCCGAACCATGCTCCATATGTCTAAAAATAGACATAGTCTAAAAATAGACTTTGCGCCAACCTGCGTTCGCGGGCCCACTTAGTGAAGGCTGCACTCATTTCACTACTCCACCATCTGTCGCATTTTCAATAGTGGAAAGTCATGCATTTGGTTCCAAAAAGCAAGATGTACCATACCAGAGGAAGGTCGCGCTCAAGGATAAACTCAGAAATGTAAAATGGAGAAGAATGACACTATTCCGGTATACTTGACAAAGTTTGTCCACTGTAGGGATGAGCTTGGGAGTGTAGGAGTTAGTGTGGATGATGAGGAATTGGTGAGCTTGGCTCTCCTTGGGCTTCCGAAGAGTTGGCATTCCTATTAGGACTCTGTCAATGGTCGGGATAAATTGCCAGGATGGGAGCGACTTTGGTCGGATCTTGTGCAGGAGGAGATAAGGCAGGATACCAGGGATGGATCTTCATCAAAGAATGATGATGAAGAGGATTGTGCTTTGGCTACCAAAGCAAGGAAGGGGAAGGGTAAGAAGAATGCTTCTCAATTCAGTGCGGATGGTAAAGAGCGTGACATGTCCAAAGTGAAGTGTTTTCATTGTCACGAGCATGGGCATTTCGCCACGCATTGTCCACAGAAGAAGAAGAAGAAGAAGGTTGCTGGAGCTGCAGCTGGTGAGGCTCTTACCTCGCAATTTGAGCTGTACTTCTCATTGATCGCATGCATGGTGTCTAGCGCATTGGGATCGGGGTGGTATTTTGATAGTGGCGCTTCCTTTCACATGACGAGAGATGTGAATCTTTTCAGTGAATTGGTGGAGAAAGATCTCCAATTGCATGTTGAGTTGGGCGACAATGGATTATACAACGCGACCGACATTGGTACCATAACCTTTCAGAGGGAGTTAGGTAAACTCATTCTTTTACAAGATGTAGTGCATGTTCCAGGTTTAAAGAAGAATATAATCTCAGTCGCAATGTTAGAGGATAAAAGGTATGATGTTGTCTTTAGTGAAGGAAAAGTTTTCCTTCGGCACAAAGCAATAGGACAAGTCAAGAAGTTTGGGATTCGAGCAAAGAATCTCTACAGACTTGAAGTAGATGGGATGTCTACGGAGCTTCCTACTGTTGGGAAGTGCAAGAAAGACATGCAATTGAAGCTTGAGAGGGAGCAGGATTTGCATGCAGGTAAGAGTGAACCTCGGGATGTGGAGCAACCACAAGATGAGGATCATGGAGTGGGAGCAACCACTCATGTAGAGAAATTTCGTGCCAGATGGGAAAAGGGAGTGCATGCAGCTATACCACCAGGTGAGAGGTGGGGCGACATGCATGATTAATCCCAAGAGGAAATTTCTGGGCAGGATTCATGAGATGGTGTGGATCTCATGAATTGAACCTAGCTACGAGGTGCCCACAACGCAGTAGTAGCATGATCAGTTGGATTGATGTAAGCAGATCAAAGTGACAGTGTCGGATATTGGAGCGCGGATCAGAGTTGACAGCAAGTGCAGAGTGCATAGGTGCAAGAGTTCAACAACGCAGTGGTTCCTGATGACATGTGCAGTTGGTACCAGCAGAAGTCGAAGACTTTGATGATAGATGCATCAGACTGATTGAGTTTTTTGGAGCCTATTCAATTTCAGAGGTGTTGCAGAGCAGATGCATGGAGTTGCATGGCGCTTGTGAAGGTTTCAGGGCAAATGCATGGAGTTGCACAAGCCTACGAAAGACAATCCTTTTCCTTGTTGAGAGGAGTGTTGGAAGATTGCAACAAGAAACAGTTGAAGGAGTGCATCCCGAAACATCATTCTCGATCCTAGTTGGAAAGGATCACCTAACCAGTGGGGCCCATGTGATTTTAAGCAAAGTCTATTTTTAGACATGTTGATCATATTCTATGAGTTGCAGGATGCTATTTGTGGATGGTTGGTCAAGTTGGAAAATAGATGGACTTCTATTTTTAGACATATTGGGCGGAATCTATTTTTAGATTGCTAGTCTAAAAATAGATATGTCGAATATTATTAGCTCTTAATACTATTTGGACTATAAACATTATCTTATTCTCTTGGAGCACTTCAGTTAAGTGCACAGATGTGGCACAGGAGCTGACAGAAGGAATTACGCTATTCCTAAGGGTTAAGTGGAGCTATTGCATGGAGACTTCAGTTAGAACTCATGTGAGAGAGTTTGGTGGAGTCGATTGAGGAGGTTAATGGAGTTGTGTTCAGTTTAACTAATCTAAACATAGTTGAGCTATTTGTATCTAGTTTAACTGATTGATACAATTAGTGAGAGTGGTGTGAATTAATTATTAATTAATTCACTAATTGTAAACTCATTAATCAACTAAAGAATACATCAGTTAACTTCAGTGCATGGACAGTTTCAGTGGAGACCAGTGAAGAGGTAGGTGAAAGAGCAGGACTATCACTAAGTACTATAGTGATGCAAAGTGGTTTGGGTCCAACACTCGTGAGAGATGTATTTAAAGACTGGGGCGTGAGCAAGGTCGGGGCTCCCGAACTCATCAAGAGCCATTCTTCGGTAGGGATTGCGCAGTAGAGGCAGTCTAAAGGTTGGCAAAGATCGGTGGATGGGATTTGCAAGATCTAGCTTGATTAGTGTGTAGCAGTTGGAGATTGTACTGAGAGCTTGTGAGGAGCTTTGTATGATGATTGTTACATGATCTCTATGACATATATAATATACAAATAGTTGGGGGTTTTCAGCTTTAAGCTTTCCCATGAAATACTGTGTTCATATGTGTGAATTTTTATGGTTTTAATGTGTGCATGCAATTGATTTTATTTCCACGTATAATGATCAATGGTATAAGAGATTCTGTATTGTGCATGAAGATAAAATAGTGTGTGATCAGGAGAATCTCGGTAAATAATATATCATTTATTCAAATTTCTACACGATTTGGCATAAGAAGAAATTCGGCGGAGCACCAGAGATGGATCCTCGTAAAAGACTGATGATGAGGATAATTGTGCCTTGGTTGGCAAGGCGAAGAAAGGAAAAGGGAAGGTGTCCGATTCCAAATCCGAGACCGGCAAGGCAGGCAAGAAGCGAGACTTGTCAAAGGTGAAATGTTTAAACTATCATGAGCATGGACACTGTGCCACAAATTGTCCACAAAAGAAGAACAACAAGAAGGCCTTAGGAGGAGAAACATGGGAAGCATTGGATTCACAGTTCGAGTTGGACTTCACCCTCATCGCATTGATGGTGTCATCAGTGATGGGATCTGTGTGGTACTTGGATAGTGGAGCTTCATTCCACATGGCCAGAAACAAATAATTCTTCAGTAGCTTGGAGGAGAAGGATCTCCAAATGCACATTGAGATGGGTAGCGACGAGAGGTATAGCACTACTGGTATTGGTACAGTTACCTTTCATAGAGATTCAAGTAAACCCCTCATATTAAAATATGTCATGCATGTACCTGGATTAAAGAAGACTTTGGTTTCTATTGCTATGTTGGAAGATCGTGGATATGATGTGATTTTATGTGAAGGAAAGGCGTTCCTTCATCACAAATCCATGGGACAGGTGAAAAATATTGGGGTTCGAGTGAAGAACCTCTACAAACTTGATGTAGATGACTGTGCAACATTGAGTAGTAAAGCATAGAAGGTGGAGAGTTAAGACATCAGTGAGTTATGGCACAGAGGGTTGAGCCATATACACCACAACGCTTTGAGGATCATACAACATATTTCTACAGGACTTCCAAAGGTTGCACTTGCACAGAGAGACACATGCAAAGGGTGCACATTGGGGAAGTATACCAAAGACACCTTTCACGATAAGGGAAGCCGAGCAATGACAATCCTTGAGAGAGTTCACTTAGACGTGTGTGGACCATTCTCAACAACTTCCACATCAAAGCACAAGTATTATGTGATTTTTGTTGATGAATTTTCAAGAAAGTGTTGGATTTACTTCATGTAGATGAAAGGTCAGACATTCTACAAGTTTTGTGAGTTCAAGGAAATTTTCGAGAAAGATATAGGGAAGAAGGTGATGGCTCTAAGGAGCGACAATGGTGGAGAATACATCTTTAACAAATTCAAGAACTTTTGTGCCTAAGAAGGAATTCAAAAAGAATTGGTTGCACCTCATAACCCACATCATAATGGGGTTGCAGAAAGAAAGAACATAATGGTTGTGGGAGCATCACGAGCTATGTTGCATGATCAGGGCCTACCATTGCATTTATGGGTGGAAGAATGCGATACAACAATATTTGTGCAGAACAAAAGTCCTCATCGGGTACTTGGGAAGAGTACACCAGAGGAGGCTTTTTCAGGTAAAAGATCAAATGTGTCATATTTTTAAATTTTTGGTTCATCTGTTTATTTCCATGTGACCAAAGATGCCAGGAAGAAGCTAGAGCCAACAACTGAGTTGGGGATATTTGTGGGGTACACCGATAAACCTCACAACTATTGGGTGTACTTTCCAACACACAGGATGACAATGGTTAGAAGAGATGTGAATTTAGATGGAGATAAAGCCATGTGATTGTCCCTTGAGACAGAGCTTGAGTTGCATGCAATTGAGGAGCTCTTAGCTCCAAAGGATGAACCTCAGGATGTGGAGCATCCACAAGAAGAGGAACAAAGAGTGGTAGAAACCACTCATGCAAAGCCATCCACCAGAGATGGAAGGAAGCGCAGCAGAGAGGCTGATATATTATTGCTGGATGCAAGAGATAATATGGGAACACCCACATCACATGGTAGGTAGAGAAGGTCCCCAGAGCGTTACACTGGATACATGACTCTTATGAGCAGAGGTACTGAGATAGAACCATCCTCTTTTGAGGAAGTAGTGTTGCAACCAATGTGGGTTGATTCCATGGTTGAGGAGTATGGCTCCATTATTAGAAAAAATGTATGAGAATTTTTCCAAAGACTAATGGGGAAGTCAGTTGTAGGATCCAAATGGGTCGACAAAGTGAATCAGGCAACAGTTGGGAGTGTGGAGAAACACAAGGCTAGATTTGTGGCTAGAGAGTTCTCTCAAGTGGAGGGGATTGACTACGATGAGACTTTTTCACCAATCGCAAGGTACTCATCTATTAGATCCATGCTTGCACTCTCAGCGCAGATGGGATGGCAGATACATCAAATGGATGTAAATACAACCTTTCTCAATGGAGTTATTGAGGAAGAAGTGTACATTGAGTAGTCAGAAGGTTTTAAGACCTTAGACAGGGAGTCACACGTGTGCAGACTCAAGGCATTGTATGGGTTGAAACAAGCACCTTGTGCTTGGTACACCAGGATTGGCAACTATTTCACCGGGTTGGGCTTCACCAAGAGTGAATTGGATGCAAACCTATATCATATTGTTGTTGATGGTAAGCTTTTGATTATTGTAATTTATGTCGATGATCTGATACTGACAGGTGATGAGCAACTCATAAAGTATTACAAAGATGATCTTGCAAGAGAATTTGAGATGAAGGACATGGGGCTCTTGCACTATTTCCTTTGATTGGAAATATGGAAAAGAGATGGGGAGATATTTGTATCTAAGGGAAAGTATGCCAAGGAGATCATGAGGAAGTTCCACATGGAGGGCAACAAACTCATGGAGACTCCTCTTGCAAGAAATTGGAGGAAGGAGGATGCTACTTTGGGTGAAGTAGTGGATGCTACAGTTTACAGGAAATTGGTGGGTTCACTCATGTATTTGGTGAACACACAACCTGATGCTACACAGTTAACTAGTTAAGCCAAGCTATGGTTAAGCCGACCAAGCTCTTTTGGAAGGTAGGGAAGCATGTGTTGCGATATCTCAGGGGCACTATAGAGTATGGATTATGGTACAGACAGACATAGGGTGTGAAGCTTCAAGGCTTCACCGATGCCAATTGGGCAGGGAGTCCATCCGACTAGAAGAGCACATCATGAGGCATCTTCAACATAGGATCAACAACATTTTCTTGGTACAACAGGAAACATAGATTAGTTGCACTTAGTGTAGTAGAGGCAGAGTACATGGCGACTAGTCAGGCAACATGCGAGGCCATTTGGATGAGAAAGATACTTGTTGGTTTGTTTGGTCAACAAATGGATCTGACGATGATACATTGTGATAACTAGAGTTGCATCAAACTCTCGGTCAATCCAGTATTCCATGACAGGTCCCAACATATTGATATCTGGTATCACCATCTCAGAGATTGTGTTTAGAGGAGGATTATGCCATTAGAGTACATTCATGCGAAGGAGTAGGATGCAGACATCTTGACAAAGGCGATCGCAAGAAGAAACTTCAAATTCCACAGAGGCAGGATCAGGGTAGCAGATAATCCCTTTGTTGTTGAGAGGGAGTGTTGAAATGACACCAAGAAATGACACCCCAAAGTGGGGCTTCTGATTTAATTTTCCCTTAATTAAATTGGAAGAGAAATTGTAATTTCATCTCATGACAAATTGTGTTAGGTAACTAAGTCAGAATGATTGAGTTAGCTTAGGAAATTCGAGTTGAGGGTCGAAGAGGATGCATGTAGAGCTCTCCCATGATTTAAGGGGGTCTAGTTACAATTATTTGTGAGTTGTAATTAGTTAACTCAAGAAATTGAGTTAAAATGAATTTAACTAGTTCTAAGTGAGAGATGAGCTAGTGAGAGGTCAAGTGAATTAATCTGAATTAATTCATAAGTAGTGATCAATCATTTAAATGATAATTCACTATAAATAACTGTTGCATGTCCGTTCTAAGGAAGGCCTAGTTGAGCCTGAGGTTAAAGGGATGATAACTATTAATTGTATAATTAGAAAATTGTACAGGTCAATTATAGAGTTAAATGGAGGCCTAGGAAGGATTGCACAATCAAATCAAGGGATTTTCCTATTTAATAGGGAATTAATTCCTCAAGGAATGCGTGAGCAAGGAAGGTTGAGCAGAGATAGAGAATTGGCTAAATATTTGTCCGATTTTGCCTAGATTAGTGTGAGATAGTTGGCAGAGTGAGAATTGGCTAAATATTTGTCCGATTTTGCCTAGATTAGTGTGAGATAGTTGGCAGAGTGAGAATTGGCTAAATATTTGTCTGATTTTGCCTAGATTAGTGTGAGATACTTGGCAAAGTGCATGAGTTTCTCTGGAGAGAGAAAGCATTATATTGTTTCATGATCCTTGACTTTATACAATATATAGAAAATTTTGCATTCATATTTTATTTCCGCAAATTATAAAAAAATTCAGTTTCTTGTTTTAGTACATTATATGATCAGATTAAATCTCGTTATTACATTTTCTACCGTCTTGAAATTGAGTACTCTACCTTTTTTGTTTAAATGTAATTTCAAATATATATATATATATATATATATATATATATATATATATATATATAAACTTAGTTTTACTGTTATGTCTTTATTTTCGAGTAATGATAACTCAAAATATGTATTACATTTTGTAATATAAGCTGAATGTTTTTTTTATGCATATTATATTTTGCACTTTATAGGCAACATGCAAATACACATACACCGTGTCCACTTTTATATCAATTCTACCACAAATAACTTTATATAGGCCACATATAATGATATCAATACACCAAAAAATATCCACTTTTAAATCAATTCTACCACAAATAACTTTATATAGGCCACATGTAATGATATCAATACACCAAATAATATCCCACTTTTATATCAATTCCACCACAAACAACTGTTATAAACCATATGATCTATTTCCAATATTATCTCATTAATAAAATATAAATTTATTCAACTCATTTATTATTATGTCCTCAAGAGTCCCATTCACCATAATACTTACCCATAATAGTTTGAAGCAAAGTCCAACACTAGATTGAAACGTTCATGGGACGCCCGAAAGGGAAAGGAAGGACCATATTTAGGTCAGATTTGTGATCGCGGCCTAATATTTATACACCCTTCATAGATCTATGGCCACATACGTCTAACACAATATTTATTTCACGTAATAACAGAGGTAGGAATCTTCAGCAGCTTGAAACCCTGGAAACCCTAGCATGGTCGATTGTTGCAGTAGCGCAGAAAGAAACCCCGAGAATATCATCGCGGCGGCGAAGGCATCTGGATTCTTTCGGGCCTTTTGACAGCATTGCTTGTCATATTGGCTGCGGCCAAATCTGTAGAAATCCCAGTTTTTTTAATTAGGGTTTTGAACGCAGGAAGCGCCGGCCTTACAGAGCACGGCAAAGAATCGAATCTTGATAAGCAACAAAATGGTGACACTGCAGACGATTTCTGTAAAGAAAGGTATCGAGGGGAGCAGAAAATGCTTCATCGTTGAATGCAGGCCGGCCGATGGTAATAATAGTAATAAGTTAGGGTGGTTTAAAAGTTTTGATTGCGACGATGATGCGGAGGCGGAGGCTAATGCCTTGAGGTTTGCATTTTCGACGGAGTGTTTTGTAGAGTTTAGGAGGTTTCTCTCGCGGAATAATGACGAGGGTTTATCTGATTCGTCTACGTCTGTCTCTGCTGGATCAGGCGGAAACAGTAACGGGAGAAAGAGGAGGGGCAATGCTACTGGAAGGACTAGGAGTTCGGTTGTTAGTAGGACGAGGAGCAGGAGGAGGGTTAGGACCATGTTTGTTTGTGTGAGGAGGAATGGATTGAATGGCTTGCGGTTTGTGGCTGCAGTGGGCGAGACGCGAGGTGGGTTGCTTCGATCGGTGTCGTTTAGAGTCAGTGAGTCGGTCGAAGAGGCGATTAAGAAGGCTGTTGAATTTCTTAGAGGAGGTACAGACTCGTGGAGCAGGGATGGCCGCCATCGGGGTGATGCTGTGTCTTCGTCGAGGAAGATGGCTTCTTGCAGGTGTTGCAGGGGACAGCTAGGAAAAAGCAACAATGATGCTCTGCTGGATGATACACAGGTTGATCTGATTTCTTTTTATCTGGGTTTTGCATTGAATCTATGAATTGGAAACTCGAGAAAGTTTTGGGCATTAACCTCAAAGGGCATTGACCACGTTTCTAGAGGTCAGGGCAGACCACTTCTTTGAAGAGTTGAACCCCGGTGGGGCTATAACACAACCTACTTTCATGAAACTGGTTGTCCTGTTGTGGCTAACGTCCATGAATTTGAAACAGTTTGAAATTGAAACTGACAGTGCTTACTTACAGTGCTTCCCTCTATTTAACTTCTCACTGGGCTAAACCTGCAGCTCGGTTGGGATGGGTCTGGAAGTTTTCTCATCTACTAGGGTCTAAAATGGATGTTTCTCCTTTTTGTAGATAGAGGTGAGTTGGTTTTACAGATTTGGGGTTTTTAGTTTTGGGCTCCTCCCATTCAGGGGTTGGGGAGCTTGGATTTCCGGGGTTTAGATTTTGGTTTTTCACCTTGTGTGCATTGCAGTGGCAATATTCATTCGGGGCAAGTGTTTTGTGTGCATCATAGTAGCGCTTTGGGTGTATAATATAAGAGAAATTTTAGCATGGGGTTAGATACTTAATTTGGATCTCTTGTATTTGCATTGCATGACGTATCCTGAATTTTGTTCACCAGATTATTTGTCTTCGTGGTTGATACATGTTATGCAACAATCATCTTGTGTCTTTTTACAGTGAAGATTAGAGTACTGCCCATCACTCGTGAGTAGGGAAGGTCCAGGTTTAGGCTGGATTGTCACAAACCACATTTCAGTGTAGTGATTGACTTAATTTGTCTTTTAGAAAAAAATGACTTTTGTTGTTGGGGCTAATTTTCGTTGCTGTGTTTTTATTATGCAGGTTTTTGAGGAAACCATATGCCCGGCTTGTCAGAAGGTGGAGAAGGAGATTGTTGTCATCAGGATGGATGAACAGGTTAGTTCCAGGCATACAAAAAGACATGACATTCAAGGCGGTGTTTTTAACAGGGAAAAATAGTTGCAAGGGTGCAAAAAATCTTTGAACAGGGATCGGTTGTTGATTAATCTGTCTGCAGGAGGCTTTGCCAGTGTGCAATCTATGCTTGGGCAGAAAATTTGGGGATATGTATTGCATCGTTGCTTTATTAAAAAAATACAGGGGCACAATTTCACAGGGATAATCTTGCAGAGTTTTGCTTATTTTGCCCTTAGGACATACACAGGTCATGCTATTTTGAAAGGGATGATGTTATCTGTATTAGATTGCCTTGAAGTTTTTCATCAGCTTGTGTCTATCTGCCTACCTAAAATGCTTCAGCAACACAGTTTTTATTTGAGCAACATGGTCTGGAGTGAAAGGCTTTCATAGGGGCCTTGTTAAGGCTGAATAACGAACTGCCTCAAGGTAATGGCCTCCAGATGCAGGCACTGGCAGGCTGTTATCAGCTTAGGGCGTCATGGTGCAAAAGTAGAAATATAACGTATAATATATTGTCATTAAGTTAAATGCTAACACAAGGGATTGACAATTGGTTTCTTACCTGTTTCGCAGGGATTATATAGCGAAATGTCACTTAAAGACATATTCAATGACTCAAAACACAGGGAGATGGTTGCAGAGGAGCAAGTTTGTTGTATTTGTGGGTGTGAGGACAATGAAGATCACGAGGCAATGGTGGGTTTCCTTTGCTAGCAGCAGAAGGATCTTAGATCTTATTGGATGCATTTTTTGTTATTGCTGTTCAACTAGTCTCTGCTCTATTGGCTATCATCTGGAAGAGGTTCGTTGTAAAACAGTACCTGCTAACAGGGACCATTTATGATTCATTTGCAGATTCATCCTTGCCCCTGCAGTGGAGGCTCAGTTGTTGCACATCCTAGTTGTGTTGATGCTTCTGGAGCAACTTCTAGGTTTTGTAGCAGACAAGCAGGCAGTTCTTGTAAGGTTTGTGGTGGTAATGGAACACTAAGCGGTGGAAGGCTGCTTATTGACACACAGACCAGAACAGGTGAAGCAGGAGATGAGTTTTCAAAACTTCCTGCCCCAAATTTGAGCTTCAGGAAGACGGTGACAGCTACGAATTCAGATGGTAGAGCATTGAAGCGAGCTCGTAAGCAGTTGCTTAGCAATGAATCAATGGGTAAGAAGCGATCTCCTTCGAATAGTGTGAAAGAAGACAGTGGTGGGCAAGTTGTATCGACACCTGAGAAGGAGGATATGTCAATCTCTGAATCTGAAAAGGTGCTTATTTTTTATTTTATTTTTATTCAATTTTAGTAGCTTGAAATGGCTTAAGACTTATCATAAAGTATCTGATAGTGTCGACTTGAGCAGGTGGGACAGAAACCGCTGACTCGGCGGTTTAATGATGCTGTTACAAGTGTCCCGATAAAGAAACGGAAATTTAATTTGGTCTGCTCTCCCTCTCCACCAAGATCACCATCTCCAGAAATTGCAAAGCCTAAAACATTTTGTGAAATCTCTTCTCCAGAAAGACCTCATGTCAACTTGAATGGCCATGGAGAGCAACATATTCTGGATAGCAATTATATTACAGGGGAATGCCCTCAACAGGATTCTGGAGGCACAATTGAAAATGAAATACAATCTACTGGAATGTGCAGCATCGAAGGAAATTCTATTCCTGGCATAGTTGTTAGCAGTGCAGATTTTTCTGGAATTTCAATGTTAGCAGCAGCTGCTTGTATAAGTGATATTGGGAACAGTGTTAATAATGTAGAAGACATTGGGGCCAGAGCACAATTCGAGCCATCAGAAAGTGCAAAGGTAGCATTATTAAGTGTGAAAGATGGCAAGGAAATTCCAGGCGGAGAAGAGATTGCTACAGAATTGCAAATTCATGAAAAAGATTGCGAGGACAAGAGGCACACAGGTGATGAGGTAGAAAGATATCTCTCTCTTGGTGAAAGAGATGTGGGCCTTGCTGTCAATGATGAAGTGGGTCAGCCGATGGATCTGGAACTAGTAAGCAATAATATTAGTAGAGGAGCTGAGATTTCTTGTTTAGGCAATGATCGAAATGCAATAGGTTCTTGCCCTGTAGAGCTGTCTGAAATCAGAGGAAACAAAAGTGGAAAACTTTTGAGATTGGATTCTGGATATTTCAATGATGACAGATCTCATTGGGACCTGAATACTGTGATGGACAAATGGGAAAACCCACTAGAGGATCTAATTGGAGCTCCTGGAACAGAATCTTCTCCAAAAATACCAGGAAGATCTCTAACTAACAGTAATATTGGATGTTCAGAGGATATTCATGTTCAGGTTGCAGTTGCACAATGGAAGGGTGATATTAGAATTTTAGAACAAGATATAGTTAGAAAGGGTGATGGCATGAATGTTCATCAGCCAAAGATTTTGGAACAACTCTCACTATTTGATAAGCATGTTGATTCTAATATTTCTCTTGGTTTTCATGTTGATACTGCTTCTAAACATCAGTCAGTCGATGATGAAGTGTTGGCTGACCGTGATTCATTGGCAATGAGTGTTGCTAAATTGAATGGCTCTGGCAGTGAGAATGGTTTGAATCTATCCATTGCTTTATCACAAGGAATTTCCAACTCCGCTAAAGACATTTATACTGAAAGTGAAATTGGTAGACAAGAAACTAGCAATGCGAGTCGAGTTTCAAAGATGCATTTTCAAGCACCAGCTGACAAACAACTTACCTTATTTCCAGAAATTGATGCATCCTGTAAAGTAGAGCAGGGTATAGCTCTTGTAAAGGATTCTATAGAAGTATCGAATGAAACTTCTAAAGAAAATCAGTGTGAATATAAGGAAGCGTTTTCTTCTCCTAAGCATGATTTGGGGCATGTCAAACATGAGATTGAAATTTGCGTTGGCACCGAGTTTAAAAAAGATGGCACTGTTTCTGACCCACCTTGTAACTCTACTGACAGTAGACCAAATGTTGTCGTGTCTTCCCCTTCTTTTGAAATGACTAATAGTAAATTGGTTCATACTACTTTCCCAGTTGTTGAAGGGTTTTGCAGTGTTGATGCGACTATGGTTGTCAATGATAATTTCTGCAGTGACGATGAACCTGGTTTAAAAGATGAAAGCCTGGGCATGGTTGAAGAACCCATGGCAATTGATGAGAGTGTTTCTACAGTTGACACTCCTGTGAGACTTGATTTGAATGTCTGCAAGGGTGGTGTCTCTGTTTTAAAGACTCCAATTGATGACAAGGTTCATGATATTGTAGCAGTTTGTGAGAGTGTCTCTAAAGTTGATGCCCCTGTAACTGTTAATGAGAGTGTCTGCATTGTTAACGACACTTTAGAAGGTTATGAAAGTGCCTGCAAGGTTGAGTCCATTGAGGCTGTTGAAGAGAGGGAGGTCAATATTGGGTTTCCAGTGCCAGTTGATGAAAGTGCTTGCAAGGTGGAAGACACTGTAGCAATTAGTCAGGGTGTTTGTATGGTTGATTGTCATGTGGCTGTTGATCAGAGTGTCTGCAAGCTGGATGCTCTTGCAGCTGTTGATGCATGCACCAACATTGGGAAGTCTAAAGATCAGGAGGATGCATTGGAGGAATGTTCTGTAGAGATGGTCTCAGAAGTTGCCAGTGATCTTGACTATGATTGTGATGTTTATGAAGAAGATGATGAACCTGTTTCTTATACTGGAAAGATGATGGATGGGCAACCCGATGATGATTCCCAATATGAAGATGGAGAATACAGAGACCAGAATTCTCGTTATTGGGATGAAGATGTAGCAGAAGAACTGGAAGCTGAACATGTCGACTACGGTTACTCTGATGGTAGAGATGCGGATGATCTTGGTGCTTCTGATGAGAGGGTTTCCACATCACTTCAAGCTGAGAGTAAATGTAAAGGGGAGGATCCTACAGATACTGAAAATGTTGAAATGAATAGGAATGATGCACAACAGGGAGAAAGGGGTGAAAACTGTATTGATAATAATCAAGTGTTGCAAGATGGGCAATTTGCAGAAGCTGTCCAGGTGAGCTCACACAAGCAAGGAAACAATAAAGCTAATGCAGCAGCTTTGGACAGATCAGAAATAGAAGGTGATTCTAAATCAATCGAAATATTCGGTCAAGATAGTCAGACAGCAATGGAGGTTAGGCAACAATGCTCCCTAGATTCAAATGAGCCTCCAGAACTGAGGAAAGTAAAGAATCCATCCTCATCAAGGCAGAAGTTTTCTGGATGGGATCAATTACCTGAAGGGTTTACAACAGCAGAAGAAGCACTCAAGAGTGTCGAAGAAAGTATTGCAAAGCAGGGTCAAGGTTTTGGCTGGGCTGGTCCCAGTCAAAGGTGCTTTCTGGGGCAGATAGGATCTATTGAAGGGATGCAAATGGATAGAGGAAGGTATTTTGCTTCTGGAAGAGATGGAGTCTACCTAGCACGAATCAGGTATACACTTTTACATTTCTTGTTCTTTCATATGTTTCTTTGTTTAGCTTATGCAATGTGTCTGATTTCATCTATTATGTCTTTGTGTCAATCAGGGATGATGGTCTTGATACAAGTCCAAGATTTCCTTCAAGGGGAACGGGCAGAGTAAGGGCTGCTGGAAGGGGCAGGTCTATGCATGGAATGCGTAGTAGAGGAAGGGGTGATTCCTGGATGGGAACTACAAATGGGCGATGGGGATCAAGTAGGCATCACTCTCCTAACTATTATGCTAGTCCTACAGGTTTTGGGCCACTAGGACATACAAATGCTGCTGCTGTTGCTGCTGCCAAGGTTGAAAGCAATGGTTTTGTTGTGGCACGGGATGGAACCATTGTAAAATCCAGTAGCTCAGGCCTTACAGCAAGGGGAGAAATGTGCCCCTTGACAGGTACTGGTCGAGGTAGCCAAGGGAAGATAATGGGAAAGGGATCCTTAGTGGATGATGGGAACACAATGTTTGCATTACAAAAGGGCATGGGACCTGGCATAGATGCGAGTGTGAGCCCTGATAGAGGAGTGACTATGGGCAGGGGCAGAGGTAGGGGCAGGGGCAGAGCTGGATTTGGTTCGGCCACTATTGGCCCTCTGAGGCGAGGAGGTCCAGAAAGGTATGGAAGGGCATTGTTTGGTGGCAATGGTGGGCTGGATCCCTCCATGGTTGATTCTCATAGGTCAATCCAATCAGCTGATTACCGCTTGGTAAGGAGAGATAGGAGCTTGTCACCACCGCTCAGAAGGAGATCACCAACCTTAAGGAGGAGTTCACTATCTTACAGATCTTGCTCACCTTCGAAGTCATCTTCAAGATCCAGAACACGCTCTCCACGAATGTGGTCCTCTCCAAGAGGAAGAACTTTCAGGGGGATAGACGGGAGATCTGGATCTCGAAGACACAGCAGGTCTCCTAACATCAGGTCTGAGACAAGACCGGAGAGGTTGAAATCTCCGTCTCACCGTGTAGGAATTTCTCGACATATAATGAGTTCGTTACAATCTTCCAGAAATCAACGTTCGTCTCCAGAAACATCAAAATGGTCTAGTGACAGAAGGGATGCGGAACACATTAGGGATTATGATTCAAGGAGGCACTCAATTCCCACAAGGAGTCCACCACGTCGATTGTCTCCCCGAAATATCAATAGATCTGGTTGGCTGGATTCTACTGGCAGATCAAAGCATTGTGAGTACTTGAGACCATTACAAGCTGGCAGGTCAGCAGAGTTTGGAAGTGACTCCAGACGTGCACGACGTGAGGAAAATGAAGTTAAGTGGAAGAGTTATGGTAATGGGGTGGTAAATTCTGCTAGGGCAGTTGACGGTGGCAGTGATATCAGACATCTAAGGAATGAAGAAGATGGGCCTAAGGCCCACATTTCTCGATCTAAGGAGGCTGCTGATTTGCAGGCCAGGGGTAGCCCAAGAGCAGGTGATAAAGACATGGTTAGCAGTGCAGCAAGTGCATCTCGAAGAGAAAGAAGCAGAGAAGATGACAAAGCTGACCTGAAGTACAGCAGAGATGGCAGATCTAGAGGTAGTATCAGATCTTCAGGTACACGTGAACTTGATGATGATGTAGCACCAAGGCGAAGGAGGCCTTCGTGATTGATTTTCAGTTCTGCATTGCAGTTGAGATGTCCAGGTGGCTGGACAACATACATTTTGTTTACCCCATTTAATCTTGTAAAGATAATGAAAGTTTTCCAAGAATTGTTCTACAAATTTTGATATGTTTCATTTCCACCTCATAGAGGGCCATAACCCCAAAATTGTGATAAGGTGCTTGAGTCCTTTCAGGAACGTTCATGTTAAGCACCAGTTGCTTATATTTGTCTGTTAGTTGCTCTTGATATGTTGCGACTGTCTGTCAGGAGCAAGTATCCTGTTAAATGGGTTGAAACATTGAAGCTGGTCGTATTCCTGTGAGTGTCTCTGGTTCAGCTCTGGATATGCAGATTGGAACGCTCTCCATTTTTTTGGAAGCACATGTATCTAAACAAATTTTCTGACGAGCCCCCAAATGCTATTGATTTTTATATCTTGGTCATTCTGTTGACTTCATCGGCCATTCCAACCCTGTGATACAGTTTTATTGTTTCTGCTGATGTTCAAATTTCCATGGGAGGTAACGATACTTGGGTCCCTTTTATGGTGTGTTGTATATATTTTCCAAAACAATATATTTGCTGGGATTTGTAAGATTCTTAATACATACATTGAAGTAATCAGCTATATTTCCAAATTGAGTGTTATATGTGCAACGGTTTGTTGCATGCAAGAACTGAATATCACTAAATCTCTACGAAACTTCATAGCAGGTTATGGTATTCAAAATAATTTCTGTAGCCTTGCTTCTATGAGGACTTAGACGCTATCACCAGATGGTCACTGTGAGGTTTAGAATATTATGAAATGATGCACAGTAGGGATAGATTGCATTTTGGGTGCAAAACCATGTAAATGCTGAGCTGTTCATATTCACCTATTTTTTGCTTATCTGCCCTTCTCTTCATGGATCTTGCCTTTTAAGTGCTGAAGATTCTGATAATGTGATTCTGAAAATGTAGAGACAAACGAGACAGTAACCATTTATTTTACAAAATGACTTTGTGGCCAAGTCAAAGGGTTGCTAAATTCAAAACCATAACATCCAGAGGGTAACAGTTGAGAAGCTTCGGAATTGTTTGTTTTCACGGTGGATGTACACAGTGGACATGCGTCCTTAATGGCTATTTAAAAAAAAATGTGAATTAGCGTGTTTCACCCTTTATCCCATATTTGGGTGTCGTCCTCATTTCTTCCCTGCTAATTTCTGTGCCCAAATTAGAAATAATCCAAAACGGAAGTTCCCATTTCACATTTTGCTTTTATAAAATAATTGTTGCGATAAGTGTACTGTAACTTTTTATTGTACGGATGGCACAAGGTAAAACCGGAAAACCTAACAGCAATTAACTGGTACAGCTTACAAGGGTTCTCAAGCAACGTTGAGGACTTGATTTTTTTATACTTATTTTCTAATTAGGTTTCATAACGAAAGGGTCGTGAGTGGTTATTGCTATCAGCAATGTCAGCTTAGATTGGATATCAGTAATGACCTCGATCTGATCTTGTTTCTGATTAAAAATGTAAAAAGAGCCTTCCCACAACTAAAGATTTCATAACACCATTTCTGATGGAGAAACATGCTCTACAGTCTACTAGATTCCATGATTATAGCAATGGTACATGACAGATTCAACTATTTTATTAATTGATTTGGTATGACTTATTTTCGACATAGTGCTGCCTCTTTTATAGATCATCTTCAATGCTAATTAACCTGCGGTTAACAGAGTCCTCTTCTGATGAGTATGAAAATCACTGCACTGGTAGGTTAAATCTTTTTCTTTGACTTTCTAGTTGGTCCTCTCGTACAATCTGGGTCTGATATTCTCATCTGGTGCTGCCTGTATATAGTCATCTATCCAAGACAATGATTAAAAGCATGTCATCATGGAATGTCTCGTTTTATTTGTTTATTTTTAAACCAGAACTGAAAATTTATGTTTATGTAAAGGCTGTAGCATTAGCTACAGTAGTATACATGGGGCTGCTTCAAGATGTTCAGATCTAGTCACGAAATAGATCTTTGTAACTATATATTATTTTTTATAACAAATCACATACAAAAATATTCCAGATTTGCTTCCTAGCCCGATTCACAATTTTTCTTGTAACTGAAAACAAAGAAAACTTCATTTTATGAAATTAGGGTGGCTGGCTGCCTCATTCTGACTTTAGATCAGAGTGGGGGAGAGTAGTGCCTCTCGATATCCATTGGGTCCTCTTGAGCCTGGTGCACAGTTTCTTCCTTCATCATGAGCGAAATTTGTAGATGTTTTGTTGATAACACTGTTGAGAAAGTGTCTTTGAGCGCAAGGCCTTTAAGCATATTGCCCACAGCCTCAAGAATTTCCATCTTCTGTCTTTGATCAGGCAGCAATTTCATTAGAGAAGCATGTTGAGTAACACTGTCATTTTCATTTACTTTTGTGGTTACAAAAAAGGTGGTCTTGGTACGGTGAATAAACTTTTGTGCCTTGGTACTTTTTGAAATTTCTATCATATACTTGGTATTTTTTAAAATTTCTATCATATACGTAATCTTCTAAGCTTCTTATCTGCACCCACAGTGAGTGCACAGTGACTGGAAAACCATACGAGCAAGGCGAGAAATGCCAATGCCAATATAGATATAGAATTTAGTGTAAATAACCTGCTTAGATCTTTTGTAATTCTGGATTTATCAGGTAATTCTGGATCTACCAACTCTGGATCTACCAGATGCCGTCAAGAAGGATTAAATCTGTTTTCATGTATAAATTAAAAACTTGTCAAGAGAAATTAAATCTGTTTTCATGCATAAATTGAAAACCTGTGACACACTTGATCTTTGCAAATTAAACAACTTAAAAATATGAATTTTTAAAATTTGTATTGGATTTTGAAAATTATTTAAAATTTGTACTGTATTTTATATTTAAAATTTGTACTGGATTTTGAATATAAAATTTATACTAGATTTTGAATAAAATGGACAAGAAAAAAAATGCTCTCAACAGAACCAGAACCATTTTGAACCATTTTGTGGACTTACCTAATCTTAATAAAAAAATCACAACTTTTAATTATTAATCTATTTATAAATTAGCATAACTTTTAATTATTAATCTATTCATAATTTATAGTGTTTATTCTTTATTTATTTACTTGTAATTTTGAATTTTACTTTTGATAAATATTTTTACATATATTATTTAATCTAATAATTATTAAAATATTTAATAGGTATTTCATATACATGATATTTTTTTTTTTCAATTATTAATTTATTTATAAATTACTAAATTTTTTGGTGAAAATCACATATAAGCAAATTTTAGCTAGTTATGTGTTTTGAACCCGTCAGTGTGATTCATCATCAGGGCACTCATCTAGCCATGCCACTCATCAGGGCACTCATCCAGCTAGGACACTGGCTGGTTCAAGAACGCTTCGACAAAATTTGCTTACATGTGATTTTCAAGAACGCTTCGACAAAATTTGCTTACATGTGATTTTCACTGAAATATTTTATACATATTATATTTATTCTTTATTTATTTAAAGTGTTTAATGGGTATTCCATATATCATAAAAATGTTATAACTTTTAATTATTTATCTATTAATCTTAGGAATCTGGCTTTTGTGATACATTGCTTTTGTGATCCATAAAATGTATCATATTTTGGAGGCATCTGAGCAATTTTTTTTGAATATTTTGTGGATGATCTAGGAATCAGTGTAAATAGATAAAGAGACCCTCCAACTAGCCATTGTAAATATTCACTAATTTGACTAGAATAAAGAAAACAAAAAATTAATTAATTTAATAAAAATGAATCAATTAATAGTTATTTAATATATATATATATATTTATTAAAAAATGAATGAATTAATAGTTATATATTATATAATTTTAATATATATATATATAATTTAATTTAAAAATGAATTAATCAATAGTTATTTAATATATTGGGTACCACTTTAATTACTTCAACTAAGGAGGATGTATTCTCTCTAGACGATTTTGAGTCTGGTATTAATAAGCTCGCTAATGGGAAAGCTAAAGATATTGAAGGATACCACGCTGAGATCCTTAAAATGGGAAGATCTATCTTTATTCATGATCTCCACAAGCTTTTCAATTTCGCTGTTACACATGGCTTCCCTCGACTTTGGATGCAAAGTCTTTTTGTGCATATCTTTAAAAATGGGGACAAGAGCGTTCCATCTAACTATAAGACCATTATGATTAGCCATACCCTGGCCAAGTTTTATGGGCTCATTTTGGAAAAGAAGCTTAGCCTTTGGCTTGAAAGCCAAGGGAAAAGAGCTAAAGGGCAAGCTGGTTTTAGGAGACAACACTTGACTATTGACCATCTTGTTACTCTTAGAATAATTGCGGAAGAATGTCGCAATAGTAAAGCCGATCTCTTTTGTTGCTTTGAGGACTTTAGAAAAGCTTTCGACATTGTTCCTCGAGATGAACTTTGGGAGGGATCTTGAGTTGAGAATTGCTGTGATCCGTCTCTATGAGACCATCACTGCCAAGCTCAAGACCAACGAGGTGTGGTCTAATGACATTAAATGCAATATTGGAGTTAAGCAAGGGTGTCCTCCATCCCCTACCCTTTTTGGCATATACATTGATAAGCTAGAAGAGTGTATGGAATTTGTGGGGTGCAAAGGCATCGAGCTTGGTGGTGTTCTCATTACTCCTCTATGCCGATGATATCTTTCTTGCAAAAAGCCATGATGACCTTGACAAGCAACCACAAATTCTTCATGACTATTGCTCTAGGATGAGTATGACAAGTAATACTGACAAGACTAAAGTTATGATCATTAAATCCAAAAGGATCACCCATGGTAGTTTCGTGTATAATAACCAGTGCTTAGAGCAGGTTTCTTCTTATAAATATTTGGGCATTGACTTCCCTCATCAACTCAACTGGTATTATAGCATCGAGAAAATGATTATTGGGGGCTCGAAAGCTTATTATGAGTCTAAAAACAATTGTTAGTCAGTCAATCTTTACATTTGGAGTAAAAAGAGGTTTCTCATTGAGACCCTCGTCACCATTGTTGTCTTATACGGATGCGAAGTTTGGGGTTGCAGTGTATCTAGAGAGTCATGGAGAAATATTGAGATGATTAAAAAGCAATTCATAACCTCTAACCTTAAGATCAAGGGTAATACTTCCTATCCTATCCTCTTGAGCAAATCTGGTTTGTCCCCCATTGAAAGTACGACTATGTTTAGATATCTGATGTATAAGAAGCTTTACAACATGGATTCAAAAAGGCTCCCAAAAATTGCTTCAGACTGTAGTGAAAACCCCCACTTTCGCTTCAAGCGCGGGTGGCATAAAGATACCTAGTCTTGGCTCAACCATTGGGGAATTAAGGAGGAGTTCAGTATGGGAAGCAAAGATAATTTCAAAAATACTATTACCTTCAAGTTTAAGGACAAGCTGTGGGAGTATCAAGAGTTGGAGGGTAAAAGAAAGCTAAGATACTATAAGGAGGTGATCAACCCCACCCTTGATAATCATAATTATCTCTCTGTGTTGTCCAACACTAAGAAAAAAATGAACATTGCTAGGATAAAAACTAATTCCCATGAGCTTCGGAGTGAGACCAGGAGGTGGTCTATTCCCAAAACCCCTTGGAACGATAGAACATGTAAGATTTGCGATTCTAAGCAAGTAGAAGATGAAAAACACTTTCCTTTAGATTTCCTGACTCTTACTCACATTCGCTCTCAATTCCCTAACATCTGCCACACTTCCAATCTTCTTGACCTATTAAGCCAACCCACCTATAACGATCTTGAGGTGCTTATTTCCCTTCTCTTTGATCACAAAAACAAGATTTTGAAGAATCAAACTTAGATTCTTTCTCCTCTCTTAAGGTCCAATAGACCGCATTGGTCTTAGTGGACGGTAACCACCACCATCATCATCGTCATATTTAAAAATGAACTAATTAATAGTTATATATTATATAATTTTAATATATTTTAATATACTTATTTTTTTAATTAATAAATATTTTAATATATGTATTTTAAACCTTAATTTAATAGCTATTTCAATACATTAATTAAATATATTTTATATAGCTTGAGTGGGCCTAATGGTTAAGAGCATGTGTTTCCTCTTAAGAGGTTACAGGGTCAAAACCAGAGATGTGTAATGTTTTTATCTACTAAAAAGAGGTAGAGTATCTATGCCTTGTTAGACTTCAATATATTAATCTATTTATAAATTTAAAACTTTTGATAGATATTTTCATATATATTATTTAATATAATAATTATTAAAGTGTTTAATGGGTATTCCATATACATGATAAAAAAATGTCATAACTTTTAATTATTAATCTATTTATAAATTATAGTGTTTATAATTTATATATTTACTTATAATTTTTGAATTTCATTTTTCATAGATATTTTCATATATATTATTTAATATAATAATTATTAAAGTGTTTAATGGGTATTCCATATACATATTAAAAAAATAGTAACTTTTAATTATTAATTTATTTATAAAATACTTAAAGTAATAATCACATGCCATAGAACATAGTCACAAAAGTTTAGATTCTAAAAATATAAATTAGTGTTTATTCTTTATTTAATTTATATATAAATTATAGTCTTTATAATCTATTTTACTTATAATTTTTGAATTTCACTTTTCGTAGATATTTTCTTCATATATATTATTTAATATAATAATTATTAAAATGTTTAATGGGTTGATCCAGGTGGATATTGGTGGTCACCCGCCTATTCCACTTGGGGCCCCACCATTGTCTCTGTCAGTTTTTCAGTTTCGACACAATTTACTATTTTTAGCAGTTTTTTGGGTTCTGAACTTTCGGAGCCGTTTTGAGTCCTTAAACGACATTTTTTTTGGAAAACCGAGAGCAATATGGGTCCATGGATTGATTGATGTTGCTCACTCAAAATTTGTAGTCCTCAGATATATATTTCTAACGAGGTATGGTTCACGTCAAACGGAGATCGTATGCTAAAGTTACGTCCCCGGAAAGTTGAAACACCAATTTACCCAAACAGGGCCCATAGTTTTGGCGCTTCATCTCTTAGGGTTAGGGTTTTGGATGTTTAGGGTTTTCTATTGTTTCTAAATAATAAATAAGCCCTCAAGCCTCATTGTAATTCAGTTCAGAGACCTATAGCCGCCACATCTCTTCTCAGAGATAGCTACCAGCGCCCTAGCTAGTTTATTTCCATTCTGTTTGTAAGCAAATTTCAGTTATTTGATATTAATGAAATGAAGTGATTTTTTTGCTGCATATTTGTATTTATGGTTATATGTTTATTCTGTTGCATTCCTGCATAAATCCAGATTAGTGGTATCAGAGTGGTCTATTTTTTCTCGATCCTTCTTCGCATGTCTCCAACGAGGTCGGGGTATAAGGAGTTAGGGCTCGATCTGGTGGAACCTTTGCAAGATCAGCCTCGCAAACCCTGACAGACACTCATGGGGGAAGAAAAGAAAGATGAGGGAGCAGGGGATCCTATCAAAATATTTCTTGAGGAGGCCCTCGAAAAACAAAGGAACGCGATGATGGATAACTTTGCCCAGCTCCTTCAATGGCTGCCCACCGGCTGCGCATCTGCATCCAGCAGCCACTCTGGAGGTGCGACTCCTTTTAAGGTACAAGTAAATTTTGACATTCCCATATTTGAGGGTCAAATAGATGCAGATATCGTAGATAGATGGTTGAATCTATTAGAAGGATATTTCTCGGTTCATGACTTCTCCGACAGGGAGAAGATTATTTTTGCACTCCTCAAAGCTGCCCTCTTGTCAAGGGTGGAAACCTCTTGTGAGCGAGACCGAATCGAACCCTCTCTGTTCTCGTACCAACTTGAATTATTTTCGGAACACCATCAAGGATACAATACTATCCGGTGAGAACTGTGAGGACAAGTACATACAATGGACCACGACGCGACAACAAAGGGAAAAAGTCATGGTAAAACAAATGGTACATACCCTACGCACAAAGTTGGGTATCAAAGATTCAGAGAAACATCTAGTGCTAAAGTATCGCAGTTGTCTGCACAGATACATTCAGGAGGAAATGGAGTTCCTTGACATCTCCTCGCTTGGTACGACATACCGGTATGCTGCCAAGATTGAACAGAAATTCAAACAGAAAAAGCGAGACTTTGGATCTGCGAATCAAAAGCAAGGGAAATGTGTTCCCAAACTGCAGAACAAAGGACAAAGCCAAGACATGGCGGCTCAAGACAGACCGTCGAAGCCACAAGCAAAGAACAACACCGCAAAGCCAAAGAAGGACATGGGAAAGTGGTGTGAGTTCCATAAGCGCTCCACTCACAACACAAGTGAGTGTCGGGCCAAGCAGTCGCTAGTGGCCGAGATGAGGGCTTCTGAGTCAGATGCATGCTCCGCTTCTGAATCAGAATCTGACAAGGGGAATGAAAAAGGGAAACAGATTATTGATGCGGAGTTCAGCACCACTGTTGCCACTACGAAGATCCAAAAGGAGGAACCAGAAGATCCAGAGGAGGAGGAAGGTCTCTTCCACTCCCAGATGTGGGTAAAGGGCTCCCCGATACAATTCATTGTCAACAATGGGAGCCAAAAGAACCTGATTTCAGCAGACGCCATGAAGCAGTTGGGCTTGCCGACCATCGCTCACCCACATCCATACACCATCGGGTGGCTTCACCAAGGATGAGATCTCTGCGTTAGCCAGCAGTGCCGCCTTCCCTATAGCATCAAGCCCTTCACGAATGAGGTATTATGTGACGTTTTTCCTATTGATGTTTCTGATGTATTATTAGGACAACCATACTTGTGGAAGCGTCATGCTGTGTATGAGTCTTGGCCTCGCGATGTTATTGTTACTTCGGGAAATAATTTGTACAGGATACCAGAGGTAGCAGCTCCTGCTGCTATCTCTTTAGTTACTGCAAAACAATGCAGTAAGCTCATTTCCCAAACCAGGGAATTCGTTTTTCTGATGATCTGCCCCCAAGGCAAGAAGAAAACTGTGGCCACGACCTCCAGACAGGGCTCCTCTGCACGACAACAACAAATGGACAAGGTTGTGGAGGAGTACGAGGACATCTTCATCTCACCCACAGGGGTTCCTCTGCACTATCAGGTCAAGCACCCGATTGATCTGACCCCAGGTGTGCCGCTACCCAATGGACCGATCTATCGGGGCTATGTTATGGAGAATGATGAAATCAATAGGCAGATTCAGGGGCTACTGTAGAAAGGTCACATCCGACCAAGTTCATCGCCCTGTGGGAGCTCGATCATGTTGGTACAGAAGAAGGATAGGACATGGAGACTCTGTATTGATTATCGAGCGCTGAACAAGATCACTATCCGGAATAGGTATCCGATCCCACAGATTGATGACCTTTTGGACAAAATCAAAGGGGTGAAATATTTCAGCAAGATCAACTTGAAGTCTGGGTATCACCAGGTACCAATTGAACCCTCCGACGTGTGGAAGGCTGCCTTCAAAGCCAAGGAAGGCTTTTTCGAATAGCTGGTCATGCCTTTCGGGTTGACGAATGCTCCCGCAACCTTCATGAGGTTGATGGACGACATCTTGCAGCGATTCACCAACTCATTTGTAGTGGTGTACTTGGATGACATTCTGATCTTCAGCCAGACTTGGGAAGAGCACCTCCACCACATCCGACAAGTCCTCCAAACACTGTGGCAACACAAGTTGTGTGCCAACTTGGAGAAGTGCACTTTTGGCATGACCTAGGTTCAATATCCAGGATACATTATTGATGAAATGGGGGTGCATGTGGATCCAACCAAGATCCAAGTCATTCAGGATTGGCCAGCCCCAACCACTATAACAGAGCTTCGCAACTTTATGGGTCTTGCTAATTTCTACCATAGGTTCGTGTTGGGATTCTCTCATATCACTTGGCCCTTGAGTCAAGTCACCAAGGGAGGAGCGAGAGCAAAATTCTTTTTGTCGGAATCTCAATAGAAAGAGTTTACGGAATTGAAAAATTGCCTCTGTTCTGCCCCAGTGCTCACATTACCAGACTTGCAACAACCATTTGAGATCAAGACAGATGCCTCTGATTATGCTATTGGGGCGGTTCTTACTCAACAGGGACATCCAGTGGCATATCACAGTGAGACATTGTCTGACACAGTTCGCAAGTATCCCACTTATGACAAAGAAATGTATTCCATTGTGCAAGCTTGTCGATAATGGAAGCATTACATTTTGGGGAAGGAAACAATCATCCACATAGACCACCGGCCCCTGCAGTTCATACAGACACAAGGGAAGTTGCAGAATGATCGCCATTAGAAGTGGTCCACATATCTGCAACAGTTTCATTTGAACATCAAGTACAAGAAGGGTAGCACCAACAATGTTGCAGACTCTCTCAGTCGACCACCAATCGTGGCGCTCACCACCGTTCTCAAATCTTGTGGGCACGAGACTTCTGATTGGCCGCTTCTCTACGAGAGCGACCCAGAATTCGGCCACACATACAAGGCACTCTTGGGGGGTATGCAAGTTCCAAAATTTCACCTCCAAGATGCACTTTTATGTCACCTGTGACACCTTTGTGTTCCCTCAAGCAAGCGTGCCAAGATGATATGGGAAGCACACTACAGTCGAGTCGCGGGGCATTTCGGGGTCGAGAAAACAGTAGCAGTACTACAGAAGTATTTCTATTGGCCGAACCTTTGAAAGGATGTCGGGAAGCACATCAGATCCTGCACTGCTTGTGCCATTGCCAAATCGACCATCAAGAAGCGAGGCCTATATACTCCGCTACCTACCCCTAGTCGACCTTGGGAATCCATCTCCATGGATTACATGTCGGGCCTGCCTTCTACTAAGCATGGAAATGACTGTGTTTTCGTGGTCGTCGACATATTTTCGAAGATGTCCATTATGGCGGCCTGCAAGAATAATATCACAGCGGAAGCCACTACTAAACTCTTCTTTGAATGAGTGTGGGTGCACTTTGGGATCCTACAGTCTATCATATCAGATCGGGATAGCAGGTTCCTCAACACATTTTTGTCCAGCCTCTGGTCAATGTTGGACACCAAGCTCACCAAGTCCACAAATTTCCATCCCCAAACAGATGGCCATACAGAGGTCATCAACATAATGATTGTACACATTCTGCGCATGTACAATTCCAAGCATCCACGCACATGGGATGGGAGTCTTCCTTATGTACAACACAGTTATAACCGGGCTCTCCACAGCGCAATCGGCCACAGCCCCTTTCAGGTGTGCTTGGGATTCCAGCCACTATGTCCCATTGACATAGCCATGCCATTTGCGGCTACTCAGGCCGATTCGGCTCATGTCCAGTCGGAAGTTGACAAAGCAAATAGCTTCATCGAGCGCATTCAACACTTCTGCCAACAAGTTCATGACATATTGGATAGAGCTAATGCTAAGTACAAGCAACAACATGATCCACATCAAGTGCCACACAACTTCCAGGTGGGCGACAAAGTGTGGCTACATTTGCAGAATGAGTGCCTCACTCAACCCCACCGCAAGCTTCGCCTGCTCCTATACGGGCCGTACACCATCACCAAGGCTGTAGGGAACAATGCCTTCGAGCTCAGTATTCCACCATTCTTTGGTCTGCACCCAGTATTCAATGTGGACCGCCTTCGTCCTTACTTCCCACCTCTACTGGACACCTCTGACATTGCAAAACAACTCACACCAATAGAGTTAAACCCAGATGGCATGGAACAGGTCCCCACAGATTGTATCATGGACATGAAAATCAAGAACACTCGACAACAAAAGATCCAACTTTATCGGGTTGTCAAAATTGGCCAACTCCTGCACCAAGGAAAGTGGTTCACCATGGACCAAGTTCAGCAAAAGTTTCCTCATTTCATGGAGGAAATTAACGCAATGGGGACCATTGCTTCCTAAGGGGGGAGGAATGATCCAGGTGGATATTGGTGGTCACCCGCCTATTCCACTTGGGGCCCCATCATTGTCTCTTTCAATTTTTCAGTTTTGGCACAACTTATTATTTTTAGCAGTTTTTTTGAGTCCTAAACTTCTGGAGCCGTTTTGAGGCCCTAAACGACGTTTTTTGAGAAAATCGAGAGCAACACTCAAAATTTGTAGTCCTCGGATAGATATTTCTAACGAGGTATGGTTCCCGTCAAACGGAGATTGTATGCCAAAGTTACGTCTTCGGGAAGTTGAAACACCAATCTACCCAAACAGAGTCCATAGTTTTGGTGCTTCATCTCCTAGAGTTAGGGTTTTCCATTGTTTCTAAATAATAAATAGGCCCTCGAGCCTCATTGTAACTCAGTTCAGAGGCTTGTAGCCGCCACATCTCTTCTCAAAGATAGCTACCAACGCCCTAGCTAGTTTATTTCCATTCTGTTTGTAAGCAAATTTCAGTTCTTTGATATTAATGAAATGAAGTGATTTTTCCGCTGTATATTTGTATTTATGATTATATGTTTATTCTGTTGCGTTCCTGCATAAATCTAGATCATGAATGTTCCATATACATATTAAAAAAATAATAACTTTTAGTTATTGATTTATTTATAAATTATAATGTTTATTTCTTATTTATTTACTTATAATTTTTGAATTTCACTTTTAATAGATATTTTCTTCATATATATTATTTAATATAATAATTATTAAAGTGTTTAATCAGTATTCCATATATATAAGATTTCTATTTCTATTTATTAATCATTAAAATATATAATTATATTTCATATTAATTATTTTATGAACCATACATTTAATTTGTATAATAATTTTTTTTTTCAATTGAAATGTAAATTTTTTTTTGCTATTCAAGAAGAGTAAAATAAAGTAGAGTCAATATCTTACAATAAACTGTAAATTCCTTAGCTTTATGAGCTGTTTGGAAAAAAACAGAAGTTCAGCTATGCATGTATAATTATTCCATGCTATTATGATTCCATAATACAGGGGCAGGGATGATGAGATAATAATTTATGACTATTTTAAAATTTGGATGTGAAATTTAAGTATTTTATATTAATAATAATTAATTTTAATTAATGTTGATTGATTTTAATTGATTTTTATTAAATTATATATATATATATATATATATATATATATATATATATATATATATATTTATTTTTTATTAAATTAAATATTATATATAAATATTGTTTAAGTAGTATTTTTGAGAAGAGTGTTATCGTCTATCATTTGGTTATAGCATATGGTTTTGTATTTTATATATATTTAATTTATTAGCTTTTGCTTTTGGTTTTCAACTTTAAATTTATTTAATCTATTAGTTTTTTCTCATAGTTTTGTTATAGCCCATGGTTATTTAATTTATTATTTTTTGCCTATAATTTTGTACTTTATATTTATTTAATGTATTAGTTTTTGTTCATGGTTTTGTTATAGTCCATAGTTTTGTACTTTATATTTATCAAATTTATTAATTCATATTTATCAAATATATTAATTTTTGTTTGTTAATTTTTTTTTTAATAAAGTAAGATGAGTAGATGTTTGTGGGATAGAATTATGAAGTTTTTAAGTTTATATTTTATATTTATATATGTTTTAATTTAAATATTAATTAAAACATATAAAGTTGATATATATATTTTTTGTAAATATTTTTATTGACATTTTAAAAAAGGTTACAATTTTTTTACGTCGTAAAGCATTTTTCTTTGAAAACAACACCCCAAGTTGCCACTGTGTACATCTATGCAACGCCACATTGAATGTTAGATGATTGAAAATTTATGTGCCATCATATTAGTAGTTACAAAATGTTGAGATTCAACAAGAAATTTTTGGCACCCATGATCCTAGTGAAATTAAACACCTACACTAGGGTGGGGCCCACATGATACTTTTAGGTGCATGTCTATTTTTATTATCCCTTAATTTAGATGGACATTAAACTGTAATCTATTCTCAATGTGGACTTCAAATAGTTAATTGAAGTGGAAAAATCAATTATCTAAGTGAATTTCGAGTTAGAGGTTGGTTGGTGGGACATGCAGAGTAATTATAGTTGTAACAGAGTTCGAAGCGCAGTGGTGCATGAGTTTGTGCAAGTTGCAAATAGTTTAATTTAGTTAAGTGAGTTAAACTCAATTGTGCTAATTGTAACTGAAGATAAAAGTAGTGAGAGATCAAGTGAATTAAATATTAATTAATTCACATGGAGTGATCTCACATGCAACTGAGGATTTACTAATATTCGCTGCATGCATGTCAGATCTAGTGGAGACCCAGTTGAGTTCTAGGTGAAAAGGAAGTTGACTATCAGTTGTGACATTATCCGCTTGCACACATGCAAGTAAACACACATTGGATGTGCCCATGATACTTGCGTAGTCAAGGTAGGTAGGATTGCATCAATTCAGGGATTGCACAGTGAAGGCAGGTTGTCTGGAGACAATAAATTGGCTAAGGAATTTGCCAATTTTTGTATGACAGTGAGACAATTAGTTGATGTACTAAGGGCTCTTGTGAGAAGAGTTTTGTATGTAATTGTTTCATGATACATGATATAATATACAACAGAAGATAGTGAGGTTTTTAGCTGTAAGCTTTCCCTGAGAAATTATCTGTGTTGTGTGTGATTGATCTTTCTTCATGTTCATGTGATTAGCGATTGTGTTTTTAATTCCGCAAAATATTTGTAGAAGTGATTCAACATTTAACTTTAGAACATTGTTATAAGATTGGGTGAATCCAATATATACATGCATATTGTATAATTTCTTCATGGTATTAGAGCACAGGAAATTGCAGAGGTGAAGCAGGAGCTGAGTTTGTGACTGGATAGAATTCGAATTTGCAAAAAGACTTTCTTGGTGCTACAGCTGATTCAAGATCAAAATGGCTTTCAATGGCTTGAGGTTAGAGTATGCACTTGAGGGTAGCTCGAACTACATTGCTTGGAAGGACAGGATGGAGGAAGTACTCGGAGAAAATGGCTTGAAGGAATTCATTGACAATGATGTTCCTAAACCCGCTGCGACAGATGCTGCCAATCTTGATGCATGGCAAAAGAAAGTGGAAAAGGCGAGGAGGATCCTGTTGGAGGGAGTACAAGACCACATTGTCTCAAGCCTCCATGGGAAAGCCACACCATATGCTATGTGGACAGCTTTGACGGATCTATTCCAAAGCAACAGTGACCATAGGAAATTGGTGCTCAAAGATAAACTCAAGAAGATTAAGATGGAAAAGGACGTCACCATTCCAAAGTATCTCACGAAGTTTGTCCAATGTCGGGATGAATTGAGGAGTGTGGGAATAACAGTCGCTGATAATGATTTGGCGAGTTTGGCTCTCCTAGGACTTCCTAAGAGTTGGCACAGTTATGAAGACTCTATCAACGAACGTGAAAAATTGCCAGATTGGGAACTACTGTGGTCGGATTTGGTGCAGGAGAAGAAATATCTCCAGATGCATATTGAGATGGGAGACGACGGACGATACAGTGCTACCGAGATTGGTACCATTACCTTTCAGAGGGAATCAGGTAAACCATTTTAATCAAAAGATGTAATGCATGTTCCAGGTCTGGAGAAAAATTTGGTCTCAGTCGCAATGTTGGAGGACAAAGGCTATGATGATGTTTTTAGTGATAAAACAATGGGTCAAGCCAAGAGGATAAGGATTCGAGTTAAGAATCTCTACAAGATGGAGGTAGATGGTTGCGCTGCCATGATAGGCAAGGCAGAAAAAGTGGTGAGTCGGGATGAGGGCGAATTATGGCATAGGCGATTGGGCCATCTTCATCATGGAGCCTTGAAATTCATGCAGCAAATATCTACTGGACTTCCAATGGGAACACTTGCTTAGTTAGATCAGTGTAAGGGTTGCACCATGGGGAAGTATGTAAAGTCCACCTTTCATGAGAAGGAGAACTGTGCTTCGGGGATCCTTGAGAGAGTTCACATAGACGTGTGTGGACCATTATCGATTGCTTCAACAACAAAACATAAGTACTATGTAATATTTGTTGATGAATTTTCTCGTAAATGCTGGATCTTCTTCATGCAAAAGAAAGATCAAACATTCTCTAAGTTCTGTCAGTTTAAGGCAATGGTGGAGAAAGAGTCGGGGAAGCAAGTGAAGGCTCTTAGGAGCGATAATTGTGGAGAATACATCTCTAACAAATTCAAGAAATTTTTAGCAAAGAAGTAATTCAAAGAGAACTCATAGCGTCTCATAACCCACAACAAAATGGGGTCGCGGAGAGGAAGAAAAAAACGATCATGGGTGCAACACGAGTGATGTTGCATGATCAGGGCATACTAATGCACTTGTGGGCGGAAGAATGAAATACTGCGGTTTATGTGCATAACCGTTGTCCTCATAGAGTACTTTGCATGAGTACACCTGAAGAAGCTTTCACTGGTAAGAAACTTGATGTTTCACACTTTAAGATTTTTGGCTTATCTATTTATGTGCACATGACAAAGGACATGAGGAAGAAGCTGGAACCAACTGCTGAAGTTGGGAATTTTGTGGGGTACACAGAAACACCCCATAATTATCGTGTGTATTTTCCAAACATCAGAATGACTGTTGTGCGATGAGATATAAAATTTGATGAGGGGAAAGCCATGCAGTTGTACCTTGAGAGGGAGCTGGACTTGCATGCAGAGGAGGAACTGCTGGTTCCCAAAGATGAGTCTCAAGATGTTGATCAACCACATGAAGAGGTTCATGGAGTGTAGGAAGCCACTCATGCAGAGCCATCCATCAGAAATGGTAGAAGGTGCACCACGGAAGTTGATAGGCTGAGACTTGATGCTGCACAGAATGTAGGAGCCCCTACTTCATAGCACAGACAGAGACAGTCTCCTGACCGATTTACTGGATACATGGCTCTTATGAGAAAATGTATTGTGACTGAACCATCTTCCTTTCAGGAAGCAGTGCAACAACCTACTTGGGTTGATGCAATGGTGGAGTATGACTCCATTGTCGAAAACAATGCATGGGAAATTGTCCCAAGATCGGTTGATAAATCAATGGTAGTTTCGAGATGGATCTACAAGGTAAAGCAAGCTGCTGATGGGAGTGTGGAGAAATACAAGGCCAAATTTGTGGCTCAGGTTTTCTCACAAATCGAGGGGATAGATTATGATGAGACCTTTGCACTTGTCGCAAGGTACTCTTCCATGAGATCCATCCTTGCACTCTCAACGCACATGGGATGGCGCATTCATCAGATGGATGTGAAAACTGTGTTTCTCAATGGGATCATTGAGGAAGAGGTGTATATAGAGCATCCTAAAGGTTTTGAGATATTCAACAACGAGTCGCATGTGTGTAGGCTCAAAAGAGCATTGTATGGGATGAAGCAAGCACCCCATTCTTGGTACACTTGGATAGACAACTTTTTGACTGGACTGGGCTTCACCAAAAGTGAAGTAGATTCAAACCTGTACCAGATTGTGGTTGAGGGTAAGCTATTGATCATTGTTCTTTATGTTGATGATTTAATTTTGACTAGTGATGAGCGACTGATACACTCATGCAAGGAGGATCTTGCAAGGGAGTTCGAAATGAAGGACATGGGACTCCTTAATTATTTCCTTGGATTGGAAATATGGCAACGAGATGGTGAAATTTTTGTGTCTCAAGGAAAGTATGCAAAGGAGATACTAGGTAAGTTTAACATGGAGATATGCAAACCCATGGATACTCCTCTTCCAGAAAATTGGAGGAAAGAGGATGCTACTTCTGGAGAGGTAGTGGATGCTACTATCTATCGATAGTTAGTGGGTTCGCTAATGTATCTAGTGAACACGAGACCAGAAATTTTATATGCGATTAACCAGTTGATTCAAGCTATGGTTAATCCTACCAAGCCTTTTTGTAAGGCGGGGAAGCATGTCCTGAGATACCTAAGGGGCACATCAGAGTATGGTCTATGGTACAGACAGACAAATGGAGTGAAGTTGCAGCTTCACAGATGCAGATTGGGCTGGCAGTCCATCGGACAGAAAGAGCACATCATGGGGGATCTTTAGCATTGGTTCGACATGGGTTTCTTGGTATAATAGGAAACAACGATCCGTGACACTCAGTCCAGCGGAAGCAGAATACATGGCTGCAAGTCAAGCTGCATGTGAGGTTATCTGGATGAGAAAGATCTTGGTTGGTTTGTTTGGTTCTCAGATGGATCCGAAAGTGATTCACTGTGATAATCAAAGTTGCATTAAACTCTTGATTAATCCTCTGTTTCATGATAGGTCCAAGTATATAGATATCTGATACCATCATCTTAGAGATTGTGTGCATAGGATAATCATGTTGCTTCAGTACATTCCCATGGAAGATCATGATGCAGATATTCTGACGAAGGCGCTCACCAAGAGAAAATTCAAATACCATAGAGACAGGATCAAGTTCAAGGATAATCCCTTTCTTGTTGAGAGAGAGTGTTGAGATTCAACAATAAATTATTGGCACCCATGATCCTAGTGAAATTAGGCACCTACACTAGGGTGGGGCCCATAGGCTATTTTTAGGTGCATGTCTATTTTTATTATCCATTAATTTAGATGGACATTCAATTGTAATCTATTCTCAATGTGGACTTGAAATAGTTAACTGAAGTTTAAAAATCAGTTAGCTAAGTGAATTTCGAGTTAGAGGTTGGTTGGTGGGACATGCAGAGTAATTCTAGTTGTAATAGAGTTTGAAGTGCAGTGGTGCATGAGTTTGTGCAAGTTGTAAATAGTTTAACTCAGTAAAGTGAGTTAAAATTAGTTGTGCTAGTTGTAACTAAAGATACAAGTAGTGAGAGATCAAGTGAATTAAATATTAATTAATTCACATGGAGTGATCTCACATGCAACTGAGGATTTACTAATATTCGTTGCATGCATGTCAGATCCAATGGAGACCCAGTTGAGTTCTAGGTGAAAGGGAAGTTGACTTTCAGTTGTGATATTATCCGCTTGCACACATGCAAGTAAAAACACATTGGATGTGCCCATGATACTTGCACATTCAAGGCAGGTAGGATTGCATCAATTCAAAGATTACATTCAGCAGGGATTGTGCAGTGAAGGCAGGTTGTCTAGAGATAGTGAATTGGCTAAGGAATTTGCCAATTTTTGTATGACAGTGTGAGACAATTAGCTGATGCACTAAGGGCTCTTGTGAGAAGAGTTTTGTATGTAATTGTTTCATGATCCATGACATAATATACAATAGAAGATAGTGGGGTTTTTAGCTGTAAGCTTTCCCCAGGAAATTATCTATGTTGTGTGTGATTGATCTTTCTTCATGTTCATGTGATTAGCGATTGTGTTTTTAAATCCACAAAATATTTGTAGAAGAGATCTAGTGTTTAACTTTAGAACATTGTTAGATTGGGTGAATCCAAGATATAGATGCATATTGTATAATTTCTACACAAAAAACACTTAATAGACATTAACAGTTAGGGAAAAAATTCAATACACCCTTACTATCATCCCAAAGAACACTGTTATCGATGAAATAGGTAACCTGACCTCAAAACGGGAACTCTAGCCCAAAAAGTCTCAAAAAACATGAAAAAACACCCCAAAAACAAAAAGTGTCTTCCAGAACGCACTTGGTTTTTTTTTAAGGTCAAATTTCAACATTTTATAAAATTATGCTAAAAACGAAATTGTTTGTTGAAAAAAGGATTGAAAAAACACCCTCAAAACAAAACCAGTTGATGCTGGAATAACAAAAAAATTTTTGTGTCATAATTTTGACACTTGTAACAATGGAATTAAAGACAACATATTAGGACATTTTTTAAAATCGTAAATTTCTAACATTTTTGATAGATGATGTTAAATATAAACAAATACATGTCTGAAGGGCTTATCATTTCGAACAATTTTCATCCATGTTGTTAAACATAAAATATCTTGACTCTAAACAACCCCAAAATTGTAATTATTGTCAACCATAACATTAAAGATAAAATTTTGTAGCGCATAAAAACCTTAATGACAAGTTGTAAATGTAAAGTTTTTCAATCTTAAGTGTTCAACATACTTGAACAGTCAAATTATGGAGAAATTATAAGACTTAACAATTTAAAAAAATGAACAAGTAAATGAAAAAATTATCATTGAACAGAAACAAGTAAGAGTAATTTTAATTTTAAAGGATAAAAACTTATATTTTTTCAAATCTTAGCATAAGACAAATTTAAATGTAATTTCAACCAAAACCTAAAAATCAAGCATCAAAACAAAGTGTTCCCTTTCAATGACACATATAATTATTAAAAATTTTAAAAGTATCTTATACCAAATGGTAACAATACATAATAGCATGGTAATATCACTGCATAATCTAAAAATTCAACATTAGTTTCTATTTTCTATTTTACTTATAATTAAAATATCAACATTGGTACATTGAATATAACATAAATTATTTTTGTAATTCATTGTTGCATTGTCGATATTCTAAAGAGATGAATTCTTCATAATAAAAACATACAATCCAACAAACATAGAAATGTCTCATAACTTCATGAAAAATGAGATGGAAGTCAAAATTTTTATTTCAAGTTACCATGCAAACATCAATTACATAAAAGTGTCTTAGATAGTTATTCAAAATCAACCATAGGTTCTGGCACACCATCATAACCTACATCTTCAGATGAATGGCTCGATGCAGATGAAGATGATCCACATTCTTCTCTTTTATCAACTAGTGCTCCATCTGAGTCAACATGCATGCCCACCATTTCAGAGTTCAAAAGTCTTATAGATCTACGTCTACATTCTGCAGAGTCCCATCTCAACAGTAATTGTTCTGGTAGAAATTTCTTCAAAATATTTATGGTCTGCAACTGAAGAGTTCCTCTCTTTGTCAAATTGAAGTCATACACAAGTATGTCAACATCCTCCAATTTTAGGACATCTGTGCGGCAACAATTTATGTTTGTGCTCTTTCTTTTTCTCTTTCTGCCAATTCTTTTTTCCACTACCATCTCTGGATTCTACACACCATTGAAAGGGTGGGTACTTGTGGCATACCAATGTACATCAACAACTCTAATTTCTTCATTTTCATTAATGACCTTTATAACCTTGGCAATCTAGAATGGATAGCCAAGTGGATCTTCATCTGCTAACACTGCTATCATGCAACCCTCCTTAAGATCCCGCACAGAACCCCTGTAAAGGTATTCCATGGCTTCACATTATGCACGTGATCTTCTAGAACCAATATAGATTTCTCTTTCCTCTACCCGTGGGGAATTAATAATAGCTTGAGGCTATTGTTGTTCAACATTGTGTGTTTTCTGATGTTCATGTTCATTTGGCATATTTTGTGGCAAAAAAAAAGGAGTCTTCAAAAGCGTATCCCCATTTATTGCTCTTGAAATCATATCACTTTGATTACTGAAAAAATACTCCCACCAAACTGAATCAACAACATCAAAGTACTCATATGTATCTCTAATACATCTTTTAATTTCCTCTAGACATTCAGAATAATTTATGTCTTTCTTCTGCCTTTGTGCATTATGGAGTTCAACAATTGACTGTATTAACAATATCTTTGATAAAAATATTGGATGCTCTGGAATGAACTTCAAAAATGCTAAACCTGATGATGGTCACCATTCTTCAACAGTTGAATACTTCTTGCCCCATATAAGTGTTATCCCATCAATTTTTTTTGATACGAAACTGATGCTAGAAGCTAATGTCGTTAAGTTGTTCAATGCATTTCTCCTCACCATGCAATCCAAAAATAAACCTTTGCATGTTAATAGTTTCTTCCAACACATGAAAAACAGGCTCTGGAATGTATGATTTCTTAATACATTCAATTAATGATGGCAAGCTCCCAACACCTTTCCTTCTCAATGTTACTGAAAAATGACTGAACATTTGATCAATATGATCATGAGTATGCCCAACAAGAAGGAAACCAACCTTTATCTTTTTAAAAATCCCCAATTCAACGAGAATGTTTAGATACCCAAAAAGAACTTGATTTTTGTTCTCACAACTTGTGTTGTCTAATTGTAAATACAAAACTTCAGGAAGAATCCCAAACCAATGAGTAATTACATCATGGATTATAGTTATGGTTAGATTTGCATCATTGTGAATATTTGGAGTTGTGAAGAAAACTCTTGGAAACATCTTCTCTTAAATACCATACAACCAACCAAGTGAAACTGAATGAAATTTTCCTCCTGTAATTTTTTTGGCGTGTGGACAAAATGTGGAAGAAGTGTCTTCTTTTGGTCCATACAATCAATTATCAATCCCAAATATTTATTTGGATGATCATAACACTTCTTTCAATGTTTATACAACTTTTGCCTTTCACTTGTTTTCTGATTGCGATGGTCTTGAAGTTCTTTGACAACAGAATCTTTACAGAAAATAAAAGAAACATATGAATAAATATATTTTCATAGTTGATAAGTATCAAATTTTAAAAAAGAATGTTTTGAACACATACCTCTTTCTGCCCCTTGACATTTATCTCTTTTTGCTTTAAGAGAAGCACATGTGTTGCAAATCCCCATCCTTGTCTTCTTAGGAATACGAACATTGTTGAATTCAATTTTCCATATCCTTGTAAAATAAGAATATGTAATAAAATTACCAATTCCTTCAACAACTTCTACATAATCTTTGTATAACATGAATATTTCTCGTCTCGAGAAATTATCTGGAATATGTATTGTGTCTTTATTTGGCATACACTCTCCATGATTTGAAAATAAGTCTTTCATCCATGTCTTAGTAGTATTTGCAAACGGCCCCACCTCCCGTTTATAACGTGCTTCTGAATAATATGTGGGATCCCTTTCCAATCTATCCTGGATTCTTGACAAATGACAATTACCAATTGAATACAACATTTTGAACGCCTTTCTGCAAAGAAATACATTCCCAATATGATAATCATAACCTGCTAGTGTAGATTGCATGCAACCCACTAAATATGAATTTTGCATGCTTTTATTCATTGACATATATGTTTTCCTTTTCTCCAAAACAAAGTTGAAATCCATATTTTTCAAGCAATCCCTTCGACAACATTCACTTGAAATCAAATGAACGACAGAACTTCTTGTCGTGAGATATTTTGTCCTCACCCTTGTATAACTGGAATGCTTTGGATTGATATGAAAAGGTCTACTCCTACTCCTAGTTGCAATATTTTCTTGCAACAACTTCATCATTCCATCATCCTTTGTAAAAGTAGTTTCATCACCATTAGGAGGAATATTATCCCCACTATCATCATCCTCAACATAGTTAAGAAATTCATCAACATCATTGCGTGGAAAATTTTCTTTACCATCATCAGTTGAAGAAAAAATTTCACAAGAATCATCGGCACTTTGTAACCCTGACTCAAAAGAAATTCTTCACCATCTTGACCCATGCTTTCAAATTCTTCCCTGGGAGGATTCAATTCTTCATCACCATGAGTGTCTTTGAAATGGTCACTTGGAGAAAATGCAATATTCAGATTTGTGCCTTTAAAATTATCATTTGCAAGAAACTCTTCATCCTCCCCTTCCTCAGTGGTGCTCTCATAATCCTTGGGATTAGGCATAAGTGGAAGCTTTGAATTTGTATTCACTAGAATTTCTTCATCCTGCCCCTCACCTTCCTCACTGAAGTTCTCATAATCCTTAGGATTAGGAATAAGTGAATGCCTTGAATCTATATTTATTGGAAATTCTTCATCGCCCCCTTCATCAGTGGTTAAATTATAATCGTTATGATTAGGATGAAGTGAAAATTTTAGCTTTGGAAATTCATCCCCGTCTTCATCAGTGGTGCTGGCATAATCCTTAGGATTAGGACGAAGTGGATATTTTGACGCTACAAATTCTTCATTCCCCTCTTCCTCAGTGGTGTCGACATAATCCTTAGGGTTAGGACGAAGTGCATATTTTGACTCTGTAAATTCTTCATTCCCCTCTTCATCTGTGGTGCTGACATAATCCTTAGGATTAAGACGAAGTGGACATTTTGACTCTGGAATTTTTTCGTCCCCCTCTTCATCAGTGGTGCTTGCATAATCCTTAGGATTATGACGGAGTGGATATTTTTACGCTGTAAATTTTTCATTTCTCTCTTCATCAGTGGTGCTGGCATAATCCTTAGGATTGGGACGAAGTGGATGTTTTGACTCTGAAACATTATCATTCCCCTCTTTATCAGTGGTGCTTGCATAATCCTTACGATTATGACGAATTTGATATTTTGACTCTGGAAATTTTACATCCCACTTTTCATCAGTGGTGCTGGCATATTCCTTAGGATTAGGATAGAGTGGATATTTTGACTCCACAGATTCTTCATTCCCCTCTTCATTTGTTGTTCTCGCATAATCCTTAGGATTAAGCTAAAGTGGATATTCTTCATCTCCCTCTTCATCAATGGTGTCCTCATAATCCTTGGGATTAGGACGAAGTGAAACTTTTGACTCTGGAAACTCTTCATCATGCCTTTCATCACTGTTGCTTTCATAATCCATAGGATTAAGAGTAAGTGGTATAACTGGCGCTCAATTTACAAAAATTTCATTTTGCTGCGCCTCATCATTTTTGTTCTCATCATTTTTAGGATTACAACCAAGTCGATTTTTTGACTCTCTATTCATGGTGAACGAACTCCCGTTATATTCATCACTTTGAATAGAGTTGTTGCGTGACGAAGATGTTGATGTTGTACAAAGAAAAACTTCGCTATCAGAAAAAACCATGGCTTTCAACAAGAGTAGGTTGAATGATACAAATTCCTCTCCCACTTACAATATATAGCTTAAAGATTGAAAATTTCCCTCCAAAAAATTTCGTGAAAAAGTTTCCTTCCAAAATTTCCCCCCAAAAAATTTCGTGAAAAACTTTCCCTCCAAAATTTTCATTTCAAATATTTGGTACAAATATTAGTAAAAAAATGTATTTAACATTTTTTTAATAAACTGTTTGTGTTGAAATATTTTACCGATATTTATATTCAAAATATCCACAAAATATTTCTATCATGAATGTCTTCCAAACTAAAATAATGTTTTTATTTCAATCAATTAACATTGACTAGATGTAAGTATTAACTATAATATTACTATAATATCTACATGCAAATATTAACTATTTTAACTATAATGACTGCATGTAAATATTTTAAATGTTGAATTTTAAACTTACGTTATATTCATCTAAAATATATTTCAAAATTTATTAATAAACTGTTGGTCTTCAAATATTTCACCATACTTTCTATTCAAAATATCCACAAAATATTCCTTTCATGCATGCTTTCGAAACTAAAATAATTTTTTTATTTGAATGGTTTAAGATTGACTACATGTAAATATTTACAAAAATAACAACATGTAAATATTAACTATTTAAACTATAATATTAACTATAATTAACTACATGTAAATATTTTAGATTTTAAAATTTAATCCCATGATTTTAAACATTGAGTACATGTAAATATTAACTATGATAACTAAATGCAAATATTAACTATTTTATTTATAATATTAATTATAATTAACTACAGGTAAGTATTTCATATTTTAATTTTTAATCTGAGATTATATTTGAATTATTCAACATTCAGTACATGTAAATATTAAATAAAATATTACCTATGATAACTACATGTAAATATTAAGTATTTTAACTATAGTATGAACTATAATAAACTAAATGTAAATATTTTAAATTTGAAATTTTAATCCCACATTCGTTAAATAGTAAACCAATCAGACAATATTCGCTATATAATAAAAATGATTGTTTCTATTCATCACATCACATTAAGTTTTCTGGTATTTGTTAGAGAAAATTTTTGGAGGTGTTGCGTTGGCATTGGTAACTTTGTGGAGGCATTGCATTGGCATTGGGGGCGTTGTGCTGCTATTGGTAATTTTGTAGAGGTGTTGCATTGGCATTGGTAACTTCGTGAAGGCATTGCATTGGCATTGGAGGCGTTGTGTTGCTATTCGTAATTTTGTGGAGGCGTTGTGTTGGCATTGGTGATAGCAGTTTTTTGCATTTCAAAGGTTAGTTTTTTTTCTATTTTGTCAATTTAAAGACGATTTTGGGGAAAATCTGTTTTCTATAGTTTTTTGTGTCCAAAAACTATTTTTTAAAAGTTTTTAGGTTCAAAAACCATAATTTTTTTATATTTTTTCAGTGAAGAAAATGCAAAAAGAACTAAAATTTTTAGGGTTTTAAGGACAAAAATTTAGAATTTTTTTTTTTTTTTAAAGACTTATAGATTCATCTAGACAGAAAAATCTATAAAATGACCATGCACATAAAAAAAATAGTAATATTATAACATTTTTTATTTGTTTGTTTGTTTGTTTGTTTTTTTTTTTTTTAATCATAAATATATCAGTGGTTTCATTATTTAAAATGTTTTTGTTTGTTTGTTTGTTTTTATTTGAGAATTTTTTGATTTTATATTCCGCTTCTTCTTTATTTATTTATTTTTATTTTTATTTTATTTTAAATCTTAGTTTTATTCTTTTTAATTTTAAATCTTCAATTTTTTTTTTCTTTATTGTTTTGTTATATATTATATTTTTTTATTTTTTATTTTTTTAATTGTATTGTTATATAATTTTAATTTTTAATTATTATTATTATTTAATTTTTAATATTAAAACAAATGTTATTTATTTATTTATTATATTGTATTGTTTTTTTCTTTTAATTATATAATGTTTAAAAACAAAACATAATTGTTATTTAATAAATTGTTTTTTTTTTTTTTTTAAAATATATTTGTTATATTTTGATATTTTTAACAATTTTATTTTATATTTTATATTTATTTTTAAATAATGTTTTAATAATTATTTATTAATTATATTAAAAAAAAGGTTAAAAATATGCATTGGCCGTAGACGTAGATCGTGCTGGCGAGCGGCACCACGAGTGCTGCCCAGTCGGCCCCAAGGCCCCCGCTGGGCGGAGAGGTTGATTCCGGTGCCCAAGACCGCGCCCGCGGGGCGTCGGAGGCCGGCGGGTGGCGCCACGGAGGCTGCCCAACCGGCCCCAGGGGCCCACTGGGCGGGGAGGTCGATGCATTTTTGTTTATTTTATTATTATTATTATTTATTTATTTATTTATATTTATATTTATTTATTTTTAAAATTAGTTTTTAATTTTTTTAATAAAACAATAAAAAATTAATAAAAACATTGTTATGTATAAAAATAATAAAAAAATTGTTATATAATATAATAAAAACATTGTTATATAATAATTGTTAAAAATATCAAAATATAACAAATATTTTTTTTTTTTATTAAATAACAATTATGTTTTGTAAAAAAGAAGAAGAAGAAGCTATATAACAATACAATTAAAAAATAAAAATAAAAATATAATATTATAACATTTGTTTTTAACATTTAAATATTTAAATTTTTTTTTAATTTTTTTTTTAAAGTATTAAAACAACATTATAAAAAATTTAATTTTTTATTTTATTTTGTTTAATTGGTTTTATTTTATTTTGTTTATTTTTATTTAATTACTATGTAATGTGAAATAGAAATTTGTAATTTTCAAATATATTAAAAGATTATATAAATTTATAAGCTTTTATATTAATTTTTTTATAATTTTAAGTTTATAATTTTTTATTTAATTGCTATGTAAAGTAAATTAAATTTTTATTTTATTTTATTTTGTTTATTTTTATTCAATTGCTATGTAATGTAAAATTAAATTTTAAAATTTTAAAATATATTAAAATATTATAATTTTTTTTAATAAAATCATTGCCTTTAAAAAATAAAATTTAATTTTAACATTTGTTATAAATAGTTAGTAATTTTTTTGTTTTTTGTTTTAAATATTAAACAAAAACTGAAGTTTGAAAATAATAGTTTATTTTTTTAATACAATTTAAACACATTTTTAAATTTTTTATAAAATGTATTCAAAACATATTATATATATATATGATTTATAATATTTTGTTTTTAAATGAAAATTTTTATAGTTAATTTTACTGCTTTAATTTCAAGCTATTTAGTTTTAAAAATAAATTTATTTTATCCGCATTATTTTTCCATTAACTAATATATATATCTATTATCAGGAAAATGACATCAAAAAAGATTTCTGTGAATGTTTCTGCACCTAGGGTAGCAGCTCCCAAATCTACAGCTGCAGTTCAACGCACTATGGATACAACTCCCAAATCTAAAGTTGCAGCTGGATGCACTATGGACACTGTTGGACACAATAAGAACATTGTTGCACACATTAATCAAAGTCAAGCAAGTGGGGCACCAGGTTCATTAAAGCTTATTTTTGATTGGAAGAACACCGAGGAAATAGATAAAACTGATTTCTCATGGTATCTTGAAGACAGTGAAACGGAGGCTGATATACACATCTATCTGATTTGTGGTATGATTGACTTAAATGAGCCATATGATGTGATGGGCAGAGTATGAGACATATGTATGGTCCCGAATACAAACACTATTTATGTTCTTGCAAGAAAGGCTCAGAAACGTGAGAATGTTAGATATCGTCTATCAATCGTCAAGTATGACACAGATGAAATATCTTTAAAATTTTCTGAAGAAATATCAAGCAACATTGCAAATAACATTGTAAGTATGCTTATTTTTATTTCCTCTATGCATTATTGTAAGGATGATTCAATTTTTATAAATTATTGATCATTGACATGTTTTATTTTGTTTCACAGGATTTTGTTTCGAGTCTTCCAAACATGTTTGAAGGTATTTATATGTTGGTGCCAAATGTTATGGATGTGATCAACACTTTCCACAAAGACAAAGCAGAGGAAAGGAGATTGAAGCAAAGAGCAATAGCTCGTGACACTGCAATAGTACAAAGAGGGGATCAACCAAGAGTCACTAAGGTGGGTCAATCTAGTAAACTTAAACATGTTTCTTTTGAACGTGTCGAACACGAAACAGAAAATTATGATAGAATTAGTGAGGAGGAGATTAGAACTGTTGTGCAAAAGGAGAAAATAGATCAGACACTAGAAAGAAAAATCGCCAAAGATGTCTCTCTTTTACCTCATGAAGGAGAGCTTGTTTATAAAAAAACTGATATGTTATTCAATAAGACTAGGAAATCAAATATTGGTGAACCTGTAAAGGTCGTGAGTAGAAGTGAAGAACAAACTGAAAGCTCTCACGGAAGCAAAGAAATCATAACACCAGGTGCTGAGTTAGAGGATGGCATTATTAAAACAAAACAAAATGCTATTCGACAAGAGTTGAGGAAGAATACATTAATTCTTGGTGGCCAAACATTTGAGCTTAATGTTAACCAATTTTATAGCCTAGATGAAGGACAATCTCAATATCAAATTAGAAAGGCCCATCACCTACATGTACATAATCTGAAAACATTGTTTAGGTTCAATCCATATGCGCATGTGGTGGATTATGTGGTTCTTGTCGATCCACGTCAGGTTCCCAACAAACAAGCATTTGACAAGACAAAATGTTTTGATTATAAATATTATGTAATTGGAGGGAGCCATTCGATAGAGGCTAAGAAACAATTGATTGCATAATATCCCAATAACTATCTTTTTCAAACAGTGAAATGCATCATTTACACTAGCTTAATAGAAATAGAATCAAAGTTATTGGCGTGGGATCGTAATGCAGATAATGAGTACAGAATGAAAATGAATTTCATCCAAAGGGTTAGATTTATTCATAATGAATTCATAGAAAAATGTGGTGGGGATAAGACACAAGTTAGTGTAGCATTTCGAAAGGAATGTTTAATGGAAACAGGTTATCAAATTGATGAAAAAAAAGCAAAAGATGGAAAATTGAATACAAATTTCTTCAGAGGCACAGATAACATTTTTCAGTTGGCATTTGGAACTAGGGAGGTATGGGATTTGGTTGATGAGATTTTTGATCGGTGGGAGAATATTTCCATAAAAAATCAGAAGGTTAGAAAGAGTAAACCCAAAATATGTACCAACAGTAAGGCGGGTCCTGAAATGAAGCAGCTTCCAGAGGATATGACTATCACACCTTGGAGAACAATGCAAGGTGTGAAGGATGATAAATTAGTCAAATGAGTATTAGCCCATGTGAAGTCGGGTGAATTATCAATGGAAGAAATGTGTGCAGAATTTCAAAAGTAAGTTTCTTGAATTATTTCTTATTTTTCTTTCATTATAATTTTATTTTAAATAAAACATAATGATGTTGGTAGAATTTGTTATGCATGTCAGTATATTAACACTTTTAACTTGATTTATTCAGTCAGAATTTTTTTATGAAAATACAAGAACACATAGTTAAAATTTTAAATGAAGACAGTTGGGATGATGTTGTATGCAACTACCCAGAAGCAAGTTCTACATCAACACTAAAAGAGTTTTATATTGCATTCAATAAGGTATGTTGATTTATAAATTCATTTTATTCATATTTAAACTATTTTTATTTTATTACTTATACATATATATATTTTTATGTCATTAAATATGTCGAAGAAGGATGGAAATGGAGTACCAGATACTTTCAAAAGCTTTATTGAAAAAATTAAGATGGAGACCATGAGAAGGAAGCGTCTTATAAATGTTGAACTTGATCCTACTCTTAATCATTACATTTGGAATGGGCTCGATAGTGTCCAATATCAAATAATACAAGGTGACTGTGAATACCTTGCATCACTGATATCTAAAAGGGAATATGGCCTAGTTATTGCAGATATTCCTCATGGTTTCAATTTACCAGACATTGAATATGATAGAGAACCATATACTTATCAAGCTTTTAGTAAAGTGGTTACGGGTTTGCAAGAAGTGACAACATCACCACTTTGGCGATTTGTGACATTTCATTCAGACACATAGTTTCCAATGTTATTAACAAGCTTCAAGGGTAAAGAAAAATCAAGGATGCAACTTACATGGTAAGACTCTGAAATTGTATGTTTCATTCCTCCTGATTTTTTTTTATTCATGTAAAATTTAATTGAACTTTTACTATGTTATGTTACAGGAAAAAGTCAAATATTGTTTCTTCCGAAGATCAGCCTATTATAAATGATTGTGAGTTCATCCATGTTGAATGTTGGACAAAATACAATAGCTATAAGCATATTATTATGAATCGAGTAGATGGGAAGAGTCATAGTCAAGTATTGGTTTATGATGCAGTTGTAAGAAAACTAACATATGAGGATAAAGATGCAAAATGAGATATAGTTAACATTTATCAAAAACCATAAGCATTGATTAACTATCTTATAGATCTATGTTCAAATGAAGGAGAATGGGTTTTGGATTTATTCTCAGGTTCAGGTAAGTTTTATTATACAAATTTAAATTTAAATATTGTCTTCTTTACTTTTTATGTCTCCATACTAATTTTCTTACTTATTTTTTTTGTGCTTGATGATTAGGTACAACACTAGTATGTTGCCTACTAAAAGGAATAAATTGCATTTCCATTGAGAAAGACCCAGTTCAATGCAAATTTATTCAACAAAGAATTAATGCTCTTAAATTCCTTCCAGATGAAAAGCAAGAAGTTGGTTTGAGGAAAGGAGATTTTAATGAATCACGTGTGGCAAAAAAAACAAAGGAACCTCAACCACCATTATATGGAATGATCGGAAAGGGACACTTTGGAAGATTTTCTGACATGAAAGACCCATTAGAAGACGACAATGATCAAATTGAAGAAGAAAATGCCACGGAAGAAGCCATCAATGCTGTTCTAGATGATGTCGAAGATGTATTAGTTGATATTGTTGATGATGTTTAAGTTATGCTTGCAAACAAAGCTTATTTTTGAGAACTATTAATCAGTTTTACTTGTGATGTTTAGACTTTGGTATTTTATGAGAACAACCCTTATTTTTTGCAAAAAACATGTGATTGCTATTATTTTTTGACATAAAATTCAATAAAAATGTTATTTTCTTAAGTTTTTTTGTTAAGATTCTCCCAAAAAATTGTATTTTTTTGTCATATGGTTCAAAATATTGGGTTTTTAGCGACAATTATTTGATGTGCATTGAAAAATTATTTAACAATACATAAACATGTAGAAAATATAAACTTTAGAATATTGACCCTTTTTCCATCCTTTATCTATGTGAAAAAGTGAAGATGTCATTACAAGTTTTTATTTAAAAAAAATATTTTTATTTTATTTTTAAAACACAAGTACATAAATGCACTTAAAAATAAACATCTCATGGAAGAAGAAGACATTAGAAAATCTATAGCGTCAAAATCAATCCTATAAAAAAACGTTGGTGATGATACACCACCACTATTCAAAATCGACATAAAAAACATCACATTAAAAAAAAAAAATTTAATTTAAAAAAAAAAAAAGGAAAAAAACTTAGAGTGCCAAAAACATGCTCAATTTTTTTTTTTTTCTTGATTCTGCATCGCCACTTTTTCAAAATCAGGTGTTTTTCTTGATACTTCAAAAAGTAGGTAATAATGAGGTTACCTAGTTCATCGGTAACATTGTTAAAGCTGAAACACTCATAAGGCCCATCAAACGACGTTATCAGTTGGTAAATTGCCATTGTTATTAACCCTTCAGGTTTTGAAAGCAGTGTACTGGGTTGCTTGTTCGAAGACTTTTCGTTTAAGCATTGGATGGTTTGCTAGTTAATTTTCCTGCATTTTCAACTACCGAAGTTGTAGTCTGATCTTCTGCCGTCTAATGGTAGCTAAATGGTGTTTCTCTTTCTCGTTATTATTTGCCGTTGGCTCTTTCTCGGAAAGAAAACCATAACCATTTTATTCTTCCTTTTTTGGGAGGACAAGTTAAAACGCTTCGGGCGCTGAAAAACCTAAAATAAAGTTTCTAATTCCTTCTCATTCTGTAAATATCCAAAATAATTTCTATTGAAGCCCACAATGTTGTACATAAAGATGCTGTAAATACCTTGTTTAAACCTGAAATCATGTTTGAAGCTCAAAAAAGATTTTTTTTCGGAGCTTCTCAAGCACAAATGCAGTGAGTGCTTTCTTTTGAAGCTCAAACTCCTGGTTGAATGCCGCAAAACATTAATCTCTCAATTGAAATAACTACTTAGCCTGAAAGTACCTTGAAATGGAGCCTGAAAAATGCAAATGAAGCTAAAATTCTTGCAAATGGCTTACTTCAGAGCTGTATACCACTACTGAAACTCAAAGTGCCATGCCTCAGAGATGTAAACCACTACTGAAATTCAAAATTCCATGCCTCCTTCAAATGTGGTTGGGTTGGCCATCGTGGGAATTCATGGTCCTCTAGCGACCTGCTCGGATGTATTGGAAGAGTATTATTTTATTCTTATGAGGTCTTCCCAAGAATTTTTATGGCCATAAATCATAGTTGGTCCAAAGCTTTTGGCAGGATTGATGCTTTTCCTAGTGATGAGAATGGTTTCCAAATGTACCATGAATATTGCGAAGCCCCAAGGGGAGCCAAAAACTACATGGCCCACGTTAATATCCATTACTGAATAATATCCAACCAAAAATATGTAAATGCAAAAATTTTAGGTGTGTTCAATAAAAAGATGAGTAGATAATAAAAACATGTTATTATTAGAATTATGTTATCATTGTAAGGAAAATTTCTTATAAATCATTGATCACATTAAATTGAAGCTAGCTCAAAAGCTCAAAATAATATTGTAATGTGAGAATAAAATTTTATCACTTGAGATCAATTTCACAATTATTAACATACATAAAAAAATATAAACAATTAATTATATTTTATAATTGAAATATATAGTTAATTATATTTATATGGTCAATTAATTATTTCACTATTAACTATAATATTTATAGTTAATTGAAATACAAATATAATTAACTATTTTAATATTATATTTATATTTTATTTATTTACAATTTTTTTTTACACTCTGGAAAAATTTATCATTTAGTTGTCAAAAAATCAGGAGAACTATCACTCAGCTATCCACGAATGTAGGTTGAGTCATAATTGTTATTAGGAAAAACCACACCACCTAAAATTGTCAATTCTTTCTCCTCGAGGCCCCGAAGGTTAGGCTATGATAGTGGCTATGATAGTTTGCATCAGATCCTACTAAATTTTTATAATAATAAAAATATATATTTTGATATGACTACCCAAGTTCATGATGGACATGGACCTCATGTAGAATTACTCACAAATAGAACCAATAGACGCAGAGAACATCCTTAAGCACAAATAGAACCAATAGATGTAGAGAACATTATTAAGCAGTGGTCAAAAAAGAAGATGAGATGGGGGCACCAAGAGATTTTATTTTTAAGAAAATTCATATTCTGATAAAGAATATCCCTCAGAGGGGTGATCGAGAATGGGTAGCAAAAGGAAAGAAAGAGAAAAAAAAATTGTTTTTACATTACTTAATCTTCTTTATGTTTTTTATTTGATTTTATTTTTATTTTTAATTTTTTTTCCACCCTCTTAAATCATAACACTACGCATGTTAAATGCTTTTAGCACTGCACATGCTAAATGCTTTTAGCATTTCAAATTGAAATTTTATTTCTTTTAAATATTTCCATGTCAATCATTTCCTTATGAAGGGAAAATATGTCACCATTTTTTTTTCTAAATAATTGATGCTCTATAACATTTCACTTTTATTTCAATACTTTCCCATATAGAAAAAAGGAAAGAAAGATAAAAAAAAGTTATTTTTATATCACTTTTAACATTGCACATGTTAAATGATTTTAACACCACACATGATAAAGCGTCTTTTAGCATCTTAAAATGAAAATTTATTCGTCTTAAATATTTTCATGTCAATCATTTCCTTATGAAGGGAAAATATGTCACCACTGTTTTCTAAATATAATATTTCACTTTTATTTCAATACTTTCCCAATTAGTACTTGAGTTATTCATGAAGTCATTGAGAGGTGGTTGATATAAGGTGATAGATACATATTGGTGTATATATTATGTGGTTGGGCTAGTTGATGGTGAATAAGTGCTGAAGGTAACTACTGGTGAGCCCTGGTATTTCACCAAGAGTCCTGCAACTCCCAGGGGCTACCCTACTTTACTTTATCAACCCAGGGTTCGTACAAAATTGGAGGTGACAGTGCTATATACACAATGGATGCATTCTATTCATGTCATCATCTTCTGCTCTACGAAAGGGTGCTACTTCTAGGGGTTCTCAGTGAAGTCTGTCACACTTCAATGAAACTAAACTAAATTGCAGAAAGGAAATTACAGAAGGAAACTAAACTAAATTGTTGAAAGGAAATGACAAAAATGAAACTAATCTAAATTTCAGAAAGAAAAATAATTTAAATTGCAGAAAGGAAACTAATTTAAACCACACTTAACTTGGCTAATCGGATAAAAACACCCTACTTATCTTATGCTCTATCTACCATGCTTATATCCATGTAGCTAGGCTATCCATGACTTAATTCTAATTGAAAAAGTGTTGATTTGTAGCTTGGAGGAAAAAAAGGGCTAAAGAGGCTAATGGAGGGCTTAACACATGAAAAAAGGTTTAGAAGTGGAAAAAGTTAGGAAGTGCGATGGGATAAAAGATGCGATGGGAAAGAACTACAAAATGAAAAATGCAATAAGTCAAATGATGTGGCAGTAGGACAGGTGGCAGAGTGCTTTGATCATATTGAAATCTGCGGAAAGGAGCGGTAAGTGTCAAAGGAAATAAACTAAACAATGCGAAGTGCGAAATGCGACGGGGATAAACAATGCGATTTGTGATGGGTGACATGGCGGTGGGACCGATGACAGAGTGCGATTGCAATATCACAATCGAAAGATAGGAGTGGTAAGTCTTAAAATAAAAAGGAAAACGATGTGAAGTGCGAAATGCAATGGGATAAAATTTGCGAAGAGTGAAATGCAATATCGCAATCGCAATATCGCAAAGTTGGAGGGATAGCGGAAGTGCGGTTCAGGAAAATTTGCGAAGTGCGATGGGTGACATGGTGGTGGGACCGACGGTGGAGTGTGATGACAGTATCACAATCAGCGAAAAGGAGTGTTAAGTCTTAAAGAAAAATGGAAAATGATGCGACGAAGTTATCACAATTAGTGAAAAGGAGCAGTAAGTATTAAAGAAAAAAGGAAAACGATGCGAAGTGCAATGTGGTGATTTATTTCAATTGGCGAAAATGTGCAGTAAGTATTAAAGAAAAAGGACAAGGTTGCAAAGTGTGAAATGCGACGGGGTAGAAGTTGCGAAGTGCGATGAACTGCGAAGTGTGAAGTGCAGCGGGGAAAAATTTGCAATTTGCGATGTGGTAAAAGTTGCAAAATATGAAATGCAATATCGTAGTTCACAATATTGCAAAGTTTGAGGGGTAGCAGAAAAGTTTTCGAGGAAAAGTTGCGAAGTGCGAAATGTGATAGCGAGAATTTCAAGGAGGAAAGGCAGAGGTCAAAATTTAAAGGTTTTTCAAGCGTTTTGTGAATAAAAAGAGCGACAACTGAAATGAAAGAAGGAGGGAATAGAGCGTAAGCCAGGTGGTTGGAAGCATGAAAACACAAATGGAGAATGAAATGCGACGTACCACGAAGTTGCTCTGGGATTTTAACAATAATTCTTGCAATCACCCTGCTAACTTATGCTCAAAGAAACAGACAAATGCATAAAAATACAGTGCAAAGGAAGATCGAAAAATGGTAATTCAACTCTACTTTTAATCTTAGAACAATGAACATAAATCCATTTTTTGGTCCGTGGGAGGGTTCGCCCTCTTCGAGCCCTATTGACAGAGATGAGAAGGCGGTCTTGATCCACAATTTTTTTGGTTTTCCTCTATTCTATTACTCTCATAAGAAAATGAAAAACTACAACACATTGAAAGAAAAACTAAATGACAATGAAACTATCAGAAACAAAACTAACCAAATGACAGAAAGAAAACTAGCTAAATGACAGAAATGAAATAATGAAAACAATAGAGAAGCTGAGGCACATGGGTTGGGCACTAACCCACGAGCCTCGCTCCCTGAAACTAGATTAGTAAAACAACATCTGACTACTCATTGCATTACAAAAATACAATCTTATTACATCTTGAAGGTCTTAAACAACAAAAGCCTAATAGCTTGCAAAAAAAGTTCTAAATTGAATTAAATTGAAGGATCCTTCCTAGCTCTAGCTCTGCTCTATTTATTCTACAGGGCAGCTACCAACATTTCCATTGAAAATAGTGATTGAGTCCACTTGACTCCAAGTAAACATAGATTGAGTGCACTTCGTCTTCAGTTTCTTGGCTGCCTCTGGAACTCAAATTGTAGGAGAGAATATTTGAGGTGATTGAGTGCACTTGACTCCAAGTAAACAAATATTGAGTTCACTTCATCTTCAGTTTGCTTGGCTGCCTTTGATAGTTAAGGAGAGTGGACAACCCCCTTGAATCTCTCCAAGATTTCTCCACAATTTCATGACATTGTGCTCATTAATTCTTCACTCTTGGTCTTCTAGTGGAAAGGAGAAAGTCCCTAAATTATCTCCTCCAAATCTACATAATCTGCCAAATATTCTCACAATATTCTACCAAAATAACCAATATTAGGCAAAAATCTGCAATTACCTTTAAACCTTCCTAAGAAAATATTAAAGCATAAAAAAACATTATTAAGTGGAGAAGGAGAGATTTAATATATATTTTCATGTGAATAAGAGAGGTATATGGGCCTAATAAAGGTTAGATGGGCCTTAATTTATGTCCAATTTAGAGGCTCATCATCACCCCCTTACTGAAACTGTTGCTCATCCTTTGAGCAACCTATTCATCCTTCTTGCCTTTTGGTTATTCCTGCATGCTGGCTTATTTCATTTTTTGTTTATTGGCCCATGCGCTGCTCCTCCTAATAATCTTCTTGTTATTCTTCTTGAATTTCTTCTTGTAGGTGCTTCATGGAGGTCCTCAAATGCCTTAAGAAAATATATTTCGCATGCTAAGAGGTGGTTGATCCACCTTTTATTTGATTTTTTTCTTTTCTTTTCTTATTTTATTATTATTATTGTTTTTTTAATTGCATGCAGAATAGACTCACAGTTATTTTTGTGTTAATTGAGTTCATCCTTGGTCACCCCTTGGCACTTCTTGGCTTCTATTACAATGAACTGCTTACTGTCCACTTTCTCAAGTCCCTTTTACTTTTGTCTTGTTCTTTCTCTTGGTGAAAAAAGTGAGGCTAGTTGCTAGATAAGGCTGAGGTTGCTCTGCTACAAATTTTGGATATATATATTTTTTTTTCCTTCTCACACTTTTTAATGTTTTATTAAGCTAAAATATTTTCAAAGAAAGGGTTAGATGATTGCATACCTGAGCTTTACCATTGATTTATTTTTGCAGGTGATATTGAAGCTGTTGAAGCGGTATTCGGTGGTTCTGAAGCTTCTCTAAAGCTGCATGTGATAATTTGCTTGAGGTCCTTTTGGAGCTCTTGAGCACAAGAGGAGGAAGTCCAAGTTTGATTGCGTTTGACCAAGGTGTTGACCAAATTTTATTTTTGTGCCAACTTGTTGTTTTTCTACTTGCAAAGGTTGGAGAGCACCTGCATTCATTAGAGAGATACATGGAGAAATGAAATTTTTATTTTTTATTTTTTTAAGGCATATTAGTTGCCTCAATGAGGTTTTTTACTAGTAGGTCTGCCTAGGTGCCTTAAAGGAGGAGGTTTTCACCTAGGATATTTTATTTTTCTCTTTTTTTTTTCAACCCAATGACTGCCTCATGGAGGTTTTCAATCAGTGAGCCAATCTCAAACGCCTCAAAAGAGGTTTTCACCTGAGATTTTATTCCTTTTCCCTTTTTTTTTTCACTTTCCTACTCTACTTGAAAAAAAAATTAACTTTTTCAAGTATAGGAATACTTCCAATAGAGCCATGTACACATCAATATGACAGATAAAATCATGTGAACACTTGGAGTACATGATTTGACATGTACCTGAATATAAGAGATGAATTTCTTTGACTATGATTGTATCAAGTACTGTTGGAGAAGAGTGTGTTGCTGTAAGTTAATGACTGTTTGGAACCATATGTCAATATAGTTGCGATTTACCTGGTCCACTTGCTGAGTTGGATCACCTTGGATGTCCTCTTCTCTTATGACATTCAAATCTTCCTCTTTTTGCTGATTGTTCTCTTGAACACATGGAGGAAATGCTAGTAAAAATGAGAAAACTTTCTCAACATCTGATTCTGATGTCGGCTCTTCATCAAGTTCAGCCCTTGATCTTTTGATCTCCTCATTTGGATCTTCTTATTCTTGATGTTGTCCTTCAATGACATTAGGAAAATATCTTCTTTTCAATACATTTCTTGAACTAATATGCATACCATTTAGATGAAGAGGATATGTTTGGTAGTGTTGTACCTCAACATTGTAAGTGGGTTGAGATACTTCATGGTGTGGGTTTGGAAATGGTAGTTGAGTGGGGGTGGATATATGATATGGATGTGATTGAGGTTGTGTTTGTGGCAGAGGTGGATGGTAGGGATAACATGGTGTTGGGTATGGAGGATGTTGAGGGAAATATTGAGGATGTTGAGGATTTTCCCAATAAGGACCTTGCCAACCATGTTGCCAAGATTGGTTTTTGGGTTGAGATGGCCAAGGTTGCCACGGAGGGAGTGTGTCCCAATTAGTTTGAGATGGATCTGAATAAGCTTGACATTGTGAAGTGGGTCCTTGCATCATATCAAGTTGACTAGGCTTCCAGGGTCTCCTTGGAGCTACATAACATAACTTATTTGGTGATTTCTCTGCTCCATTGTCTTCTTGGTAAACATCTTTAAACCCGGGGAATGATGACAAAAATTTGTTTGCATAAGATTCTACATGGATAAAAAAAATATCAACATCTTCTTTTTGCTCACTTTTCATTCTTAACATTTCTACTTTTTCACTTAGATTGATAAGAATTTATGTTTTAAAGTTATCAAGAAAATTTCCAAGTTCATCTCGCCTTACTAATGTTGATGTTGATTTACTTACTCTTTCCCTTCCTCTTGATATGCGTTTGCATGTTTCAAAAATTTCTTCAAATGACAGTTGGTATACATCTCCTCTACTCATGAGATTAAGGAGATCAATCCACTCTTCCCTCATTGTTCTAAGAAAGAGGGTTTTCAGTGTGTCGAATCCTAGATGATGCAATTTTTCCCTCTTAACATTGTGACATGAACCTCTCTATTAGATCCTCAAGGCTCTCATCCTCTTCTTGGTTCATTCTAAAAATTTCTTCTCTAATATCACGACCTTTATATTTTTCTAGAAATATCTTTTGCATATAATTCCATGATCTTATTGAATTAGTACCTAGACTCATGAACCATATAAGAGCTCTATCCTTCAATGTTGCGGGAAAAAATATTAGTTTTTGAGTGTGTGATAAGTAGCCATAAGACCTAATAGTATCTCAAATTCAAAGAGAAATGTTTTCGGATCCTCTGTCCTCATACCATGGAAGTTGGGAAGGAAAGATGGAGGGATTTTCTTCATAAGTACATTGATGTCCATATCTTGAATGGGAAACAAAATAAGATTTTATTCATTGTCATCATATCCATCCATCTCTTCTACCTTCAAAAGTGTATGGTTATGTGGTTCTTACTGCACCACGTGGTCAAGTGTGGGGGGGGGGGTTTGGTATTGGAGAAGTATTTTTAAATTTTTTTTTGAGTATCCCTACTCCTATGAGGCATGAAAATCAAATATTTTTTTGTATTTTTGAATATTTCGGAAACAACATGAAAAAGGAAAGCAGAAAATAATACTAAAATATAATAAAATCATCTACTAGAAACCTCCCTGACAACGACGCCAAAATGTGGTGAGCCCTGGTATTGCACCAAGAGTGCTGCAACTCCCAGGGGCTGCCCTAATTTACTTTATCAATCCGGGGTTCGTACAAACTTGGACATGACATTGCTATATACACAACAGATGCATTCTATTCATGTCATCCTCTTCTGCTCTACAAAAGGATGCTACTTCTAGTGGTTCTTAGTGAAGTATGTCACACTTCAATGAAACTAAAATAAATTGCAGAAAGAAAATTACAGAAGGAAACTAAACTAAATTGCTGAAAGGAAATGACAGAATGGAAACTAATCTAAATTGCAGAAATGAAACTAATTTAAATTGAAAAAAGGAAACTAATTTAAACCACACTTAACTTGGCGAATCGGCTAAACACACCCTTCTTATCTTATGCTCTATCAACCATGCTTCTTTCTATGCAGCTAATCTATCCATGACTTAATTCTAATTGAAAAAGTGTCGATTGGCAGCTTGGAGGAAAAAAAAGGGCTAAAGGGGCTAATGGAGGGCTTAACACATGAAACAAGGCCTAGAAGTGGAATGAGGGGTTTAAACCTTATTAAAACTTTGTTATAGCGCAAAAATGATTCAGATCTAAATAATTTGAAAAGTGCGATGGCGAAGATGCGTTGCAGCAAAAGTTGCGAAATGTGAAGTGCGACGGGATAAAATATGCGATGGGAAAGAACTGCGAAATGTGATAAGTTAGATGACGTGGCAGTAGTACAGGTGGCAGATCACTTTGATCATATCGCAATAAACAGAAAGAAGCGGTAAGTGTTGAAGGAAATAAACTTAATACTGCGAAGTGTGAGATGCGATGGGGATAAACATTTCGATTTGCGATGGGTGATGTAGCGGTGGGACGGGTGGAGGAGCGCGATCGAAATTTCACAATTGGCAGATAGGAGTAGTAAGTCTTGAAAGAAAAAGGAAAACGACGCGAAGTGCGAAATACAACAGGATAAAATCTGCGAAGTGCGAAATGCGATATTACAATCACAATATCACAAAGTTGGAGGGATAGCGGAAGTGCGGTTCAAGAGCAGTTGCGAAGTGCGAAGTCCGATGGGTGACGTGGTGGTGGGACCAGTGGCAGAGTTCGATGACAATATCGCAATCGACGAAAAGGAGTGGTAAGTCTTAAAGAAAAAGGGAAAACGATGTGAAGTGTGATGTGCGATGCGAGGGAGTTATCACAATCGGCGAAAAGGAGCGATAAGTCTTAAAGAAAAAAGGAAAACGATGCGAAGTGTGATGTGTGATGCGACGGATTTATCACAATTGGAGAAAAGGAGTGATAATTCTTAAAGAAAAAGGAAAAGGTTACGAAGTGCAAATGTGATGGGGTAGAAGTTGCGAAGTGCGGTGGGGAAAAAGTTGCGATTTGCGATTTTCCATGTGGTAAAAGTTGCAAAATGCGAAATGCGATATCATAGTTCACAATAGCAAGTTTGAGGGGTAGCGAAAATGTTGTCCAGGAAAAGTTGCGAAGTGCGAAATGAGATAGCAGAAATTTCGAGGAGGAAAGGTGGAGGTCAAACTTTAAATGTTTTTCAAGCATTTTGTGAATAAAAAGAGCAAGAGATGCAATGAAATAAGGAGGGAATAGAGCGTAATCGAGGTGGTTGGAAGCATGAAAACAAAGATGGAGAATGAAACGGGAAGTACGACAGAGCTGATATGGGATTTTAGCAATAATTCCTTCAATCACCCTGCTAACTTATGTGCTAAGAAATAGAAAAATGTGTAAAAATACAATGCAAAGGACGACCGAAAAATGGTAATGAAACTCTACTTTTAATCTTAGAACAATGAACATAAATCCATTTTTGGGTTTGTGGGAAGGTTCGCCCTCCTTAAGCCCTATTTACAGAGATGAGAAGGGGGTCTTGATCCACAAATTTTTGGTTTTCCTCTATTCTATTACTCTCATAAGAAAATGAAAAACTACAACAACACATTGAAAGAAAAACTAAACGGAAATGAAACTATCAGAAGAATAACTAACCAAATGATAGAAAGAAAACTAGCTAAATGACAGAAATGAAAGAATGAAAATAATAGAGAAGATGAGGCACATGGGTTGGGCTCTAACCCACGAGCCTTGCTCCCTGAAACTAGATCAGTAAAACAACATCTGACTACTCATTGCATTACAAAAATAGTCTTATTACATCCTGAAAGTCTTAAACAACAAAATAGTAATAACTTGCAACAAAAGTTTTGAATGGAATCGAATCGAAGGATCCTTCCTAGCTCTAGCTCTACTCTATTTATTCTATAGGGCAGCTACCAATAGCTCCGTTGAAAATAGTGATTAAGTGCACTTGAATCCAAGTAAACATAGATTAAGTGCACTTCGTCTTCAGTTGATTAGCTGCCTCTGGAACTCAAATTGCTGGAGAGAATATTTGGGCTGATTGAGTCCACTTGACTCCAAGTAAACAAAGATTGAGTTCACTTTGTCTTTAGTTTGCTTGGCTTCCTTTGATAGTTAAGGAGGATGGAAAACCCCCTTGAATCTCTCCAATATTTATCCATAATTTTCTGACATCGTGCTCATTTATTCTTCACTCTTGATATTCTAGTGGCAGGGAGAAAGTCTCTAAATTATCTCCTTCTCCAAATCTGCATAATATGCCAAATATTCTACAAAATAACCAATATTTGGAAAAAATATGCAATTACCTTTAAAACTTCCTAAGAAAATATTAAAGCATAAGAAAACATTATTAAGTGCAGAAGGAAATATTTAATATATATTTTCATGTGCATAAGAGAGGTAGATGGGCCTAAGAAAGGTTAGATGAGCCTTAATTTATGTCCAATTAGAGGCCCATCAACTACTACTACCAGGAATAAACAAGGTGGTTTTTGATGATGATAATGATTTCCAGGATCTATAAAGACTAACTTTGGTTTATCTAACCTTATGGAAAATGATAACAAATTAATTCTTTTGTTTTAGCAATTTGTTTCTATGCTCATAAATATTGGGGGGAAGTTTTCCTCAATCTTTTTAATTTTGATGAGTATTCTTAATGGAATCCTTATTATATGAAATGACTACGTCATTTATTCACAAAGGGTTAGAAAAGGCTTAGTAACTTTGTGCTAACCTTGGTGTTGACTAAATTTTGAAGTAATCTTAATAAACCTCTCATTTCTCATGTTAATTGTATTTTTATTGTATATGATGTTCCTAGTCACAACCACACTCTTGAATGGAGGAAATACCAACTTTTATGAAGAGGATGATATATGGCATATTGCTTTTAATATCAAGATTATAAGTTATAAAACATTTTTTTTCAATTCCTCTATAATTCTCTAGAGATGCTACAACCCTACATTTCACATCCATATACGATAACTAGAGCATTCTGAGTGTGAAAGAGGAGTTTCACTTTCTGCTGAAATAAAAAATTTGATCATTTACAATTTTCTCAAAACTATAATAGGACTTCCATCATTCTTTATTAATTTATTCATTGTTATATTTCCACTTAAGATTTCGTTTAAGCCTTTGAATATTTTCTAGATATTGATATGAATTAACTTCCTCTAAGTTGTCATAAACAAAATTAGTGTAACTCATCTTTTTTATTTGATTATATAGCCTTTGTTTTGTTAGATTTTGTTGGAATGCACAAGCTAGAAATGATTTTTTTGAGAATTCCTAGTTGATTAGAGATGAGGGGAGGGGTTGCTATAAAAATACAATTAATTTAAGGTTGATATCATAACATGAAGGGTTGGTGTAATGTCTTTCTTATCTCATGAAGTAACTAAGAATTTTCCAAGATTTCTCTTATTATACATGTCTACCAATAAACATTGACAAGATAAAATTTGTGATAATTATATTTAAAAAGATCATTTACACTATATCTATGTATGATATTATCAATGTAGAGGAACTTAATTCATACAAATATCTTAAAGTTGACCTTCATCACAAGATTCATTGGAGCTCTAGCATTGAGAAATGATTAATAAAGGATGGAAAGCTTCTTTGGCCTTGAAAAAAACTATAAATAAGTGCTACATAGTAGCTTAGAACCTACCACCTAATTTAGAAATTATGCTTTTAGAAAGATTGCATATAATATGGTTGTGACCAAATTAACTTAGAATCATTTCATGGGTCAAGAATAATTTGGGAGGGAAAATGAGCTTGAGCTGTAAATGATAGAAATCTGGCAGTATTAGGGAAAATGGATATCAGAGGAAGACTGTAAATTTTCCACTTATGTTTTAAATTATTTCCTTAGTAAGATTACATATAAGATGGTTGTATCGAAATTAACATAAAATTATTTAATATGTACGCAATCTTGAGTTGTAACTTGTAGGAATTTTGCACAGTTAGGGGAAATAGATATCATAAAAGACTTGACATATGAAATGGGTACATGACCAAATTATATGCAGGTAGAATTTAAAAGACTAGAAGCTTTTGATCAAGTGACACACTTCAATATTGAAAATTGGTCAGAAATTACTATGAAAGGAGAAATAAATATGCACCAAACCTATGTGGAAGGAAACAATATCAACATAAAATGTACACTTCAGAACCTTTTTTCCACTTTTTTGGAATAGAGTCTGTTGTCTAAGGCGTAAAAATCCCTTTGCAATTATTTATAGGCTCCTTCTTGGTCAAATACATAGCTAAGTCTCGCAAAATATCATACTGAATAAACGAAATCTTGTGGATGATACCATAAGAGTTCACCATGGTATCTATGAATAGTGAATTAAATTTCTTATGTTAGCTAAAATAATTATTTAATCAATGCTCGACAAAATATACACTTCTCTCCTATCAAACAATGTAAATTTGTTATGTCAGTGACTAGCTTTATTGATATATCTATTTCGTAGATTTGCTTTAAACTAGTTCATCCAATGGTAAATTTTGAATTTTTCATTTTCGAAAAAAATCTTTGAATATAAACCTCCTCTATCACAAACCAGTCCAAATGATAAAAAAAAGGTTAAGCAAGGAAACGCAAAGGAAAATCCAATCACCTTAAGAGAAAGTGGTAAAATACTATAAGATTTTGATCAAGGGAGATAGTTCAATATTGAAAAAGAGCAGCTTTTTGATTAAATATTTTCTATTGGAACTTGAAAGAGCATCTTTGAAGATTGAGAGTAAATATATGTTGGAAAGGTAATAGAATCTGTAAATTTGACATAATGTAAAATATTTCTCTTTATATTCTAACTTATGATATTTTGTTTACTAATTTGTATATTTAGCTATCTTATATATCTCGTGATTGAATTTATGCCTTACAACGTTTCATTTGCAACATCTGGTGCAATTTCTATTTTTACATTACACCTACATCTCCCCTATACTGGGTTTATGTAAAGCGCCTTTCCACTATGGGTTGAGGTCCAATATTAGGGAGATATTGTAGTGGTTGTAAATGAGTATAAACATTTAAATGTGTGCCCAATGTGGGAGGGATGTTGTAGTGTTAGTAAAATGAAGCATTAGATTAAAAAATAATAATAATAAAATTAAAAGTAGGTTCATTTAAAAAGGAATAACAATAATTAATCAATTCAATTCAATTTGTTATATTATAATTTGTTTTAAAAATTAATTTTTTTTAATTTACATATGAGATTAAACTTAACATCTATTTTACGATATAAATAAAAATAAAAATAATGATCCTTTGGTAATCATTATATTTGATCTTCATAAATTCAATATTTACACTAATTTTTTTTCTAAGTTATATAACTATATATCTATCTATATATATTACCAATGCTATGCATATCACATTAAAAAAATGATAAAACATGTAAAGAAAACACGACATATAAACATATTTCTATATATTGTGATGTGAAATTTTATATAAATATGAATAATATTATTAAGAACTAGAGTAAATCCATTTTAAGTGTCGAGAGGAATCCAATCTTTGGAGGTGCAATTTTTTTTGTTATTGTTGAAGTTTTACACTAAAAAAGGTTTGTATCTTGAGATATTTGATTCCTTTCGACACTTGGTAGATCTAGAGTTAAGATGAATCTAAGTCTCTATTAAGAGCCAAAAAACAAATATGAGGACTTTCAATTTCAAGTTGACTTTAAACATCAACAAAGGACTCAATTAAAAGAATATTCCCTTGTACAACAACCCAAAGCAGTACCAAACTATCAAGAGGACCACAGATTGAAAACTTAACTATAATAAATGGATTATAGTTTTAAAAATTGCAACTCGGTTTTAAACTGGTCCACCTATCTAACTAGGTTTCAAACACGAGCCAGATTGAACTGGATTCAATGAACCATATTTGAAAAAAATATATAAAATAATTAATTTAGATTCAAAAAATTTATTTTTAAAATTTCAAACCACGATTTCAAACTATTAGTGACAAAATATGCAAATTTTGTTCATCTATATAAATGTAAGGGTGAATATATCAAAATGGCACCAAGTGCAATACATATCAACAAAAAAACACATAATCAACAAGGCTCTAATGGTATATAGAGTCCAAAAACAATGTCAAAAAGTCCTCCCAGATAAAAAAAAAAAGTATCCCCCTGCCCCTACCAATGCTAGGTTTCTCTTTGAAGCAATGTCAAAAAACATGTATGCAACCTACTTTAATCCCCATGCAATGATTTTTATTTATTTATTTATTTTAGTAGTATCTCTCATTTGGGATGGCTTGGAAAGATAGGGAAGTTTAGGTGAGTAGTTGGATCATGAATCCAAAAGTTTTGAACCTAAACATCCTTATATTTTTTTCCATAGAACTCTCATTTGCAAGGGTTTTGAGCATGTGGCTAATGCATTTTTGTAGCAACCCTTTAGCCCTGGTAGTCATTGCATTTGGATTCATTGATTTATTTTGGGACAACAATACCTTCCAACAAAGGTAATTAGGGAGCATGCTCCACAATTTTTTCAAAGTATTTGTTTCTCAATGCGCCTCTATAAGATTTATGCCATTTGGTGAACATTTCTCTCTAGGGGGTTGGAAATCTCATACGATTATCAATCCAGACGCGTTAAATGCTACACCTTAGACTTCCCTTGTAAAGCAACATTCTACAAACAAATGATTGATAATTTTTTTAGATTTTTTAAAAAATATGCACCGAGACACACCTTGTATTCCCTTTTTCTGTAGATTCTCTATTATCAACATAGCATGGCCCAAAAAAAAATATTTATCTTTGGGAGACAATTACCCCACAAGGGTAACTACATGAAAAGGAACCTCGAATGTTTGTGATGCTGACATACTTGACACTTTTTTTAAAATGTAACCTTCACCCATTTAGATAGGCCTACTCATTATGTTTTAACCACTTGTGCTAGCTCAACCATGAAGCATCACAAGCGTTCATCAATATTGGATGGCATAAGTAGTACAATTCTCATAATAAATTGGTGTGCAATTTTTATTGGACGATTTTTGATCTTGAGTGATCATTGACAATGGTGTCACTTAAGTAGCACTCATCACACTTCATAGATCCTCCCATTTATTAGTATCGTTGCATAGGAAAAATGGAAGGAATCTATAAGAAAAGGTGCACCTAGGACATGTAAATGTTGTCTTGTATTGGTCTTTAGGGCTGATCTAGATCTGATTGTAACCATTGAATCCATCTAGGAAAGAGAAGAAATTCTTCCCTGCAAGACCATTCAAGACTTGGTCAATGAAAGGAAAAGGGAAATGGTATTTATCTGTGGCTTTGTTCAGTTCTCCATAATTAACACAGATTATCCACTTCTCATTCTTCTTTGGGACCAAGACTAGAGGAGACATCCATTCGCTATCTGAGATGGGGTATTTGAAACCTTCATCCAACAATTTTTGTAATTCATGCTTTACTTTGTCTTTCAATTATGGTTTCATTATCCTCTAGGGCTAGCGCACATGCTTGCATCCCTATTTGATGTAAATATGGTGTGTGCAGATTGAGGGATGCACCCCTTTCATTTATTTTTAATCCCAAGCAAAAGCATCTAAGTTCTCTCTCATCATTTGCCACAATTTTTCTTCCTCTTTGGATGAGAGAGAGGGATTGATCTTTAGGGTTCTAGATGGGCCAAATTCTACAATATTTGTAGGTTCAGGGAATGAGTCAACTGAGCATAGCTTAGTCCAGGGGTTGGTTTCATATTATATCACCAGTTCATCAAGTGGAATGGCAGTGGGGGTTTGGTTTTGAAGGATATTGTCAATGAGGTCATCTTCATCAGGTTTCCCCCCTATGATAACCACATCTAATGTACAAAAATGGTATGGTGTTGCATGGAATAATTCATATTATTCTTCATCCTCTAGCCATAAACGTAGACCATGTTCAACATAAGGCTAGGCAGGAGGATATAATACCAATTGTTTTGACAAAGGCCCATTCTTGATGGTCATATTTCCAGCCCTACAACTAATATAATGATCAATAATGGCCAACCAAGGTCTTCCTAGGATAAGAGGATAACCTATTAGGTCCCTATAATACTAGTGTATCCCCTTATTGTTATTGTTAGTATACCCCCCTTATTTTTATTGTTGTACCCATGTAATCCCCATATTGTTATTATTGTGCCCCATAGAAGCCCACTACTGTTATTGTTGTGCCCTTACATTGTTATTTTTATGTCGTCTAGGATTATATTGTGACCCATTGGACTCCTATATATAGAAACGAGGTTTTTTCATTTGAATCATCTAAGAATTGTTCATTTATGTAATGTAAAGGAGGTTTACCCCTCGAAGTGGCTAAATTCTAAGTCGTTGATCTCTCTTTTCTTCTATTTTGTGAGCTAGTTTCATAACATTTGGTATCAAAGCTTTGGATTCTAGGGTTTCGCTACTTCAAACAGGTCATCATGACCTTTTCACTATAATTTTTTTTCTACGAAGGTTAAAAATCTAAAAAAAAACTCATTTGTGTTGAAATCTGGAGGAACTTCGTGGAAAATTTTCAGATATTGGTTCGCAACACTTTCGGAGATATGATCTATAGAAGTTAGGGTTTTTGTAGGCTCCCGAATTTCATCTCAAACAGTTAACCTTGGGAAAATAGCCATAAATCTCTCTCTGAGATTTGGATTGGAATTATGTGAATAGTGGGTGAAAGTAAATGGAATTTAGATTCCTGTGTATCGATTTTAGAGCCGAAGGAGGAAAAAATGACACGTGGTACGCCGTACAAGTTTTCTCTACTGAACCAGTTCATAATTAGGTCATTGTGGGAGATTGGGCATAACTTTTCCTTGAGGAATCCAAATGAAGTCAGACCTATGGCATTGGAAAGAAGATTCCGAGGGATACTAAAGGACCCAAGATAAAATCTCGGGGATCCAGAATTACATAGATACATTAGTTTCAATATTGAGCTCCTCAAAAACAAGAAAAAGGGGTGTATTAAAAAATAAAATTGCATAACTTTTGAAAAATTAGTTTGAAGTGATTCCAAGGGAATATTGAAGCATATATATCAGTATTTAGTTCTATAATGTCTTCCAAAAATAATTCCACACCCATTAAGCCCTAAAAAATCTCTACTATGACACATGAAGAGGAAAAAGTGCAACATGATATATCAAAATTAAGAGACCAAGTGCAAGAAATTTTGATCTCAAAAAGAGCAACCAAAGATGAAATAGATGGTTTAAAAGTAGATATGGAGGTTAAGGTGGATGTTTTGAAGGATGAAATGAAAGCTAATATGGATTATCAAGTAGTGGAATATCACATGGAGCATCAACAACAAGTTCCCCAACTCTTAAAGTATAACCTAACTTTGGTGCAGAATCAAATGAAACAATAGGCAGGTCAACACCACAACGAAAGAAGTTTTAACGTAGGTGACTAGGAATTTTTACAGCTACAACCATACAAACCAATGTCCCTCAAGCAAGCTAATAAGTATAATAAATTATTGCTAAAGTACTATGGTCCTTACAAGGTGCTGCAAAAGATTGTTACTATGGAATACAAATTGGAGTTGCCTGCATCTTCCTGGGTGACAAACTCCCAGTTCAAACAATATTGCTAGAACTTGACGAGGAAAGAAAAATCATATTGGAGCCTGAAGCAGTCATAGAAACAACAAATCAACAACTACGAAATCAATCAATTTCAGAGTATCTCAACAAGTGGAAGAACTTAACCGCTGAAGATTCCACATGGGAGGATGAGAATTTTATACATAAGCATCCATAAATAATCAAGCGTTGAGGAAAACACTTGTTTGAAGGAGAGGGGCATGTTAGGTCCCTATAATACTAGTGTATCCCCTTATTTTTATTTTTTTTATATCCTTTTATTTTTGTACCCATGTAATCCCCATATTGTTATTATTGTGCCCCATAGAAGCCCACTGTTGTTATGTTGTGCCCTTACATTATTATTGTTATGTCGGCTAGGATTATATTGTGACCCATTGGAATCCTATATATAGAAAGGAGATTTTTTCATTTGAATAAACTAAGAATTGTTTAGTTATGTAATGTAAATGAGGTTTCCCCCTCGAAGTGTTTGATTTCTATGTTGTTGATCTCTCTTTTCTTCTATTTTATGAGCTAGTTTCATAACATAACCATTAAACTTGGTTTTGGGTTGAAGTACCAGGAAGTTAGTTGGATACTTCCTGGAGTCAATGGAGACCATAAAATCCTCAACAAATCCCTTAGGGGCTACTGTGGATCCATCTGCAAGTTGCAAAACTGTAGTGGTCTTTCTCAAAGTTCCTTGGAGGTTGAGCTTCGACATGGTTTCTTTGGTCATCACATTGATGGAAGCCCCAATATCAATCAATGTATGAGGGAAAATGATACCATCAATGTGTACATCCAATACTAGACTCCTAGGGTCTAGGTACTTTGGGAAAATCACTCTCCCCAACATCAAATAAGATAATTGAACTACAACATTGATGGTGGGGGTATATCTCTTCTTTCTCCTAGAATTTTATAAATATTTTTCTTTGATAAGCTTATTATATATGGGAACATCCTTAATAGTATAAATAAGGAGTATATTTACACACAGATTCTTAAATTCTCCCAAAATTTCAGTCTCCTCTGGAGTGTGCTGGCTCGAATGGCTCAATCTCTCAGGAAAAGGAGGTGGATTTACTTGATGGGTACTCTCTTCTTTTTCCTCTTCAATATATTCAGGTGGATATGGTGGCTGGTTATATGGGAGAACTATCCTAGACCTAAGGTTAATCTCATGTATCTCCACAACATAGGAAAATCCAATTTTCCATTGAAGATATGCTCATGATCCATAAAAACAAGAAAATTCATCTCCCCTATTGACTGTAGCAAATCGGTAAAAGGATCCTCAAAAGTCTTAAATGTTACCTTGTCTTGAAACTTAGTAGAAATACACACACTCCTTTCATTTTCTGATCCTAGAGGAAGACCATCATGTGCAAGAGGCTCTAAAACAACCTCTTCGTTATTGTTACACAACATTTTTTCACCGTCCCTGCAATCCCTCGTCTCGCATATTGGAGGATCATTCCCGTGACCTGTGAGTAGTGTCATACTCTGCAAACACCTTCTTTGCATCCTTTTGCATAAGGAAATCATTTATCTTGTTGAACATTTCCTCAAAAAGCACACAAAAACCTATGTTTTGGCCTTGGCGCGGGTAGCCAGTTCACCCCTCGCGCCAATGTGGTAAATTTTCACTAGAGCTCGCGCCACCTGGCGCTCTGTCTCAGTGTATTGCCTGCGCTAGCTGTTTTAGGAATGTTTTTTAACAAATAGAGGCAGAAGTTTCCTTCTAAATACCTAAGGGATGACTCATTAGAAGTGGTTAAAGTTGATGAGCCATGGATATCTATCTTTAGGTAGTGGTTTTTTACCTCCCATGGAACACTCCTTGAAGGTAGGACTCCCTTCCATGATTATAGGGATCCTAACCTCTCCCTCTTCCTCTATATAAACATGCCTTCTCCCTTTATGAAAGCTAGCTGAACATATAGCCAAGGAGTTGAACTTGGAGAAGAGATACTATAGCTGAGTAATTGCTATCGAGAAGGTAGAACCAATGAGAATTCCGTAGAGAGAGCCCTGTCCGAATTCTCGATGAGCCTTTGTGAGACGCGCTCCATTGGAACCCTGTTGGAGGAGACTACAACGTCGAAGATTAGTTGTACTCTTCCTTTCTTTCATTAATATACTCGACTATGGTGTTGGTTCCATCATTGTGTTATGTTGATTATCTGATGCAATTGATTTATTCTTCTTCGACTGACTGACTGATAGTTACGAATGTGAAATACTATGTTGTATATCGTCATTGTTTCTTGTGTGTGTATAGGTATCTAGGCGTGAAAGCGAGCGGATCGTGATTTGTCAAACCAAGAGCGAGAGGCAGCCACTCTTTCTGACGACAAAAACAACGTAGGATTTTCGGTAAGTCATCTATCGAATCTTCGTCCATTCGCTAACTAGGAATCAATATTATAGCTTGTCTTGTTTGTGGCTAGACCCACTCTAGGGCTAGTGGGATCGCCTCTGTCCGTAGAGGGGATTTACCTCACCAAAAAATTGGCGACTCCGCTGGGGATCAGTGCAAGTTTGTCTTTCATCCATTAGGTATTCTTCTTGGTCTTTGCTTGCTTATTTTACCTTTTCTGATTATTTTTTCTAAGTCTAAGACCCCTGTTCAGCCCCAGAGGATCAGATTTGACCTCTGTCTTTCAAAATTTCCCTTTTTCTTGAGGTAACTGGCTTGGTGCGTTTTCTGGTCTTACAGTCGCTCCCACTGGTGCTTTTTGCTAGTTCAACACCCACGCCATCCCTTGTTTGGCGCTGATTACAGCCAAACAATCGAGCCAATTCCTCTAGGTGTTAGGGTTTGATTGGTTTTGGAATTTTTGGTCAGTGCTTGTGTTTCTGGGTGATTTATTGACATGTTTTGAGTGCCTTGAGATTATTTGTGATTGTGAACAACCTCCCTTCAGTTGTTTGTCTGTTTCCTGTCAGCATCAGAGCCTTAGGGTTTTAAGTTCTTTGGTATGCTGAGCTTCCTGTAGGGGTTTGGGTCTTTTGTTTCATGGTCAACTTCATTCCTTGTTTGGTTGCATTCATCTCCCTTTGATCCGTTTGAGTGATTGCATTTGGTGGAATGAGTCTTGTCTCTTTCGTTCAATTTTGCTTCTTGTCACTCCAAGCATAGATTACACTGCTTGTATAAGTTTTTTTTGAAATCCTTCTTCGATTTGAGAGATTGCAACATTGGTTTGAGTTTTGTTGTGTTTGCTTTTGGGTTGATTGAAATTGTTTCGCTTCAACTCTCGCATTAACTTCCTCGAACTAGTGTGTTGGTTTGTTTTTCATGTCATTTAGTGCACTGTTTGCCCTATTGCATTGAAAAATCAAAAAAATTGTGCTGGCATTCTTGTTTGCATTGTGAAATTGAAAGTTTGTCACATATCTAGCATTGGACATTCTAGGAAAGATCTCTCATTTTCATTAGCTTGCACTAGATATTGTAGTGGATGTTTTTGTGTGTTCTCATTATTTTCTATCGCTTGAAAACTCCTAAAATTTCTCGTAGATAGCTTTTCATCGAACAAAATGGTATCTTTTGGCATGCAGCTTGCATTTATGGATTTTTGAGATCCAACATTCGGTAGGACCTTGGAATTGAAACGTAAATACAAGATCAACTTAAAATTTACTCAATTAACCTAAGGCAACATTGAAACCTAACGAAACATCTAGTGGTCTAAGTTAGAGATGTGTTTCGACGTCTTTAAACCTAGTAGCTGTCGCTCGCCATATGGCTTCAGACAACACTAGTACAAATTTGTGCTCCCCGTACCGTCGAGTATATAAAGGGAAACCCCTCTAGGTTGCAAAACTTTTATCCGTAGGAAGCTGAGTCTGGTTCCTTGTAACTGTGATACAACGAACACAACATTTAGGGAGACTACCTACACGTATGTCAAGTCCTTGGTCATTTATTATTTCATTTGATTACCAAGGTGTATATGGAAGTTCACGGAAACTTGGTACACCCTTTTACCTAGACTACTTGAGCAGTCATTTTTGATCTTTATTGACTCCATAAATTTGAAAAGATCATCGAGCACTTGTCCTTTCGCGCTTGCTTAAAACTGAAAGAGACTAGAGTCATCTTTGACCGTTTCTTGACTCTTAAAACATGAAACAACAAATTTTTGGTTTCAATGTGGTAAAATAAACTACCTACGATTACATGCCCATTAAAGTTTGATTGCTTGACCTGTCTTTGTTTGCCTTGGTTTTTATCCAATAAGTCTTCGTTTTCGATCTCTTTTTTCCTTTTCTAGTGTGCTACAATCACAATGGCGGAACCATCAGTTTCGTCTAGTGGTAGTCCTTTCTCGGATGATTCATTTGAAACTTCTCAAACCTCTAGGTTTTTCGAGCTTCAACAACCAACTCTCTCGTCAGAACACCCCTTTGGAGAACCAGTTGAGTTCAATTGGCCTCTTTCAAATGCTTGGTTTGGGTTTGGGGTCGGGGAGCACTTTCCCCCCCTTACATCGGGATCACCATTTTTAGCTGCTATCATACCTCCTAGTCCCCATAGTATTTTACAAGATATCATGGTGGATTTAGACATGGACTCGTCTGGTCCTATTGGCAGTGAGGGGATTCCTGTTTCTGATGAAGATTACCAACTTTTTCCGGAGAACATCTCTCAAGAGTCCGCTCAATTTTCACCATCGGTGTCACTTCCAACTGGATATAAGTATTTGGATCAAATTATGGCCGGTATTGCTTCCATGGCAGCGTCAAATCCATCAAGGGGTCCGGTCCTTCCATCATTAGGGATGTCGCCAACGACACCTGTCTCGTCAACACCTTTTGTTACATTTGTCCCAACTAGACCTACTGTCTGCGTGGCTGCTTCGGCACTGGTTGTCACCACTCATCCATCAGGGGCTTCACCTTCATTAGAGACTTCAATTTCCATGGCAACCCCTGACAGCCTGTCTTTTGAGGAGCATTGGCTGGCTACTCAGCAGCGGAGCTCCCAGACTTACCAGTCCCCTCAGGATTCTGGTGAGCCTTATCTTTCTCATTATGACGGGGTCGGTAACCCCATTTATACACTTCCGTTTCATTATGATGAGTAGGTAACCCTATCTATTTTCATGCTTCGAAAGCTTATCAGTTCCTTTCCGATTTTAGACCTACCTTGCCCGTGCAACCTTCTAGCCAACAAGGACAACCATTTCAAGGACAACCTTTGGTTCAACAAGGGTATGCTTATAACCCACAAGGACAACCCTTTTAGGGACAACCTTCAGTGCAACAAGGATTTGCGTACGACCCACAAGGGCAGCCCTTTTAGGGGAAACCTTCGGTCTAGCAAGGATTGTTTTACGGTCCGCAAGGACAACCTTACACTACTCAAGGTCAACCTTTACAAGGTCAACCTATGATCCAACCTGGGCAACCTTAAGGACCTGCTGGGAAACTGATATATCAACCAGGGCCTTCATACGATCCTGGGGGGTAGATTTATCTATCTCAAGGGCAACCTTTCATGCAACCGCAATAGCCACATCTTCCAATCGGTCCAAATGTTGCGCAGCCAGGGCCATCTTATGGTCCTGTTCTAGGTCAACTTGGTCATCAGGTACAACTTGGACCATCACAGTCAGGGCCATCTTATGGTCCTGCTCCAGGTAAACTTGGTCATCAGGTACAACCTGGCTCATCACAGCCATCAGGCCAACCTGCTTAGCAGGGGAAACTTGGTGGCCCCAATCAGTCAGGTCAACCTGCTCAGCCGGGACAACCTGCACAGAAAATTCACCCTGCTCAACCACCGCTCTACTCCTCACCACAGTCGGGTCAACCAGTGCACCCGACTTATCTATCTCAGCAGGGCCCTACTTATCAGCAGCCTGTTCGACCCCAAGGTGCTTATTACCCTCGAGGTCAATATTGACCGGTTTACAATGCGCCTCAAGGTTCTGCTTATTACCCTCAACCGCCAGGCTATACTTACATTCCACAGCAAAATATTTATGCTGCTCAATCAGGACTTACATATAATCATAATCAGTATTATGGTCCTCAACCTCCGTATCCTGGTCCTCAGCGGCCATATCAGTCGAACTATCTGGCTTATACCCCTTATGGTCCGAATGCTTCGGGACATAACCAATGGGGGTAGAGTTACACTCAACCAGGATGAAATGTGGGTAATGGTCCTTATCGAGGACCTGCTATGCCTTTCAACCCTCAATTACCTTTTCTCGCCACGTTGGAATTACCGGATGTGTCCAAACTAAAAAATGATCCAATCCTTCATAATCCATATTGGCCTCTGGTTCCAACCAAAGTTCCTGGTGATTGCCCCAAGTTTGAGGGCAAGGTTGGAGAAGAACCCTAAGCACATGTCATGACATACCATTTATGGTGTTCTTAGAATTGTTGGGTGCGTGAATCTATTCGAATCCTTCTTTTCCAGCGAACTCTCACTGGAGCTGCTGCTAAGTGGTACATCGAGCTGTCTCGCGGTATCTTTCAAGATTTCAACTCTCTTGCTATAGCGTTCCTTACTCATTTCCAGTTACCGGTTCGTTATGAAGCCAGGACACATCTCCTAACATCCTTGAAATAGGACCGAGCTACCCATATCTCGGACCACATTCATGAGTGGAGATGGCATCGTTTCCTGATCAAGTTCAAGATTCCTGATCAACTTATTACTCATTTGTTCAGTACCTCGTTTGTCAATCAGATTGAGAAAGACATTTCCATGGGGGCATGTGTAACCGAGGAGCAAGCCATTGCTCGTGCCTAATACCTTGATTTAGTGTACTCTCAATCGGGCATTTTGTATGATATCTTGACTGATGCCCCTTGACCTGGGACTTCTAAAGCGCCAACCACTCCATCCATTGAGGGTGTTATTGGTTCCATGTCTCAGACTTCACGTAAGTCTTCCAACACTAGGAAGCAAAAATCGAATTCTTCCAATGATTCTGCTTCTCAGCCCACCCTATATTCTGGAAAAACCTCAGAGGTCAATGCCATTCAGGCCAATCCTGCAGAAAAGACATCTAAAGGGAAAAAGAAGGGCAAAGGCAAGGCCAAAGCCGATGCCCCAAAGCTAGAGTCGTCTAAATCCCGTGCTGATGATGGTTCACAACGCAAGCTGAAGTATCCATGTCTGATTTGTGATGAGGAACATTACACTAAGGATTGTCCTAGACGTGCTGAAGTTAGTAAATTTATCAAAGGCACTAAGGGAACTCCGTCTGTCTTCAAAGAAGCTTTTCCATCTCAGAAAAGATAGATGGTCGATCAACCTGCGCCATCTGCACCATTTGGCTCTCAATTGTTTATGGTGAATGATTTTTCACCTGTTTCCATTGCTACTCGGTCGAAAGATTATGTTGGATCACGCCAGGCAGCCGGGAAAGAGATCGCTGATGGTCCTCCTCCCCCACCTGCCTTTGGTCCTCTTGAGATCGAAAGGCCTAGTGCTGAACCCATTGTACGACCACCTTCTAAAGGTGTTCTCCAAAAATATTCTTATAATCCTAACACCCATGCTGCTCAACATTACAATATTGTTGAGGATTTAGCACAGGCGCCATTTGTGATGTCCGCATTGGAAGTGCTTCAGATTTTTCTGTCTCAATGGAAAGTGTTATTATCTGTGATTTGCGGAATTGATCCTGTCGATTCTAGCCTTCTCTTTTTCGATTTAGAGAATTTCGTCCCCCGACTTCCGCACCAGATTGTGCTTGTCATATAAGTCGAAATTAATGGTCTCAACATCCATAGAGATGTTGTGGATGAAGGTGCATCCACTTGTGTCATGTCATCTGCTTGCTGGAAGGCTATTGGCTCTCCAGCCATCACTTCATCACCCAATGCCCTTGAGGCATGTGAGGGAAGGGAATTGAAACCCTTGGGTGTTCTCGCCAGCTTTCCGATCATGTTACAAGGAAAGACGGTCAATGTTGAAGTAGAAGTAGTTGACGCTAAACTCAATTACAATCTTCTACTCAGTCGCAGTTGGACTCACGCTATGCTGTGCGTTCCGTCCACCCTCTTTCGTCTTCTAAAGTTTCCACATGAGGGAAAAATCATTACTGTCAACCAGTTGTCGTTATTTACCTCGTCTTCTAAGAACAATGTTCCATACATGGATCAGATTCCTTCTCCCCTCGACAGCATAAGGCCAGGTATTTTCAAAGACCTCACCCTCATGGGTATCTTTCCCCTTCTGCCACCAAATAACGTTCAAGTCAATATGATCTCTCGGTCGTATGACCCATGGATCATCTCTTTACCTGAACAAGTTGATTCATTTGGGGATTCGATGCCGCTTACTCTGATTGAAATCAATTATTGTGAGCTTCTAGCTGCATCAGATTCTCCCCCTTCTAAAGATGCTCCTTCAAGCATGTCTCTCTACGTTTATTCTCAATCCCCCTGGCTCAGCGATTCAAATTCACCTGATCCTTTGAAAGAAGTGTTTCCTTCCGATGAGTCCATCGTGGAAACCATGTCTCTCGAGGACTTACCATAGAGCGATGGGAATCATCGTTCCTCGTTTATGCCTGGCCTCGGGGCAATGTCTAACTGTATTGAGTGTTTTGCGTCTCAAGTTCCTTCTCCGCCACTTCAAACACCTATATTGACTCATGAAGTCTTCGCTGAAGGTAACTTGGGTAACATCACTCAAACGAAGCCTATCGAAATTTCTGTGAAACCAGGAATTGTCGAGAACATCCATGTGGGAGTCTATTATGTACTCTGCTGATGTCTGACCCTTAAAGAAGCTAAAAAAGTTTTAAATGACTGCCACAGTGGCACCTGTGGTGGTCACATGTCTGGGTATGCCACCGCACAGAAGATCCTTCGTGCTCGCTATTTATGGCCATCCATTTTTAAAGACTGCATTGTCGTAGTACACAAGTGCCATGCGTTCCAGATATATCAACGCAAGATGAGTGTGCCACCTGTTCCTTTACACCCTATCATTACAGTTGGTCCTTTTTCCAAATGGGGTATCAATTTTATGACGTGTAACCCTCGCTCGGCCGAGGGGCATGCCTATATCATCGTCGCCATCGATTATTTTACAAAATGGTCCGAAGCAATGCCTCCACTGGCTACGAACGATAAGACACCAGTGCAATTCATATTCAATAATGTTTTGTCTCAGTTTGGTGTCCCTCAAGCCATCGTTATTGATCATGGTTCACATTTTCGGGACTATATGATGGCGGAAATGACATCTAAGTTGGGTCTGTGCCACGACATCTCAATGCTGTATTACCCTCAAGCTAACGGCCAGGGTGAAGCCATAAACAAAGTTCTTGTTACGATGCTTCAACAAACAAATGGGATCCATAAATCAAATTGGCATCTCATGTTGTTTTCAACTCTATGGGATTACTGAACGTCGATTAAGAGTGCAACCAGATTCACCCTGTTTCAGTTGGTGTACAGTCTGGAAGCTACTCTTCAGATTGAGTGTGAAATTCCTTCACTCAAATTAGCTGTGGAATTGCTGCCTAATAATTCACGTGAGGAAAAGCGTCTCCTCTATTTAGAGAGATTGGATGAAACTCGTTACTTAGCTACTTTGGTCATCGAAGCACAAAAGAAGCGAGTCAAAGCTCACTTTAACCAAACAGTTTCCCCTCATTATTTTATCGAAGGAGACCTCGTTCTCCTGTACGACCAAGCTCATGACAAGATGGGGGCAGGAAAATTCCAACCCATGTGGCATGGGCCCTACATCGTCAAACATGTGTTACAGAATGGGGCTTATGAGCTTATTGATTATGAAGGTCATCCCTTCGCACAATCCAGAAATGGGTTGTATCTGAAAAATTATTATTCTTGAGTCATTCATGCATGATATGTGTACATAGGTGATTTTTTCATTTTTGTGCATGCTTTGGTTTGATGTGATTTGTGAGCTTTTTTCTGCTTATTGGGTCTTTTTTGTTATACAGATGTCTATTTCCCCTTATTTTGGTTTCGCGGATGGTGCTTCCCACAGTACCAGGAGTTTGTCTTCAGCAACCTGGGTAATTTATAATCCTGCTGGTGAGTTGATTAACCTAAAAGGTATTTGTCTAGGTCAAACAACAAACAACATTTCTGAATATAGTGCTGTTGTGGAACTATTAACCAAGGCAGTTAACCTCAGCATACGCGCATTGCTTGTAAATCTAGATTCCCAGCTTCTTGTTTTTCAACTTAATGGTCATTATTCAGTTCGAAACCCATGCATTTTGAGATTGTATTTATGTATTCGTTTGCTTCAAATACATTTTTATTTCATCACATATCAACATATACCAAGACGAATGAATACATTAAATGATGCAGTGGCAAACATTGTATTAGATAGAAATTTGCGCAATTTATAAAACATCATCATATGTAAATAGAACCATGTAGAAAATATATGTATATATATATCGACTGTTTGCAGTGTGTGCATCATAAAACCCAAAAAATATATATGTATTTTTAAGTTACATCTCGAGACGACATGTCTCTCAAAAATATGCAGAAATGAAAAGCCTAGGTGACTAATCACCATGGTGCTCATGATAACACGTCACCGCCCATACCAACCTCCTCAGAAAGTGGTGGATACGACTTGGCACCCCTACAGTATGCCTCTGATAGGCCCGAGGCACATCATCCAAGTGAGCATAGTTTGGGATCCCACAGGAAATCCCCTTCAGATTTTGTACTATCTCCTCCTCGCCACCCTCACCATGAGGATCGAAATCGCGAGGAATTTGCCTCGCTATCGGCGACATACCTGTAGGCCTCTCTGGGCCAACACGTGCATACATATAAGATTAACTGTCAAAACATGCATGTATACCAAAAAATCATAAAAATCATGAAAATAAAAAATGAGTCTCACCTATCTCTTCGTCCCAATCCTCTCCCTCTGGGAGCGGGAGGTCTGGATCACCGGTGAAGTTTGTGCCAGAGTAAGGCCAATCCTCCATGACAATCAGTTGTCGTCGGAGCCAATCGAAAAAATCTGGCCTCCAGGACATCTGTTGGCCACCCCCACTCTAGGCATCAACACAACCCATCGCTCCATTCGTGGTTCTCTAGGTGGTGGCATCGGGACAATGACCTCCTTACGTTGGAATATGGGTAGTCGTTCCAAGAAGAACGATTCCAAAATAGATCCATACCCAAACTGATTCAATTTGGTCTTCTTGCACTTGGTGAGCTACCTCTTAATGTTAATAGTCACGAACTCTGCCCAGTTGAAGAGAGTTGGGTTCATGCACTTTGAGGTAAGAAGCAGTTGTGTCTTTATGACCTCATGCAGTGCTTGCGATCCTGGAACCCGCGTGATAGTGTGCAACACTACTTTTAGTGCCAGATCAGGGATGGTTTGGATGTCAACTTTTCCACTCCCTGTTCCTTTCTGTGCTCCTCGGCACACCCTGTCAATCACCATTCCCATGCTTTATCCGGAAGGATGGGTACTGGTCAAGATAGGGACTGCACCCCTACGCGACAATCCTATGATAAAATACACATCAGAGACTTCGAGTTCAAGTTCTTGATCTCGAAGAAAAAATTTTTCTTGATCCTCGTCCCAAATGCTTATCAAATATTGAAGCAATTCTGGCTGAGCTCGAAGGCACAGTGTTAGGAAGAATTTCTTTAGCCCACAGTCTCTGAGGGTGTTCATGCATCATTCATTCTCCATGGCCAATTCATCCTCTTCACTGTGTTCTCTTTCTTTCCAATCAATCACCATTTATTCTACTTAGTACCTTCACACATTGTTCATATGAACATTGTTAGTGTACTTGGGCATCGAAATTTGCAAATAAATGGTTGCATTTTTCTTAAATTTAGGCGGATTTTTGGGTTGCACGGTTGGCGTGATTTTTTCGCTAATAGTCGCGCCAATGGGCGCGACCCCTATGTAAAAAGTGAGCGATTGGCGTGGGTCCGTGCCCGAAACCTGCGCCAACTGCAATGCCCTAGTTTTTGCAAATCCCCCTCATTGGAAATCAAAATGAAAAATAAAGGTAATGAAATTTAGCTTAAAAGATGGCAAATGGTGTTGTTGGCTCTTACCTGAGACTAACGGAATCAAGATTGGTTCACTGGATCACTCGTAATCGTTGCCACAAGATCGCAAGGCAAATGGACCACTGTTGCTCCACAAAGAGGTAAATGTGAAAAGTAAATAATTTTTACCACTTATGGCATTTTATAACTTTTCAAAATATTAATTTATGTTTTAAAACATATTTGTCAATTATTTTATCATATTTTTTTCGAGAAATACGTTTTACATGTGTCCTTTTGTGCAACGACAGGATTTCACATGGTTATGACGAAGAAACGAGTTGTATTTTATAATTTTTTAGGACTCGGTAAAAACGCGAAAAATTCACTACTAGAGTCACCTTTCAGCTCTTTTCTGATTCTCTAAAACTGAAAATATTGCCGAGACGCTTGTCGTTTTGAACTCGTTAAATGGATGCGAAACGATATCTACCCAGTATACGTTTACACCTTTTTCGGGCTGGGATAGATTATTTACGAAAAAGGAATACCTTAGCCTATCGGAACTAAGAGTTTCTCTCAGGCACAATTTTCTACCTTTTCAGATCTGTGAGACTATTTACGAAAAGGGACTGGTGGAGTTTTCTTTTCAAACTCTCTAAACATGAAAAGACACCGATTTCTTCCTTTGTCAGACTCATTAAAAACTGATGACATCGGATTCCGTCATTATGACGTTACCCAAGTTCCTCCTTCATAGGGCTCGTAAAATGTACTAGGTTGGATTTTTCCGAAGGACAAACTTACATCACAAGCATATGCTATCCCCTTCAAGCTTGTTTTAAAAAATAATCAGGGTACTCGCCAAAAATGGTGGGGGAAAATGGAACCATATTATAGTTGTGTTGACAGTATGTCGCTCTTGAACGTGGCACTTGTCTGCATTCGTGTCGGGTTGGGAACATCTCACTTCGTCATTCGTTTTCCTCCATAGGTTTGGGTAATCTCTTTTGACCGCTCATCTGCTCTTTGCCTTGTCACCATGACCTCCGATCCCTTGATGTCAAATACTACCAAATCTAGTGTTGTGCCACCGATATGTTCAAGAGAAGTTTTGCCTCTGTAATTTTCAACCTCACTCTGATTCTCTATTGGTCTTGATTCACAAAAATTATATCCATCTGTCTCGTATTGGTGATGTGGGAAACATTGTGGCCCACCTTCGATCAGGTCACTTCCTGTCGAATTCAGCTCATTATCCAGGAAGTTTATCTATGGACTCCCTTCAAGTACCTTGGAGCCTGCATACGTCAATGGCAGGTTCTTTGCATTCGACGCAAGGTTTACATCATTTGCCTTTGATCGGATGATTCTGCGAGTGTTCGACGCCAGATCACTGTTCACATTTCATGGATTGTACCTCTTGTACCTTGAGAACCATTGTTATTAATGGTGGTTTCTCTCGCGTCTGTTAACGGATTTCATCATTAGCTGGTAATCAGACGATTTTCTTAAATGTTCGACTTCAGCTCACATATTCGCATGCTCAAATTTGTACTTTGTTCGGGTCGAGATGGAGTGCAAGACCCTAGGTTTTATCTGATGAAATCTAGGATGTGGGTTATTTGTGGATTACTATGACTTATTACATGAATATTTTGATTGGATGGCTGCGACCATACCTGAGTCTATTTGTTGATCCTTATCACTAGATGGCTGCATCCATACCTTGGATCTCACTTTCATGTACTCTATTATGGATGGTTGCGCCCATACCAAGTATCATGTATCAGAGATATTAGTTGTATTTGTACTTGCAGGTCTTCTGAAAATAGTGTTTGGGTCGAACGAGTTCTCATAAAGCATCTCACCCCTCCCTCTCTCTCAAACCTCATGCTTTAGGGGGCATCTGTTACACAACATTTTGTCACCATCCCTACAATCCCTCATCTCACATATTGGAGGATCATTCCCATGACCTGTGAGCAGTGTCATACTCTGTAAACACCTTCTTTTCATCCTTCTGCATAAGGAAATCATTTCTCCTTTTGAACATTTCCTCAAAAAACACACAAAAAATTATGTTTTGGCCTTGGCGCGGGTAGCCAGTTCACCCCTCGCGCCAATGTGGTAAATTTTCACTAGAGCCCGTGCCACCTGGTGCTCTGTCTTAGTGTATTTCCTGCGCTAACTATTTTAGGAATGTTTTTTAATAAATAGAGGCGGAATTTTCCTTCTAACTACCTCAGGGATGACTCATTAGAAGTGGTTAAATTTGATGAGCCACAAATCTCTCTCTTTAGGTAGTGGTTTTTTACCTCCCATGGAACACTCCTTGAAGGTAGGACTCCCTTCCATGATTATAGGGATCCTAACCTCTCCCTCTTCCTCTATATAAACATGCCTTCTCCCTTTATGAAAGCTAGCTGAACAGATAGCCAAGGAGCTGAACTTGGAGAAGAGATACTATAGCTGAGTAATTACTATCGAGAAGGTAGAACCAAGGAGAATTCCGTAGAGAGAGCCCCGTCTAAATTCCAAATGAGCCTTTGTGAGACGTGCTCCATTGGAACCCTATTGGAGGATACCACAACGTCGAATCTTGGTTGTACTCTTCCTTTCTTTCATTAATATACTCGACTATGGTGTTGGTTCCATCATTGTGTTATGTTGATTATCTGATGCAATTGATTTAGCCTTATTCGAATGACTGATAGTTACGAATGTGAAATACTATGTTGTACATCGTCATTGTTTCTTGTGTGTGTGTAGGTATCCGGGTGTGAAAGCGAGCATATCATGATTTTTCAAACCAGGAGCGAGAGGCAACCACTCTTTCCGATGACAACAACCGTGTAGGATTTCCGGTAAGTCATCTATCGAATCTCTGTCCATTTGTTAATTAGGAATCAATATTATAGCTTGTCTTGTTTGTGGCTAGACCCAATCTAGGGCTAGTGGGATCGCCTTTGTCTGCAGAGGGGATTTACCTCACCAAAAGTTATCACTGCTCTCTTGATATGGCTGCAAATTCTTGAATAAGCATTGAAATGAGACTCTTGCTGAACAAAACAATGAAGCCAATTTCCTGATCAAATTTTTACCATCTCTGTTTTGAAGCTCATATATAGCTAATGGAGAAGGAATTTGAATAAATATATCATCCAACACATCATCTATTGGATCATGGAGAACCTGAGAAGACTACTGCAACTTGTTATTCAATGGTTCCAATGAGACTACATGATTTTATATAGGCTTGTCATTCTTTGATTAAGAGATATTATAAATTTTTTTCTTCAAAAATTGAAGTGAATAAAAAATTAATGGTACATAATTATGCTGCATCAATTCATAATATGTTTCTGGTTCTAAGCTTTCATCCGTGGTCTGAAAATCAATGTAACTCAGTGGCTACGATTCTAGAGCGAAAGGAGCTTCCATATCACAAGTGACATCCTGAACCAATTCATGAGAAGGTTTCCTGTTTATACTGTTGACAACTCACTTATCTGCTTGCTTAAATTTTTCTGTCATTTCCGCAAATGAGGAGAAACACAAGGGCAAGGAGTCCCGATCAAGAATTTCATTGTCTTCTTCATACTCAAAATCAAAACTGAAAGACTACTGATTTCTAATCTTGGGAAAGTTTTCTCTCAAAAATTGAAATGAAGCGAAACACAAGGGCAAAGGGCTTTCACTTACTTTGAAATTTTCAGCATTCTATTCATTGCTGTGATGATTTCTATGTATAGGATGAGTGCTATATTTGAGTTTCAGTAATTGAAATTACTCCTCCCAAAAACATGCCACTGATTGCCTTGAAAAGTCAGCCTCTATTTTGACAACGTAGTCATCGTCATAAAGATCATACTTGGGTAAATAATCCATATAATGTAATCAAGTACACACATTAGATCAATAGATTGTTTCTCCACGGGTTGATATACAAATCCATTTTCATGATTGTCCGTAAATGAATACATAAAACAATCATTTTCTGATCTATGGTAACTGGAATTAGCAGGAAAATGGTTAGGGCCAAAAACCTCTTCTTCTTCTGCAATAAGTGGGACATGGTGTTGTAGAACAAAAAAAACATCTCTCATGATGATATTTTGCATCATTTCTTCCATTGTACTTACCAAAATGTCGAGCTTCACTTCTGAATATGTGAGGTACTTCTTCTCTATGTTCTCCCTTTCTTCTGCCTTCAACTTTGACCTTTTGACCATAAAATTAGCTTCCACAGCTATCGCACTATCTTGCATTTCTTCACGTGTTATAGTGTTCATTTCTCTCAATTTAAACGTCATTTCAGGATCAAAGGAATATAGGTAGTGTAAGAGAGCTAAACCAGGAGGCAGTTTTATATCAGCAAGCATTGAATGATATATTTGATTGAATATGGATGAAAAGTGTTGCATTATTTCTCCTGGATATATTTTAAAATGATTATATTCTTCTAAAATCAGAACATTATTCCTCTTGATCACCCATTTATCAAGGAATACTTTAAAAAACTGATGGAAATCGAAAATGCTTGCAGCTGGCAAGTTTTTGAACCATTTCTTTGCTCTGCCTTGCAAAGATAGAGAAAAAATCCTGATACTGACAACATCTTTTTCAACCTCAAAAAGGTCTAGAAATTTTTTAAACTACGAATTTGTTTTTTAGCAGTGATGTTACTATATTCTCCATTAAACCTGGGAAGATATTTTTAATAGTTTTAAGGGAAATCATGGAGTAGTGGAGGTAAGATGAGTGGATTGTATCTATCTATAATTTTACAAGGTATAGGAGTATGTACAAAAGCTGTAGTATTAGTCTTGATCTCTTGAGGCTTATCAAGCAGAATATGGTAATCATAAGATTCAAAAGAAGGATCTTGACCAAGATCAAAGGCGTACAGAGAGTTTGTATTCACAACCTTCAAAGGAAAGGAATCAAATGAAAGTATGTGATATTTTCTCGAATACAGTATGAAATAGAAAAGGTTCTTGAAATTATCATGAAAAGAGAAGAAATGATTCATGAAAAAGACCATGATGTCTTGGATGAAGTTCCAAGTTGAATACCCGATCTTCCCATGTTGCCCTTTCATGTTTCTGTTGGTAAGGTTCATCCTCCAGTGGAGTCTTTGGATTTGATTTCAAACTGATTTAGAGTTGCCATGTGGATGGTTTTAGCCTTCCTGTGTCTGATCAATTTCCACCATCAGTAATCATATCTGATCTTTGTCATTCAAACCCAGGGAAAATGCGATCTTTCGTTCCCTAGCAACGCGCCAAAAATGTTATCCTCCACAGTGTCCCAAGGCTGAGAAAGGCGACCAAAGGAGGTAACCTCAAACCACTTTGGATTTGGTATCTAGCCCTACCAAATCAAAGAGGGATATCTCTATAATATCATAGCCAATAAGGTGGGTGGAGAGGGAAAAATATGTTAGGATAGGTATTGAGCTCTAGGGTTTTTAAATTTAGGGTTTTTTTGGATCAGGAGGAGAGGTCAAGGAAACTAGGCCAGGTCTCAAAAGATTTTAGTTGCAGGAATATAAAGGGGAAATGTCAGTATGTTCAATGAAACTTTGAGGGTGTTAATGTAGTGTAGGGTGGAAAAGGCAAAGGTTCAAAATGATCATGACAAGCATGAATTCATTTATCAGAATATAAGTAAAACATAAACATAAAATTGCTATCAAAACAGAGCATAAGATTTAAAAATTTTATTTAAAAACTCATAGGAAGATAATTGAAAGAAAAGATATGGAAATAAGCGTAACTAAACATTCATTAAAGTCATTTACTAAAGAAAATAATTGTCACAAAATCATACCACAAGAATCCCTAGATAATAGCTGCAACTGGCTTATTAATTTCATGCAAAAATATGTTGTATACAAGCTCCAAGCCTTCTACTCTCAGATGTCCAACCTTGATTTTGACTCAATCAAGGGTAAATATAGACTAAAAAACATATTCCCTTCTCTCAGGGGTCGAATCCCTCATTATAGGAATAGTTTACACGATTTTATCCAACCAAACCTAAAACTAGGGAGGTTAAAACAAACTCGCAATTTAGCTCTAACTGATTCACTTTGACTTTTACAAGCATGAATGAGCATGAATATACATAAAATTAACATTAAAAAACTCATTGAAATTTAATTACATCATCAAAATACCCTAGGGGAGTAATTACATCACAAAATTTTGACTTTGACCAAAGAAATTCGAAATGCTAGCTTACTGAAAAAAGCGCAGCGAATTTATAGAAGCGCAGTGAATTGTTTTAGGGAACTTTGGAGTGACTTTTCTTAATCCATTTACTGATTTGAAGGTATATTTGGAAATCTTGGGATGTATAGTTTTATTTTTAACCTTAAAGAATGAAAAATTACCTCTCCAAGGCTAAGAAAAATGAGTTTTCCCAAGACTGCTGCAGAAGCGCAGCGAGGGGGTCAAAACAATGGTAGAAACCCATTTTTTGGCATGTTTTTGGCATTTTTCTCCAAAAATTAAAGTTTAAATGGCACAAAAGTGGCATATATGAAATGTAAAAATGATAATATATCCAACCATGTGGATTTTTTGTCATTTTGTGGCATCAGGAAAAAGCGCAGCAAATGTTTGCTGCGCTTTTGGCAGTGAGGAATTTCGAAAAATTGCCAAAAATCCACAAAAACTTAATATTTACAAAAAAATATTCAAAATTGGTTCTGAATTACTCCTTCAAGTTGGGAGATGATATGCTAGGAAATGAGTGAGGCATCATACAACAAATATAATTTATCCCTCTTCCTTAGCTTAATTAGGGTTTAGTTTTGGGAAAACAGGGAATTTGGGACAATCTTGTCGATGGAGGGAAATGAAGGGGTTAGGGGTTGTCTAAGTTATTGGGGAAATTTTTGGGGGTACTAATAGGTGTTAGGGAGTGTAGGGAGGTGGAAATTTTGGAAATGGGTGATGGGAAAGGATAAAAAAGTTGGAAACATAGTCCTAGCCTAAGAGAGTGTAGTGTAGGCTAGGTTTGTAGGGAAATGAAGGAAATGAGGGGAATGGGCATGGAAAAAGGTCAAGGAAGGTAGAGGCAGTATGAGTGAGGGTATTTGAGAATAAAATGTAATAATTTTACCACAATAATGAAGAAAACTGACCAAGAAATTAGAAGCGCAACGAAACCGTAGGAGAGGATAATTCACTAACTTTTTGTGAGAAAATTGATGAAAGGAGGAGTTATGGAGATGACATCATTGATATTTTTTAGAAATGATGTGATGTGACTGCAGTATGATATTATTTGAAATTAAATTTTACCTTTACCTTTATTTTTTTTTGTTCCTAAGCTTCTAACTCCCAATAATGGTGACCCAAGTGATGAACATGACTCTTTTTTACTTTTTATGACTAACCTTATAATGACAAATCAAGTGAAATCCTAGACCATGACCTAAATGATGACATATTAACTATTTCATGACCCAAGACACCTGAATGATGACATGACGATGATGAATGTTGATAACCATGAGTAAGTGAAGGGAGTAGCATGACCTAGACAACAACTAATGATCAAATTTTATTTGAAAACTTATTTGAAACTATAAAATTTGACCTAGGAACCTATCAACTAACCTTGAAAGAGAACATTTGATCACCGATGACTCATAGGCACTAGCATTTGCTCCAACTGGGTATGGTAGCTCCTTTATGAGGTGTCAAGAATAAAGTAGGCTGAGTAGCCTCATCCATTGGGTAATGGAGTCAAAATAAAAAACCTAACACTCAAAGGACTAACTGAAACAAAAACTGTCTTTGACTAAAAAACTGACTACTAACTGAAATTACTAATGGAAGCACACCATCAGGATCTTAGGGCCTTCATTTCGGGCTTCAAATCTTGATGATAACCACCCACCTACTGAAGATATATATATATATATATATATATATATATATATATATATATATATATATATAATCATGTGAAATGATGCCTCTAGTGTAACCATTCCAGCAAATGTCTACTTGAATCAAACTCACATTTTCCTTGAGAAGGTAGAAAAATCAAAAGCTAGGCAACTCCAAGTATCCATTGAAGAAGTGCTCATGATGCATAAATAAAAGAAAATTCATCTCCCCTATTGAATGTAGAAAATTAGTAAAAGGATCCTAAAAAATATGAAATGTTACCTTGTCTTGAAACTCAGTAGAAATACAAGCACTCCTTACATTTTCTGATCGTAGAGGAAGATCATCATGTGTAAGAGGCTCTAAAAAACCTCTTCTTTATCACTTCTCTCTTGATATGACTGAAAATTCTTGGATGAGCTTTGTAATGAGAGTCTTGTGGAACAAAACAATGAATTTGGTTGCCTGATCAAATTTTTATCATCTATGTTTTGAAGCTCATAGTTAGCTAAAGGAGAAGGAATTTGAATACAGATATCATCCAAAAGATCAGCTATTGGATCATGGAAAACCTAAGAAGACTGCTGAAACTTGTTATTCATTGGTTCCAATGAGACTACATGATTTTCTATAGGCTTGTCATTCTTTGCTTCAGAGATATTATCAAAAAATTTCTTCAAAAAATGAAATGAATCAAAAATTAATGGTACGATTATGCTGCATCAATTCATAATATGTTTCAGGTTCTAAGATTTCATCTATGGTCTAAAACTCAATGTAACTTAGTGGCTGTGATTCTAGAGTGAAAGGAGCTTCCATATCACAAGTGACATCCTCAACCAATTCATGATAAGGTTGCCCATTTATACTGTTGACAACTCCCTTATCTACTTGCTTAAAATTTTATCTTATTTCCGCAAATGAGGAGAAACACAAGGGTAAGGAATCTCGATCAAGAAGTTCATTGTATTCTTCATGCTCAATATAAAAACTGAAAGACTGCTGATTTGTAATCTTGGGAAAGTTTTCTCTCAGAAATTGAAATGAAGCGAAACACAAGGGAAAATGGCTTTCACTTACTTTGAAATTTTCAGCATTATATTCATTGCTGTTATGATTGATATGTATAGGCTGAGTGCTATATTTGGGTTGTTGTAATTGAACTTCCTCCTCCCAAAAGCATGCCACTCATTGCCTTGAAAATTCAGCCTCTATTTTGACAACATAGTCATCATCTTACTATTCATACTTGGGTAAATCATCCATATAAGAAATGTCATCAAGAATACACATTAGATCAACAGATTGTTTCTCCACAGGCTGATCTACAAATAAATTTTCATGACTATCCATAAATTATTACATAAAACAATCATTTTCTAATCTATGGTAACTGGAATTAGTAGGAAAATGGTTAGGGCTAGAAACCTCTTCTTCTTTTGTAATAAGTGGGAAATGGTGTTGTTGAAAAGAAAATTCATCTCTCATGATGATATTTTGCATCATTTATTCCATTGAACTTACCAAAATGTTGAGCTTCACTTCTGAAGATGTCAGGTACTCCTTTATGTTCTCCATTTCTCCTACCTTCAACTTTGACCTTTTGACCAACAAATTAGCTTCCACAACTATCGCACTGTCATGAATTTATTCGAGTGTTATAGCATTCCTTTCTCTCAATTGAAACACCATTTTCAGATCAAAGGCATCTGGGTAGTGTAAGAGAGCTAAACCGAGATGCCGTTTTATATCAATAGGTATTGAATGATATACTTGATTGAATTTGGATGAAAAGTGTTGCATTGTTTCTCCTGGCTATCTTTTCAAATGATTATATTCTTCAAAAATCAGAAAAGGATTCCTCTTGATCACCCATTTATTAAGGAAGACGTTCACAAACTGATGGAAATAAAAAATGCTTGCAGCCGGAAAATTTTTGAACCATTTCTTGGCTCTGCCTTGCAAAGATAAGCAAAAATATTGATATTGACATCATCTTCTTCAACCTAAAAAAGGTCAAGAAAAATTTCAAAACTCTAAATATGTTTATCAACAGTGATGTTATCATATTCTCCATGAAATCTGGGAAGATATCTGTAATAGTTTCCAGGGAAATCATGGAGTATAGGAGGTAAGATGAGTGTCTTGTATCTATCTGGAATTTTACATGGGATAGGAGTATGTAAAAAACCTTTAAGATTAGTATTGATCTCTTGAGGCTCATAAAGTTGAAGATGGTCATCATAAGATTCAAAAGAAGGACCTTGACCAAGAACAAAGGCATACAAAGAGTTTGTATTCACAACCTTCGAAGGAAAGGAATCAAATGCAGGTATGTGATTTTTTCTCGAATATAGTATGAACTTGAAAAAATTCTTGACATTCTCAGGAAAAGAGAAGAAATAATTCATAAAAAATACCAAGATGTCTTGGATGAAAGTCTAAGTTGAATACCTGATCTTACCATGTTGTCCTTTCATGTTTCTGTTGGTAAGGTTCATCCTCCAGTGGAGTCTTTGGATTTGATTTCGAACTAATTTGGAGTCACCAGGTGGATGATTTCAACCTTCCTGTGTCTGATCATTTTCCACAATTAGTTATCATATTTGATCCTTATATTTCACACCTAGGGAAAATGTGATCTTTCGTTCCTCGACAATGCTGCCAAAAAAGTTATCCTCCAGAATGTCCTAAGGCTGAGAAAGGAGACCAAAGGAGGTAACCTCGAACCACTTATGATTTGGTATCTAGAACTTCCAAATAAAAGAGGGATATATTTGTAATCTCACAACCAACAAGGTGACTGTAAAGGGAAAAATATTTTAGGCTAGGTATTGGGCTCTAGGGTTTTGATGTTTAGGGTTTTGCTGGATTAGGAGGAGAGGTCTAGGAAACTAGGTTAGGTCTCAAAAGATTTCAGACGTTGCAGGAATATAAAGGGGAAGGGTAAGTATGTTAAGTGACACTTTGAGGTTTTAAATGCAGTGTAGGGTGAAAAATTCAAAGGTTCAAAATGAGCATGAAAAGCATGAGTTCATTTATGAGAAGATAACTAAAACATAAACATGAAATTCCTATAAAATAGAGCATAAGATTTAAGAATTATGTTTAACAACTCATAGGAAGATCATTGAAAGAAAATATATGGAAAGAAGGATAACTAAACATAAATTAAAGTTATTTATAGAAGAAAAACACTGTCACAAAATCATATCACAAGAATCCGTAGATAATAGCTACAACTGGCCTGTTAATTTACTGGAAAAAGATGATGTATACAAGATCCAAGCCTTATACTCTCTGATGTCCAACCTTGATTTTGACTCAATCAGGGATAAATATAGAAAAAAAACCATCTTCCATTCTCTCAAGGGTTGAATCTCTCATGAGAGGAACACTTTACATGATTTTCTCCAACCAAACCTAAAACTAGGGAGGTTAAAACAAACTCCCAATTTAGCCCTAACTGACTCACTTTGACTTTTACAAGCATGACTAAGAATGGATCTACATAAAATTAACATTAACCAGCTCATTTAAATTTAATTAAATAATCAAAATACCCTATGGGAGTAATTACATCACAAAATTTTGACTTTGACCAAATAAATTCGAAATTATGGTTTACTAACAAAAGCGCAACAAATTCCCTCAAAAGCACATCAAATTTATTTAGGGCACTTTTGAGTAACTTTTCCTGATCCATTTACTCATATGAATGTAGATTTGGAAATATTGGGATGTCTAGTTGTCTTTTTAACCTTCAATCATGAAAAATGACCTCTCCAAGGCTGAGAAAACTGATTTTTCACAAGATTGCTCCAGAAGCACAACGAGGGGTTCAAAACAGTGGCAAAAACCCATTTTTTGGCATGTTTTTGGTATTTTTCTCCCAAAATGAAAGATGACATGGCACAAAAGTGGCATATATGAAATTTAAAAGTGATAATCTATCCAACCATGTGACGTTTTTTTATTTGGTCGCCTCAGAAAAAATTGCAACAAATATTCGCTGCGCTTTTGGCAATGAGGAATTTCCAAAAAATACCAAAAATCCACAAAAACTAAAAAATTTGCAAAAATTTCTGCAAAATTAGTTCTGACTTGCTCCTTCAAGTTGGTGGATGATATTCTAGGAAATGAGTGAGTCATAAACCAACAAATCTAAGTCATCCCTCTTCCTTAGCTTAATTAGGGTTTAGTTTTGGGAAAATAGGGAATTTGGGACAATATTGTAGATGGAGGGTAATGAAGGGGTTAGGGCCTGTATAAATTCTTGGGAAATTTTTTGGGGGTAGGGATAGGTATTAGGGAGTGTAGGGAGGTGGAAATTTTAGAAATGGGTGAGGGGAAAGGATAAAAAAGTTGGAAACATATTCCTAGCCTAGGAAAGTGTAGTGTAGGCTAGGGTTTGTAGGGAAATGAGGGGACTGGGCATTGGAAAAGAGCAAGGTAGGTAGATGGAGTATGATTGAGGGTGTTTGAGCAGAACATGTAAGAATTTTACCACAACAATGAATCAAACTATCCAAGAAATTAAAAGCGCAACGAAACTGTAGGAGAGGGTAATTCACTGACTTTTTGTGAGAAAATTGATGAAATGAAAAGTTATGGAGGTGACATCATTTATGTTTTTGAGAAATGATGTGTGTGACTGTAGCATGATCTTATTTGAAATGAAATTTTACCTTTACATTTTTTTTTTTTTTTTCCTAAGCTTCTAACTCCCAAAAAAGATGACCCAAGTGATGGACATGAAGGCTTTTTTGCTTTTTATGACTAACCTTATAATGAAAAATCAAGTGAAATCATAGACCATGTTACACGTCATTTTGTCACCATGACATTTGAATGTTCATATGGGTCTATCACCATCCATATCATGTTCCCTTAGAAGTAAAAAAAACTAATGTTCCTGAATCAAGTCTTGGAATTGGAGAAAGCTCTGCAAAACCCTTAAAAGTTTACCTGCGCGGTTTTTCTAGCCTTTCCCTGTGCATGTGTTGATGTTCTATCCATAAACTACAAAAAATCCCACAGTTTTTGACACTATAACCTGCACACCCCCATGAAAATCAAATAAAATAAAAAAGTAAATTCTAGAATCCTGGTTGGCTGAATATTCTCCCAACTGGAAGCTTTTAAAGTCGTGATCAGTTCGAGATTTATCCCTCCACTCATGGAGCTTATCCCTTGGCCCATAGAACTCAAATCAATTCATGAGAGGAATCCATCCCCCTCTTCATGTAACTAATACTACCTCCATTTTCCTATAAATTGAGCTCAAGTTTCAGGTTGAAGGGTAGAGACATAAGTAGATTATGAATCATATAAACTGACCTATACAGTTTCTAAGCTGAAGAGAGTTGATAAGAGTGCATACTTTCTACACTAGTGAGTTGTTGTTGGCATAATAATGATCACACCCTTTTGTCTATAACTACATGCTGGTACTCAGAGAGGAAGGCTTATCAGACTGAAGGAGAATGATTTTTCAGGACCTCGGGAGAAATCTGTACAACATCAAGGCATCAGGTTGTAAGATTACTCTTTCTATTCAAGATAATACATATGGATCTCTTTTTCTCATTGCTTTGTTTCTATTCTTATTGAAATAATGTCAATACTTAGACTGCTTGATCACTAATTTGGATTAATACTTTCTAATTATTATATGTTGTAGATGATTTGATTATTTGTCTTGTCTTTGATTGCAGGTTCTACTCATTGGAGAACTACTTTGGAGCGACGAGACAAAGGGCTACATTGAACGTTTGGATTTCAAGGCAGGGGCATGTCCTCTCTACTTTACTATTATAATAATCTTGAAATGCAATTAACCTAGAGGAAAATCTTTTCAAATGGATCTTTGTTTCTAGTTACTCGCTGGAGTACTAGGGAGATCGCTCTTGTCCGCAAGAGGGATTAATCCACGTAACAAATTGGTGACCATATTGGGGGTCTAGAGCTTAGTTTTCTTTGTTTGTATTTAGTTTTCTGATTTTGATTTCTATGAGTATGGTTGGGTAGCTAAATTTTAAGAATCCCTGAAAAATAAAGCTTGTTATTTATTTTTTCAATGTTTTTGCTTGCCTATGCGGTTTTTGACAGAAAACAGTGCTACAACCTGCACAAATTTTAGTTCAATTTAGTGCACATGCGCACTGTATTCCACTGTAAGCTGTGCATCCCCTGGAAATTTTTGAAAAAATTAATTTTCTCTTTTTTAGAGCTAGAGAACCTTATTCTTTAAATTTTTCCATGATCCATCTTAGTTATTAGATTTGTGTGATTTATCATCCTGTTTGCATTTTATAAGTGAGAGTTTGTCCTAGTTTATTGCTGATCTATGTGAAAGATACCTTCATTTCCTTAGCTTACTGGTATTATGATTTTATCTTTTTTTGAGTCATTAAGATTATTGTAAACCTTACTTTTATGAATTTTTGTTCCCTATTCATTTGCAAACCTAGAAGAGCTTATGGCTTACTGAAGCCTAATTTAACACCAAAGCACTCTTGGATGATTTTATTTATGCTAAGATAAGTGGAAATTTTCTTAGTCTGATCACAACTAAGAGAAATCATCCTCAAACATTCTAGACAGAATTCAAAATTAGAATTTTGTTTTGATTTTGAAATTTATGCTTTTTAGAGTTTTTTAGAGATTGTTTTCTTTTGGAAATTGATTGTTTGTGAATTGTATTTTTTTTATTTGATTGTTCAAGGAATTTCATTTCAAATAAGTAATTGATCATTCTTGCAAATTTAGTTCTTCATGAAATCGTCTTCTTTTCAAAAAGGATTTTGTTTATGAATGAAAGAGTTTGTGTTTTGGAAATTGATAAAATCTCTCAACTTTATCTTAAATAAGATTCATTGAAAATAAAGAGTTTTGCTTCTCATATAGATGCATTTAGAGTATTTTGAGTCGGGTCACAAACATCATTAAAGTTTCAACTCCATACCTTTTGTGTTAAGTAACAACTAAATTAATACAATGCCTAAATAAAATCAATCTAGAATTTTTACATTTTCTAGGGCTCATTCCACCAACATAGCTTACGCTAGTGTTTTGGAATAGGTTGCAATAAACATTCCAAAAGCAGTTTAAACAAACAAGTAGAATCTTGCGGTAGGAAAATCCAATTGTTGCATTTGTATTCTGGGAAGCTCTTCTTAAAAGATTCAAGCATGAGATCATGTTAGACCCAGTGAGGTAATCATACCTATCTCATTGTCAAAGATAGAAGATGTGCATGTAATACAAATGTTAAACCTTGGATTAACCATTGTTGAGGAGCCTGGGGTCGCTTGTCGAAAAACCTCAGATTTACCTTATTGAGGAGCCTTCAAGGGGATTGAGCTTGATACTCTCCCCTTGCGTGTATATCGGATTGTAGACTGTTCCCCTAGGTATATTTGTTTCCGTTTGTGACCTTGGTGACCATAATATTTAGGATTTTCCCAAGGTGACAGTGGAGGGAAGGTCCCACTGTACCTGGCACAGACGTTGGTTAGACTCACTTAGAATTTCCAGAGGGTACAATTCACTTCAAGATGGAAAAAGTGGAGGGACTTGCACCAGACTGTTTCATTAAGCAGGTTCTCAGAGTAACTGTTCCAACCACCAAGTTTTCCACATTAAACTTCTACGACATTGGATTTCATCACCAACTAGTATTTTTAGTGTGGAAACATAGTATTTGTGTGTGGATTTTCTCTTATATTTTGTAGGTGTGTGTTCAAATTTATTGTTTAATTAGGAACCTTAAGTCTATTTTGTTGAATTTTTTTTTGATTTCTTGTGTTAAACATTAACCGTGGCTGAATTACCGAGACACTCTCATAGAATATAGGGGAAACCCCCTGAGTATACACCAAGTCAATTAGAAAAGATTAAATATGAAAGAGGTCAACATTAAGGAATTGGATCTACTGAACAAGAGGAAACATCAATAATAATACATCCTGATTACGAAGTAAATCAACCTCAGACAAAAGAAAAACTAAAAATTTCATAATTAATTACAGTTGAGTCTGCAACCGGTGAATTCTCAGACACTCAACTTATTGAACTTGAAATATCTGAACCTGAAACTGAATCTACTTCATCTGAGTCAACTTCAGATTTAATAACTCGAACCCCTGGTCATCCTCATTTACCTCGAGTGAAGCTTCACATCACTGAGAATCTTCCTCCTGGCCTGATCAACATTGAAGAAATTACTGACACGGAAGAAGAGATTTCAATTCCTTCACATTAAGAATCTTTATATCTAAGGTATAGTGAACCGATTTAACATTACAACCCTTTTAAACTAGACCCTTGGTATCATCAGTTAACCAACTTTCTACATAATACTGGTCTCGATTACCCACAAAAATACATTATCCTAAGTATTAAGTGTAAAATGTTTAAAATGGGGCCACCACTGCGCCCAAACACCTAAAACACACTTTACGTAGGGTATTTTGTATTCCCGCTCATTCTATCAATTTCATATTAACTTTAATTTAATTTATTAACTCCTTATAATACCCTATCCCGTAATGTCTTAAATCCTTTATATTTAATAGCCCAAACCCACTTTATTAATGTTTACCTATGGTTTTAATACCCACATGACATATTTTCCGCTTCCCCATAGGATTAAATAACCTTGGTTTATATTAATTAGCCAAACGTTACAATACACCTGTAAATAACCTATTCGCTGTGTAATCCTCCTATCTGTTTATCCATTTAAAACAATAAAATTTTATGTTTAAAACTATGTTTTAAATTAATAACATTGAACCCTGCCACATAAAGCATCTCGGGCCCCACACCCATATGCCTAGCAACTTCCTCACTCAATCTGGATCGTTCGCACTCCTTTCGCCCGATCTAACGAACCATAACCCATATCGCAAATTTAATGGCACGACGATTAATCATTTTCGAATTTTCAATATGGGCGGTATTGCCCCATTATCTCTCCTCCACGCGGCATAAATCCATTGGATCGCATTCGTTTCAAAGAAACCATTTACCATCCTCTAGCATTGCGATAACCGCTTGGCAGTATTTAACCTCCCCGCGCCAAATTGCCCCCATTCAAATTGATTCGCATTGAATGCAAATGCTGTTTCAGACCTAAATTTCTATAAAGCAATAGATTCATACACATTAAAGACTTTTACTGCATTTTTTTCTCATTTGACTATTTCCGAATAAAGAAAGGATGCCGTCGCCATGTTTTCATGCACAAAAAATAGAATTTAGCCAGAATTTACTGCTGTGACTGCTTAGACCTTCCAAATCGTGTTTAAAGGATCTCAACCAAGCTTCTAAAAGCTCCCCGACGTCCCAGAAACCCCTTTTCAAGTCAAATACCTACAAAAATAGGTATTTTTCAAGAAAAATACCTATCTTACACCTGAAAAGAGCTATGATTGTGAATTTAAGCCTTTTGTAAGCCTGTTTTCCAAAAGAAATACCCTAATTTCCTTCAAAAGTCATGTTTGCTACAAAAACCTTGATAAATTCATAATTTTTGAAGGTTGTAACCTATTTTTAGCAAAATTAAAGAAATTTAGCCTTTTTTATAGACTCTTAGAGACCCTCTAATTGATTTAAAAATCCTTTACAAATATTTAGAATCCCTTTGTGCATGAATTAGACTGTTTTAGCTCTGTTTTATCCAAGAAAAGAGCAGGAAATACTTGTTAAATATTTCCCAAGTCTGTAAAAAGTTTAAAATTTGATTGTGGGAGCAAAATTGAAGGTTTGAAGCAGAAGAAAACATAATTTTACCTATTTCTGTTCAAAAGAGACCCCTGTCATACCAAAAAGGCCTTCTGTAAACAGTCTAAGCTTACAGAAGTGTATAAAACCCTAAAAAATAGAGTTTTTAAGATCCAGAGGACTAAATTGTCAAAAATAAGCCCATAAATGGCTTCTAAAAGCACCATTGTCATCAATCCACTACAACCTCATGTTGTAGATGTTGAACACACCCCTTTAGCTGATGTAGATTATAATATCACTGATCCAGTAATTGAATTCAATTTTCTTGATCTCCACTGCTGGAGCCTAGGAAAATCTTTGGATTAGGGAGATGACGTTCAAATTTGGGAGTCCAATTTGCCCAAATATGTAGTTCCCCATACCCATCAGTGTCCAGAGGCCATTAGAATGTGTGAAGATCACTATTCCCCTAACCTAAGAGCTATTGTTAATGTTGAGAAAGAAGTATTATTCACTATCACTGCAAAATCCATAAACCAAATGCTTCAGTTACAACCAGATCCTAATGTAGTCCCATTATCTATAAAAGCTCTTACAACACTTTATCTGGATTTAGAATTTCCTAAAATATTTCAAATATTTCATATATTCATGCCTTCATATGTTGAAATCCAAAATATTAACCCTCCATATTCATCCTCCAAATTCTCTGAAGGATCGAGACATGTTATTTGAATGTTGTCCTTTATCCTTGGTTACTTTATTGATGAGCACACTGATGAGTCTATACTTGGTTTTCTATGCACTTTTGTGCCTGGTCAGCCCCCCATAGTTATTTATAACCATGAGGAGTATATAGATGATAGTATCCATGATCAGCTTGTAAAACTTCCCATTGAAGGTGTTTTCAGATATACCTCCTTCCTCTTTCATATGTTCCTCTACTTCCAAGCAGATAAATTCCCAATAGCCCTTCAGAAGTTGGATGTAGAAGGTAATCCATTGTCAATTATTTTCTGGACTTCTTTAATCAGAAAAGAGTCAATTGACTTCACTTATGTAGATTTCAGAGACTGTTTTAGTCACCCATTGATAAATATGCTTACAAAAAGTGTACAACCAAGGATAAGTGATGAGATTAAGAAAGTTTTACAGTTATCAGAGCAGAGAAGAACTGGTGATTGGTACCTTTACCAAAACCACACAGAGATTAGAGTCTATGGGTTGAAACCTCTTTCCCTATAAATTTCCAAAGTACTTGCCAATGAGAGTGTTTGCCTTAGAGTATATAAGACAAATTTGAAACTCAAATTCTATAAACTTTTTGGCTGCTAAAAAGAAGACTTAGTTCAAATTGAAAAACCAAGTGGGTCCTTTCATATGCAACAACAGTGAAGCAGGTACAGAGACAAAAAAACAATTGCTAGAATATAAGTTTGATGAAAGTTCCTTGTGGAACTATGATCCTTATGGAATAATCAGTAAGATGAGAGTGAAATGAAAATTAACCCCATATATTCATGATAAAAAGCCGGAAATTGAAAAATTTTCCAACCAAACTGAATGGTTGGAAAATACATTGATGGAATCTGTCAAGCAAGGTGATACTAGTCACACTTTTCAAACTCCTATTCAGGAGGACAAAACCACAAAGAGAATCAGAGAAGAAGGCACATATACAATCGAAACAACAACAAAAACTAGATTCAAGCTCGGATACAATAAGAAACCTAAGATCAATCCAACAGACAAAGAGAAGGAAACGATTGAGGTTTTAGATGAAGAAAACCTAGAGAAGGATATTGTGACTAACACAGTAATTGAAAATGAGCAAGAACCTGCTACTTCTAACGCTTAGATGATTGAAAAATAGCAAAGTAAGGAAGCATATTCATCACAGCAGGTAGAAGATAAAGACATGGATATTAAAGAAAAGTATAAACAGATCAAAGCCAAAAATGAAGAGATTAAAAATGAGATCTATTCACAATACTTGAAGCAGACTCCAAGGATTCAAAATAGGCTGCTTTCAGCCTTTGATTATACAAATAAAAAGTTGCTAATGACAGTGATATAGCCAACAATGCCTAAACCTACAACAACATCATATTACAAGTTACAAGAGAGATGATATTGAAATTCCAATAGAGAACATCCATCCCTTGGATCAGATTGAGTGTCACAAGAAAAGCTCAAAAATGCTTTATTATACCTTGACCACACAAAAAATGAGTGCCTAGAAACTCCAAAACACTTTGAAAAATATAAGAGATCAGCTCAGGGTTGAAAAGGCCTCTTCATATGCTAAAGACACTAGAATCAAGTCTTTAGAAGAACTGGTTATTGATGTAGGGTATGACCCTTCAAATGTGAAAGATGTAGATGAATTGGTGAAGAATAAAAATGCTGATATTGCAACACTTAGAAAGCAACTGAAACTACCTCCAACAGAACATCCATAGGCTAAGGAGATTGTGCAAGAAGCAAATAAAAAAGATGAGATAATGAGTCTCATACTACAAATGACAACACAGATCAAGGAGATGGAGATTGAGATGGACAATATTGTCAAAGAAAAAGAAGTTTCAAAAACTCAAAGTGTTCCTCCTATAGTCATTTCCATGGTAACAACAACAGTCCCTTCATCTCTAGCAGAAGAGTTAGCACCAAAAGTCCCACTAGTCACAACAGTGCCAGTCACTTCTTCCACTACTTCTGCCACTGAATCTTCCACTTCAACGGTTCAACAGTCAGATGAGGCCAGTAAACTCATTAAAGCCATGGAAGACACGTCAATACAGAATAATGAGATCAATATATTGAAAGATAAAATCAAAAACTTCGAAGATGCCAATAAATTAGCACAAATAAATACTAAAACAGAGGAACAAAAGGCCAAAAGGTAAAGTGAACAGCTTAAAAAGGTAGAAATAGAATTAACCTTAAAAGAGCGCATGGCCTACATAAAAAATCAGCTATGGTCCAAGATCATTGAGTCAATTAATGATACTTGGCTATCAATTCAAGTGATTTATGAGCATAAGGACTTGCTTAAGGAAGCCAAAGAAGAAATATTGAAGACTAAAGAAGAACTAGGTGCCAAACCTGAAGAAGCCCAAGAAATAATAAAGTTTCTCAATAATAAAAACAAGCAAGAATTGGATGAGATAGGAATTACTGATAGGACAGAGACAATTCTTGAGTCAAGAAAGGTACTCTCAAAGAAAAACTTAATGAAACAGTTGGAAGAGAAGTGTCAAAACATGGACATGGCCAAAACTAGATTCATGGTTAAGTTTGACACATTAAGACAAAAAGGTTTGCCAAACATTCTTGTTATCAATGATAAAATGATGAAGCAAGAAGATTACAACAAGAAGATAAGAGACTTTTCTAGAGATCAAGTGAATAAGACAGATTGGCAAGGAGTTCCCACAGGTAAAGCGTCACACAAGAGTGTTGAAAACTTGTTTTATTTACAACATGAGATAAAACACCTCTTTGCAGTCAAGCCAACCTTTGTTAGATACACTGAAGCAGATGAGAATTTCAGAAAAATTACAAATATTAAATTATCAGATGAAGAGTTTTGGCAGAAGCTCACAGATTTAATGTAAAAAGACAATTTGCAGTAAAAGAGGATGAGAAAACAAAGTTGTTGTTTTACATAGTAAAAACTGATTTTTGAAGTAGTAACACAATCAAAACAGTAGGTTAAAGAGTATCAGAGGTAAAGTGCATCAGTTAAAGAGTATCAGGTGAGAGATAAAGCTTTGAAATAGATTGAAGACCACTTGAAAACGTTAAACACAACACAACAGCTAGTTGTAGCCTAAAACCAACAGAAATAAATTTTATTTTAATAAATAGGACAAATTGCAAGTTTGTTATGCAGCTGTCACTATATTTTTGTAATAGATATTTTATTTTCCATAGAAAATTCCTATGATTATTCTAAGATATTATGTATTACTTTTTGTATAAATACTTCATTACTTGAAGTATTAGTGTGGATTAATTGCTGACGATTTCTATAGCTAGAACATTATGAACCTAAGGGTATTTGTAATCAAGCTCAAATCAGAAGACCAGATTTCAAGGAATAAAGCATCATATTACTGGATTCATGTGTTGGGCCACTAAAGTGAAGTAATTTATACTGTTATCTGTCTATTTTCTTATGTTTCTCATCCATTCATAAATGTATTCTAAATTTTAATGTGAAATCAGGAATTGTTATATCAGAATTTGTGAAAAGCACCTTGTTATTGACTAGTTTTCATTTAAATGTTTTCTGCTGATATCCAGACTAGGGAACCCTTAATTTCTCCCTAATTTCGATTGACCCCTACCTTTTCACTCCTTATTTGGATTAAAGTATTCTTAATTGCTCTTTATCCTGATTAAAACCACTTCACCAATCAACCTTTCAAGATCTTTAGTGACTCTGCTATCTTGCCCTTTAAAAATTTGACTTTAGACCTTGGTCCTGATCTCTCTACTTGACACATTGACTCCATCTTCCCAATGGATTACAGGTTCACAAATATCCATCTCATTAAGTGATTTTATCACTAAAATCAATCAAAACCCCAAAACCAATTTGCGGTCTGTGGTTAGCTCTAATATTCTTTAAACTATAAAATTAAAATCTCACAACTTTGGGAATTATTAGACTGATAACATACTGGCGACCATGCTGGGGATTAACCAATCCTTAGTTTTAAAATAGGTCTTAAAGGAAATATTTTCATTTTAAGACTGTTTTAATAAGTTGTGAGTATATTTTCATTAAAAATTGTAATTCTGGCTTCTAGAAGAGTCTACTATACCAGGTCAAATCCAGATCCACAACCTGTTGTCATAGTAGATAATCCTGACAGAATTGGAAAAAAGAATTAAAAAGTAAAGGATTTAGGTAATAACATTTCCTTGGTTAGAGAAAATCCTCTTCCAAAATAGTTAGCAACTATACAAGACATTGATTTTGACTTATTTTGAACATTATTTATTCAGAAATCAAATCAAAAAGTGATTTAAATAGCACTGTTATAGATCCTAATTTTATTTCATCTCTTGAAATTAAATTATAAACTGTTTCAGTAGATTTTGAATCAAATATTTTTGAGGTTTATGATAAAATTGATGAAAAAATGCTACTATACTTAAGGAAATAGATGAAGCTATTTTTCAACATTCAGTTGAATTAGATGCTTTATCAGCTTATACCCCTAAGCCCTCTACCATTCTCATTTCCAAGCACCTCATCATATTTTCCAACTTATCTTTTTGTTTCTCAACCACATTTCCAGCACATCTTCGTATATCCCCATCTCATCTGCAAGTTCTTTAACTACCTCAGTAAGCACTTCTAGCTCTGCCCCAAGTACTTCCAACTTACCTCCAAGCCAAGCTAGAATTCAAGCCATGGCTGCTAGATATGCTCCCTTGGTCCTTCCAGCCCAATTGCATGACATGCCCTAAGACTATCAAAGTAAAATACCTCAATTTGATGCAAACACTCAATACATTGCCCGAAAACATGTAAATAAGATTAAAAACTATTTTTAACTTCATGAAATAGATGAGTTTGATGTCCAAATGAGACTGTTTTCTCAAAAATTAATTGGGGAAGTGAAAAAATGGTTTAAAGGTTTAAATCCTGGTAGTATTGCTGATTTAGCAGTCTTTCATAGACTATTTCTTAATAGATGGGATAAGAAGAAAAATCCATTACAGATCTTATCAGAATTTGAAAGCATTAAAAGAGCACTCAATGAGAAAATCCAAGATTATTGCACTAGATACAATAGCATTTATAATTCAATTCCTGCTAATCTTAAACCTCCTCCAGATTCTGTTCTTCTCAAATTCCCTGATGGATTTGATATGGACATAGCATATCAATTGAGAGAGAGGAATCCTGAAACTTTAGAGCAGATGCAAAGCAATGCTGTTAGTGTAGAAGCAAATCTGTTAGCAAAGAAATCTAGGTTAAGGAATGAAAGAAGAGTAACCATAAAAGAAGAGGCATCTAGTTCAAATTTAAAAATAGATCAATTAGAAAAATATTTAGAGAGAATGATGGATAGGCTAGACAATATAGAAAGAAATCCACAATGGGATAGCCAAAAACAAATTAGAAATCCCAATTTCAGGAAAAACACTAATACTGGAAAAACTAGAGAATCAGCACCTGACCAAACAATAAGACCACCTTTCCAAGAGAACTATGCTAAAATTTCTCATCAGAATGAAGATTATGAAGACACCATAAATCTAATGGGTATTAATGATGATAACACTATATTTCCTACACAAGAAGATTAGGAGTTATATGATTTACAACAAATGCAATTAGATTCTGGTGAATCATTTGATTATAAAAAAGGTTATGAGTTTGCTATAAATGAAGTACATAAGCAATATAACCTTAGAAGCAAGAAAAACATAGAGCCTTATACTAAGAAATATGTTCAAACACAAACAAAGAAAGCAATATAATCTCCCACCACTAAAGTTCTGCAAATTCTCCCTAGGGAAAACAAGCAAAACTATAATTCATCTCAGAAAATTTCAAGCCCTAAAAATTCACCTAGTCCCAAAATTGTTGATATAACAGATGATGCTGTTCAAACATCAACAAATTCACAAAAATATGTGGATGAAAAGACAAATAATTATGCCAAAACAACAATTTTAGACTCTAAAACACCCACTGCTGACCCAAAATCAACTGATCCAAAAGCTGCCACTGCTAAAACAACTTCTGAAAATTGAAAATTTGCAAAAACATCTACTGCTTCTCAAATTATTCTTGAAAACAAAACTAAAAATGTTAAGACAGTAGAAACTCAAACTGAAAATGAGAAAACAGAAGTAGAAAAAGAAAATAAACCTACTCAAACTACAATTACTAAAGAAGAGATAATTCAGCTAAGTAAATCACAAGCTCCATTTAATATTCATCTAAAATTTCTAAATTAAAAATACCAATTCCTCTGACATAATTGGTAAAAAATGATTTGTACAAAATAACTATCATTGAAACCTTAAACATGAATGATGGAGAAGATTCAGTAAATCTAAGTGATGATCAACCAGAGTTAATTTTTGGTCCTGATGTTAATGGAAAACACCAATATGGAGCAGTTCCACCATTTTACATTAGCTTAACTGTTCATGATCAAATATTACACAATGCAATGCTAGATTCAGGGGCTTCACACAATTTAATGCCAAAAGCAATAATGGAAACCCTGAATTGAGATATCACTAGGCCTTATAAAGATCTCTTTTCATTTGATTCCAGCAAAGTCAAATGTTTATGTTTGATTAAATATTTGTGTGTCACATTACTTCAATATCCTGGTAAAAACATACTCATGGACATTGTAGTACTTGACATCCCTTCCAAGTATGGAATGCTCTTATCTCGCTCATGGGGAGATAAATTATAGGGATCTCTACAACTTGATATGGCATATGCAACAATATCTATTTTTGGCCAAACAGAAAAACTTTATAGAGAAACATTGATGAAATATATGGTGAGTAGTGTAGAAAGACCAAGAAATTACCCAATTTACACTACACCTATCGACATGGATTCATTCATCTTGTGCAACTATGAAACTGATATTGAAATAAAAAATGAACTAAAAGATAAAAACAAAGCACCAGATAGTGAAAACATCTTTCATGAATCATTATGTCACCTAGATTTTGATGGTTCAGTCAATAAATTAGGAGCAGGAGCAGGATTTTGGATAACTAACATGGAAAAAAATCATGCAGAAGGCCATGCTTTTAGACTGAATTTTAAATATACCAACAACATGGTTGAACATGAAGCTCTTATTTTAGGACTGCAGATTGTTAGGAATTTAGGAGGTAAAAGAATATCAATTATGGGAGACTTAGAGTTAATTATGAAATAGATAACTGGAGAATATTTTTTTTATAATCCAATATTAAGCCGATATAGAGAAACTGTTTTAGATTTGATTAAACAATTGTTAGAATGTGATTTTTTTGCAATACCAAGAAAACATAACATACATGCTCACTACTTAGCAACCTTTTCTAGTACCTGTAATCTTCCATTTCAAACAAATCACAGATATACTGCAGAAGTAAAACAAAGACCTATAATTCCTGATAATCTTAAATATTGGAAAATTTCCTCACAAGATGAACAAATTTATCATTTCATGAATAATGAATAAGAATTTTAGAATTGTAAAATAGATACAGATTGTACCATAGATCATAAATTAGATAGTGAAATTGATTTAAATAATGTAGATGTAAATAACTCAAGTTTTGCTAAACCTACTAAATTTAGTCAATTAGATATAGATAATTTAGAAAAAGTAGAGATTGAAGAGTTAGCAGATGATGAATTTGATATTTTGAACCTCAAAGTAATTTTTTACCAAAAGGCTTAACTCCTTTAGAAGATCTATTTGACTCTAATGACGATGCAAGAAAACCTAAAATGGAGCCACTAAGATCTGATATTGAGGAGTGTAATAGTGGTACAGAGTTAAAACCTAAAATGATTAAAATTTCCAAAGCTTTACCTTAGGCAGAAAAAGAAAAATACATAGCTCTTTTTAAGGAATTTCAGGATGTTTTTGCTTGGAGTTATGAGGACTTAAAATCCTATGACACTAGCATAATACATCATAAAATACCTATAAAAGAGGACCAAAAACCTTTTAAACAAAATTTAAGAAGGATAAATCCTGTTTTGATGCCTTTAATTGAGAAAGAGGTAAAAAGAATGTATGATGCCCAAATAATTGCACCAATCAGATATTCTACTTGGATTTCTAATCTAGTTCTCACTATGAAAAAGATAGGAGAAATTAGATTATGTGTCGATTTAAGAAATTTAAATAAGGTGTCCTAAAAATACAATTACCCTTTACCAAAGATGGATCACATTTTACAGAGGGTAGTTGGTTCTTCCAGAATTTCATTGTTAGATGGATTTTCTAGATATAACTAGATTCTAGTCCAACCAGAAGACCAAGCCAAAACTGCTTTTACTACTCCATGGGGCACTTTTATGTATGTAAAAATTCCTTTTGGGTTAATGAATGCATGAGCCAATTTTCAAAGAGCCATGGATATAGCCTTTGCAAAGGAGATTTATGAATTCCTAGTGATTTATTTAGATGACATTACTCTATTTTCAAAGATTGATTATGAACATTTAGATCATCTCAGGCAAGTCTTTCTTAAATGCAGGAAATTTGGCATCTCTCTAAACCCTAAGGAAAATTTATTTGGATTGGAAGAAGGTAAATTACTAGGAAATATGATATCTAAAGATGGAATTAGGATAGACCTAGCCAGAATAGAGGCAATTCTAAACATCAGTCCACCTAGGAACATTAAAGAATTACAAGCTTTTCTAGGTAAAATTAATTTCCTTAGAAGATTCATCTCAAATCTAGCTGAAATAATCAGAGAACTTAACAATATGCTGAAAAAGACTCAATAATTAAATGGATTGTTGAATCCAAGCAATATTTCGAATCAACTAAACAGGCTTTAAAAAAAACACCAGTCCTTATAAGTCTTGACTTTAAGAAAGATTTCATTATTTTATCCTTTGCTTCATAACACACTATTGTTGCAGTTTTACTACAGAAAAATGACCAGGGCTATGAGCAGCTCATTGCCTTCTTTAGAAAATCACTCAGAGATACCACTTTAAAGTACAATATAATGGAAGAGCATGCCCTAGCTTTCGTAAAGGCCATCCAAGACTTTAGAGTGTACATTATTTATTCACATATCATTGCCTATGTTCCAAATGCAGTTGTAAAAGGAATTCTAACACAGAATGGTACTGATGGTAAAAGAGGCAAGTGGATTGCCACAATTTTGGAATATGACATAGAAATCAAACCCACGAAACTCATAAAAGGTCAAGGTTTAGCTAAACTCATGGCCGAATCAAATTGTCATGCTTTAGATATTAATTTTATTGCCCAAATATATGATCAAGAAGAGATGGCGACTCTAGAGATCAATGAAGCCTTTTCAGAATCACCATGGTATGCAGATATTGTATTTGTATTACTAAATTTACAAGCTCCTCCTGGATTATCAAGAACAAAAGCTAGATTCTTAAAATTAAAGGCAGTAAGATTTTGTATCATAGACATTGTATTCTTTTGGAAAGATCATGGTGGAATTTTATTGAATTGTTTGCTTAAAGAAGAATATGAAAAAGTTTTAGAAGAATTTCATGCAGGTGACTGTGGAGGAAATCTCTACTGGAAGACTATTGCAGAAAAAATCCTGAGAGCTGGTTTTTACTGGCATACTTTTTTTGTAGATGTAAAAAAGTATATGACCTCTTATCACAAGTGTCAAATATTTGAAGGAAAGAAAAAGCAGTTACCCCTGCCCTTAAAACCCATCTCAATAGAAATTCCTTTTAAACAATGGGGTCTTGACTTCATTGGTGAAATTCACCCTTCATCCTTAGCTCAACATAAGTGGATTCTGACAACCATTGACTATTTTACTAAGTGGACAGAAGCCATACCCTCCAGGCAAGCCACTGACACTGTCATAATATCCTTTTTAGAAAACAACATGCTCTCAAGATTTAGATTCCCCTAAAATATTATCATTGAAAATGCAGCTGCATTCAAATCCAAAAAATATGATTGATTTTTACCATAAATACCACATTACCCTTGGCCATTCTACTGCATATTACCTTCAAGGTAATGACCTTGCTGAATCTTCCAATAAAAGCCTTGCGAACATCATAAAAAAATTACTAGAAGATAACAAGAAAACTTGGAACAAGAGGTTAGTTAATGCCTTATGGGCAGATAGACTTACCACCAAAAATCTATTGGTACATCCCCTTACCAACTTGTTTATGGAATAGATGCTATTTTTCCATCTTCCTTAGGAGTACTAGTAATGAAGATAATCCAAGAATTATAAGTTGAGACCAATGACATTCAAAGAAGGATTAACCAAACCATTCACTTGCAGCAAACAAGAGAAGAGGTTTATCTTAAGTCTCAAGTTATCCAAGATAAGGTTAAGAAATGTTTTGAAAAAAAGAGTAAAGAAGATGATTTCTATATTGGTGAAAAAGTTATAAAGTGGGATTCAAGGAGAGAAGAGAAAGGTAAATATGGGAAATTTGATTTCCTACGGAAAGGACCTTATGTTATTTATGGTTATAGAGGTAACAATGCTTTCTTTTTGAAAGAGATGGATGGATCAGATTTGCTAGGTGGACCTGTCAATGGTAGAATGCTGAAGCATTACTACTCTTCATAAATAACCAATAGTTAACTTTGTTTACTTTATCCATTGTACATAACATTGCAGATTTTAGATTGGATTGGATATTTTCCTAACAAAGTTGAATCTCGGAGAGAAGGCCCTAAGATTTGAAAGGTTAAATATCATAAGTATGAATAATTGTAGAGCTCAGACACCATTTACAAGGTAAGCACATTCAGAATTCAAAGGCTATCAGTCTCAAAATTCTTGAAATTTCACCAGGAAATGACATCCCCATGTGGAGCCACTGTTAGGGTCCTATAATAATAGGGTTCATAATTTTTGAATTGACTTTGACAAGTCTTGTAAATATGTACATACCTTGCTTTCTGCAAGTTGTTTTCCTATATTTGAAAATAATAAAAAATGAAAGGAGGGTAAACAGTCCTAAAAGAAAAATCAAAGGAATTGAAAAGAAAAAGATAAAAAATAATATAAAAAATGGACCTCAAACACAAAAAATAGATGAGAATAAGACATGAAAGTGATGCAAGTCAAATTGCCACTACTTTTTACTTTTACTGCAAATAAATGATTATGTGCAGCTTGTTCAAAATGCCATAATCCATGATGAGTTAAATAGTTTAATCTTAAAATTTTCATGCTTTAAATTTCATGTTTATAGATAGAGAATAAAGATTTTTTCAAACAATTTAAACTTGATAAATCAATAGATAGTTATAGAATAAATGAGGAGCTCAACAATTTAAATCGAGCCCTCGGATGAAATAAGGTTAGAATTAGATAGTTTTATGCTTTAAAAAGAAAAATGGATTAAGGGTTGCAAGCTCAAATGCACCCATGAAAATAAAGGTAAAAGTGGTAGAATAAATGATGGGTAGGTAGAAAGCAATTGCATAAAGGCATAAATAAAATATCATCTGGAAAATTACTAATTTCCCTTCCCTCAAAGTATTCCAGTATTCAAAACCTTTAGTTATAAAGGCTCAGAGCATTTCTCTGACTTTTTTTGGGACCAGACCCAAGGCTTAATGACTAATTGGCACTAAATATTGGATTCCCTTCATAAAAACCCTTTTACTCAAAATCACACCCTTTCCCTAAGTTAAAACATATTTTATGCTTAAAGAAAAGTAAAAAACCCCATTAACTAATTTCATTTCATACAAAAATATTCAAAAAATCCACAAAAATACATTATCCTAAGTATTAAGTGTAAAATGTTTAAAATGGGGCCACCATTGCGCCCAAACACCTAAAACACACTTTACATAAGGTATTTTGTATCCCCAATCATTCTATCCATTTCATATTAACTTTAATTTAATTTATTAACTCCTTATAATACCTTATCCTGTAATGTATTAAATCCTTTATATTTAATAGCCCAAACCCACTTTATTAATGTTTACCCTATGGTTTTAATATCCGTGTGACATATTTTCCACTCCCCCATAGGATTAAACTAATCTTGGTTTATATTAATTATCTAAATTTTACAATACACCTGTATATTACCTATTCGCTGTGTAATCCGCCTACCCATCTATCCATTTAAAAAAATAAAATTTTATGTTTAAAACTATGTTTTAACGTAATAACATTGAACCCACCACATAAAGCATCCTGAGCCCCACACCCATATGCCTAGCAACTTCCTCACTCAATCTGGACCGTTCGCATTCCTTCCACCCGATCCAATGAACCATAACCCATATCGCAAATTTAATGGCACGACGATTAATCGTTTTCAGATTTGCGATATGGGTGATATTGCCCCATTATCTCTCCTCCACGTGGCATAAATCCACTGGATCGCATCCGTTTCAAAGAAACCATTTACCACCCTACATCGTTGCAATAACTGCTTGACGATATTTAACCTACCAGCGCAAAATCGCCCCCATTCAAATTGATTCGCATTGAATTCAAACACTGTTTTAGACCTAAATTTTTATAAAACAAAAGATTCATACACATTAAAACCTTTTACTACATTTTCTTCTCATTTGACTGTTTCCGACTAAAGAAAGGATGCTGCCACCCCGTTTTCATGCACAAACAACATAATTTAGTCAGAATTTACTGCTGCGACCACTCAGACCTTCCAAATTGTGTTTAAAGGACCTCAACCAAGCTTCTAAAAGCTCCCCGACATCCCAGAAAGCCCTTTTCAAGTCAAATACCTACAAAAACAGGTATTTTTCAAGAAAAATACATATCTTACACCTGAAAAGAGCCATGCTTGTGAATTTAAGCCTTCTATAAGCCTGTTTTCCAAAAGAAATACCCTAATTTCCTTCAAAAGTCATGTTTGCTGTAAAAACCCTGATAAATTCATAATTTCTAAAGGATGTAACCTACTTTTTGCAAAATTGAATAAATTTAGCCTTTTTTGCAGACCCTTAGAGACCCTCTTATTGATTTAAAAATCCTTTCAAAATATTCAGAATCCATTTGTGCATGAATTAGACTGTTTTAGGTCTGTTTTATCCAAGAAAAGAGCAGGAAACCCTTGTTAAATTTTTCCTGAGTCTGTAAAAAGTTTAAAATTTGATTGTGGGAGCATAATTGAAGGTTTGAAGCAGAAGAAAACATAATTTTACCTATTTCTGTTCAAAAGAGACCTCTGTCATACCAAAAAGGCCTTCTGTAAACAGTCTAAGCTTACACAAGTGTATAAAAGCTTAAAAAAAAGAGTTTTTAAGATCCAGAGGACTAAATTGTCGAAAATAAACCTAGAAATGGCTTCTAAAAGCACCATTGTCATCAATCCACTACAACCTCCTGTTGTAGATGTTGAAAACACCCCTTTAGCTGATGTAGATTATAAGATCACTAATCCAGTAATTGAATTCAATCTTCTTGATCTCCACCGCTGGAGCCTAGAAAAATCTTTGGATTGGGGAGATGAAGTTCAAATTTGGGAGTCCAATTTGCCCAAAATATGTAGTTCCCCATATCCATTAGTGTCCAGAGGTCATTAGACTATGTCAAGCTCACTATTCCCCTAACCTAAGAGTCATTGTTAATGCTGAGAAAGAAGTATTATTCACTATCACTGCAAAATCCATAAACCAAATGCTTCAGTTACAACCAGATCCTAATGTAGTCCCATTATCTATAGAAGCTCTTACAAAGATTTATCTGGATTTAGAATTTCCTAAAAGATTTTAAATCTTTCATATATTCATGCCTTCATATGTTGAAATCCCAAAGATCAACCCTCCATATTCATCCTCCAAATTCCCTGAAGGATCAAGACATGTTATTTCAATGTTGTCCATTATCCTTGGTTACTTTACTGATGAGCACACTAATTAGTCTATACTTTTTTTTCTATCCACTTTTGTGCTTGGTTAGTCCCCCACAGTTATTTATAACTATGCTGAGTATATAGCTGATAGTATCCATGATCAGCTTGTAAAACTTCCCACTGAAGGTGTTTTTAGATATCCCTCCTTCCTCTTTCATATGTTCCTCTACTTCCAAGCAGATAAATTCCCAATAGCCCTTCAGAAGTTGGATGTAGAAGGTAATCCACTGTCAATTATTTTATGGAATTATTTAATCAGAAAAGAGTCAACTGAGTTCACTTATGTAGATTTCACAGACTGTTTTATTCACCCATTGATAAATATGCTTACAAACAGTGTACAACCAAGGATAAGTGATGAGATTAAGAAAGTTTTACAGTTACCAGAGCAGAGTAGAACTAGTGATTGGTACCTTTACCAAAACCACACAGAGATTAGAGTCTATGTGTCTAACCTCTTGCCCTATAAATTTCCAAAGTACTTGCCAATGAGAGTGTTTTCCTTAGAGTATATAAGACAAATTCTAAAATCATATTTTATAAAATTTTTGGCTACTAAAAATAAGAATCAGTTCAAATTGAAAAACCAAGTGGGTCCTTTCATATGCAACAACAGGGAAGCAGGTACAGAGACAACAAAACAGTTACTAGAATATAAGTTTGATGAAAGTTTCTTGTGGAAATATGATCCTGATGGAATAATCAGTTAGATGAGGGTGAAATGCAAATTAACCCCATATATTCATGATAAAAAGCTTGAAATTGAAAAATTTGCCAACCAAACTGAATGGTTGGAAAATACATTCATGGAATCTGTCAAGCAAGGTGATTCTAGTCACACTTTGCAGACTTCTATTCAGGAGGATAGAACCACAAAGAGAATCAAATAAAAAGGCACATATACAGCTGAAAAAACAACAGAAACTAGATTCAAGCTCAGATACAATAAGAAACCTAAGGTCAATCTAGCAGACAAAGAGAAGGAAAAAATTTATGTTTCAGATGAAGAAAACCTAGAGAAGGATACTGTGACTCACACAGTAATTGAAAATGAGAAAGAACCTGCTACTTCTATAACTCAGATGATTGAAAAATAGAAAAGCATATAAGCATATTCATCACAACAGGCAGAATATAAAGACATGGATATTAAAGAAAAGTATAAATAGATCAAAGCTAAAAATGAAGAGATTAAAAATGAGATCTATTCACAATACTTGAAGGAGACGCCAGGGATTCAAATAGGCTGCTTTGAACCACTGATTATAAAAATAAAAAGTTTCTAATGACAATGCTACAACCAACAATGCCTAAACCTACAACAACATCAGATTATGAGAGAGCTGATAATTAAATTCCAATAGAGAACATCCATCCCTTAGATCATATTGAGTTTCATAAGAAAAGCATTACCATGACCACAAAATCAATGAGTGCCCAGAAACTCCAGAACATTTTGACAAATATAAGAGATCAAATTAGGGTTGAAAAGGCATCTTCATATGCTAAAGACACTAGAATCAAGTCTTTAGAAGAACTGGTGATTGAAGTAGGGTATGACCCTTCAAATGTGAAAGTTGCAGAGGAATTGGTGAATAATAAAAATGTTGATATTGTAGCACTTAGAAAGAAACTGAAACTACCTCGAACAGAACATCCACAGGCTAAGGAGATTGTGCAAGAAGAAAATAAAAAATATGAGATGATGAGTCTCATACTACAAATAACAACATAGATCAAGTAGATGGAGATTCAGATGGACAAGCTTTTCCAAGAAAAAGAAGTTGCAAAAACTCAAAGTGTTCCTCCTACAATCATTTCCATGGTAACAAAAATAGTCCCTTCAACTCTAGCAGAAGAGTTAGCACCAAAAGTCCCACTGGCCACAATAGTTCCAGTCACTTCTTCCACTACTTCTGCCACTGAATCTTCCACTTCAGCAGTTCAACAGTCAGACAAGGCCAGTAAACTCATTAAATCCATGGAAGACATGTCAATATAGAATAATGAGATCAATAGATTGAAAGAGAAAATAAAGAACTTGGAATATGCCAAGAAATTAGCACAAATAAATACTAAAACAAAGGAAAAAAAGGCCAAAAGTTTAAGTGAACAACTTAAAAAGGTAGAAACAGAATTAACCTTAAAAAAGCCCATGGCCTACATAAAAAATCAGCTATGGTCCAAGATCATTGAGTCAATTAATGATACTTGGCTATCAATTCAAGTGATTTATGAGTATAAGGACTTGCTTAAGGCAGCTAAAGAAGAAATATTGAAGACTAAAGAAGAACTAAGTGCCAAACCTGAAGAAGCCCAAGAAATAATCAAGTTCCTCAATACTAAAAACAAGCAAGAATTGGATGAGATAGGAATTACTGACAGGACAGAGACAATTCTTGAGGTAAGAAAGGTACTCTCAAATAAAAACTTAATGAAACAGTTGGAAGAGAATTGTCAAAATATGGATATGGCCATAGATAGATTCATGGTTAAGTTTGACACATTAAGACAAAAAGGTTTGCCAAACATTCTTGTTATCAATGATAAACTGATGAAGCAAGAAGATTACAACAAGAAGATAAGAGACTTTGCTAGAGATCAAGTGAATAAGGTAGATTGGCAAGGAGTTCCCACAGGTAAAGTGTTGCACAAGAGTGTTGAAAACTTGTTTTATTTATAGCATGAGATAAAACACCTTTTTGTAATCAAGCCAACCTTTGTTAGATACATTGAAGCAAATGAGAATTTTAGAAAACTTATAAAGATTAAATTACTAGATGAAGAGTTTTGGCAGAAGCTCACAGATTTACTGTAAAAATATAGTTTGCAGTAAAAGAGGATGAAAAAATAGAGTTGCTGTGTAAAAACAAATTTTTAAAGTAGTAACGCAGTCAAAACAACAGGTTAAAGAGTATCAAAGGTAAAGTGCATCAGTTAAAGAGTATCAGGTGAGAGATAAAGCTTTGAAATATATTGAAGACCACTTGCCAGTGTTAAAGACAACACAACAGCCAACTACAGCCCAAAACCAACAGAAAGATATTGTATTTTAATAAATAGGACAACTTACAAGTTTGTTATGCAGCTGTCACTATCTTTTTATGATAGATATTTTATTTTCCATAGAAAATTCCTATGATTATTCTAAGATATTTTGTATTACTTTTTGTATAAATACTTCATTACTTGAAGTATTAGTGTGGATTAATTGCTAAAGATTTCTATAGCCGGAACATTCTGAACCTAAGGGTTTTTGTAATCAAGCCGAAGTCAGAAGATTGGATTTTAAGGAATAAAGCATCATATTACTAGATTCATGTGTTGGGCCACTGAAGTGAAGTAATTTCTATTGTTATATTTCTATTTTCTTATGTTTCTCATCCATTCATAAATGTATTCTAAATTTTAATGTGAAATCAGGAATTGTTATATCAGAATTTGTTAAAATCACTCTGTTATTGACAGGTTTCCATTTAAATGTTTTATGCTAATATGCAGACTAGGGAACCCTTAATTTCTCCCTAATTTTGATTGGCCCCTACCTTTTCACTCCTTATCCAGATTAAATAATTATTAATTGATCTTTATCCCGATTAAAACCACTTCACCAATCAGCCTTTGAAGATCTTTAGTGACTCTACTATCTTGCCCTTTAAAAATTTGACTTTAGACCTTGATCCTGATCTTTATGCTTGACACATTGACTCCATCTTCCCAATGGATTACAGGTTCACAACTATCCATCTCATTAAGTGATTTTACCACCAAAATAAATCAAAACCCCAAGACCAATTTCTCTATATAACTATCCTAAAATCAAACATAAAAACAAAGTTAAATCTTATAGAGAGAGCCCTCTCTGAGCGTTAGGAAGCCTAGATCCTAAAGCTTAAAAGTAGGTATGTGGTTACCTCTAATATTATTTAAGCTATAAAATTAAAATCTCACAACTTTAGGAATTATTAGAGTGATAACACCAGGAATAGAGATCAAAGCTCCAAAACTGATTTCCAAGACAAACTAGAAAAGGTTTACGGAAATAACCAAAATACAATAATAGCAAAAGATGGCCCTAGGGATGAATAATCATTGCAACTGAAATGCTGATAGGAGGTGGCTGATATGATATATGAAATGGCTTATCCTCCTCCAATATATCTCCCAAATGAAGGTTTGATCCCCTCAATGGAAATCTAACTCCTCCAAATAGGGTACTAAACTCCCTGCTTCAACTGCTCTTTGAAATAATATAGTCCTTGAAGGAAACTAAACTGTAGCTGATTTTAGCTACTTAGCGTGATTCTAGATGATTAAATGAAGCTCTAAGAACTTCTTCACAAGCTTCCCAGATGAAATGTTGCTCCCTCTACTTGAAAACTAGCTCAGAAATTGGGTCTATAAACCTTCCATTGCTGCAACCCTGCAAAAAAACACAATCCTAGAATGGATTGCGCTGTAGATGAAGAATGAAGCTTGGCCAAATTCTGGATAGTGGAAATGTATCTCAAGATACCTCTCCTGATTAGGCACTCCAAGGCCCTTGAGGATGAGGGTGGGATTCCCGCTCAGAAACACCCTTGTGCTAAACAACACTACAGACTCTGCTAAACAACAAAAGCATGCATAGACATGTCACATGAAAGATCTAGATCTAAAAATATAAATAATAAATAATACAAATCCATGCATTCTATGGTTGTCATCCTCTTCGTTTTATGTTTGGTGAGCATCCTCACCCTGGGTCCAAATCATTAAAGGACTTACTCTCATGCATACACTCCTCCTAAATGACTGCGCTATCCTCCAATAAACCTCCATTGTCTCCATAACAACGCTATTGACATTAGGGGAATTTTGAGGTCTAAAATGGGCCTCCTAAGAAAAATGGACAGCAAAAATAAACTTTATAAGAACCAATAGGATTCAAGATGATGATGTCAACCATGGGGGATGATTTACTATTTTTTAATTAAAAGGGTAAAAAGATAAAAAATAAATAAATATTAAAACTACTTTTTCAACTTATCTCCCAAAGTTTTTACTCAAATTTCGAGCGGGAGTACTCATTGGATGCAAAATTTAATTCCTCATCCAAGGAGTACCCATGTTGCATACTTTCGATGGACCCTTCTACAAAAAAATGAGAAATACATAAAAAAAACGTGATTACAATCACGTTTTTAATGTATTTCTCATTTTTCATGTAGCAGGACCCATCGAAATTATGCAACTTGGGTAATCCTTAGATGAGGAATTAATTTTTTCATCCAACGAGTACTCCCGCTCGAAATTTGAGTAAAAAAATTGGGAGATAAGTTGAAAATATGAGTTGAAAAAGTATTTTTTTCATTTTTCCCTCTAAAATTTGATGATTTCATAAAATATTATTTTATTATTTCCACTATTATTTTATAACTTCCTTAGGAGGCCCATTTTAGACCTCAAAATTCCCCTAATGTCTGGTCAAATTTTACCTTGTCCACATGCTCTAGCCCGTGTTCACAATTTATTGAGCTGATAAAATGAGACACATTCACATGAAAAGTGGTCTTATTCATACTAAAGAGATTTATGGGTCTCCCTATCCACTTATTCACCTATCTAAGTGACAAAAAAAAAAAAACTTTAATATTCCAATTAGCTGCAAGATAATTTTTGAATATTATAGTCCTCCCCTCCAAAATGTTGCTTGTCCTCAAGCAACTGTAAGGATAATAAAAAACCTTCGATCCTCCTCTTGTAGCCTCCTCATCTGATGTTCTCCACCATTGAACCAAGTGATCTTCAATAAATATGTCTCCTAATGGATCCTCCCAAGTGTGCAAGTTAGCCTTTAGTAGATGAACCAAATATCTTTCATTATGAAGAAGTGGGAGATATATGGAGAAAAATACGCGTTGTCCATTGGCCTCCTCAAGGCATGAGAGATGAAAAATGTTAAGTGCCTCAACCCCAATGAGAAAATCCAATCCCCATGTTGGGCCAAAATTGTAATCTACGGATAAATTACACTTCCCTAGACAGGTGCTAATCTAGAACAACAAGTGAAATACTATACGACTATTTATCCTAACTTAGAACAGATACACAGAGAGGATTGGAGGCTTACTTGTTTAGTCACTTCCAAATGGCTCCTTCTGTCGCTTCTGTTGCAGCTTCAAATTCAAGAGGTTTGTGAGCTGAATGCTTCTTGTAAGAAAGAGCACTAAAACAACAAAAGATGCAATAATATAGATATCTATTCAAGCTAGTTAGCTAAATCAGTAAAGCATAAACCACATACATCGACCAAGATCTTACAATATGGAAAATCAAAGCTAATACAGATGCATGTAGGGAAAAATAAGAAGTACTCTTTATTGATGATAGAAGGAGAGGTTACAACCCAGTGACTGATTTGAAGTGACCTTCCAGCAAAGTTCCCAAGCCTCATCACAGTATAAAACTCTCCAGCAGCAACTTCACAAATCTAGCTCTCAGTTGAAAATCCTCCAGAATTTCTCTCCTCAAATTCTTCCTTCTCAAACACTTAGATCTAAGTTCAATTTATAGATGAACTATAGGTTGTTTTGCAATCAATAAATTTTCAAAAATAGGCAAGACATGTTTCCATTCATGTAGATGTCAAATGGACACTTGGATCTGAAGCTTGACACATGTGAACTCTTCTAGAAGGCACTAGCCAAGTAGAGATTCCGGAACAATGAGAATTTCGCTCCCAATGTGACCAAAACACCTGTGAATGTTGGGAAGTGCTCTGCAGAGCAGCCTTGCATGGGGCTATCTGCATATGCAACACACTTAGGCCCCTTAGATCCTACGTTGGTGAGCTCTCATATTCTAAATAATAAGCTTCAAACCATGGAAACCTTTGCTTGATGAAAGTCTTGCTTGATTTGTCTTGTTTCTTGTCTCAGGGCATGTAGCAAATGAAATGATAGGGAATGATAGAACCTTGATCATTGGTCCTGGAGATGATGTATAGTTAACCAGGTCATTGGGAATGGTGCCCAAATTGACTTATAACAATTCCCCCCTAAAGCATGAGATCCAAATAATAAGAACATTTGATTGGGATGCTTTACACTGTGATGAGTTCTGAAACGAAGCAGAGTGGTCACCTGCATCAATATTACAATACATTACATCATGATATATCCTCTTTTGATCATAATTGCTGAGGGTAGGCATTCCCATATTCGGCACATAAAACAATCTAATAACATGTACATAATTCAGAAAGTCGTCTTCATTGGAATGTTGCCCAAATGGAGACATGCCTATAGATATAGGCCCATGTTTGGATGATAATCTGTATGTAAAGCCACCATACAAATTTTTTGTACAAAAATCCTAAAATCGCAGCCCGGATTGTTGAAACTAGATCTGGGGTCTTCTTATCTCATTCACTCGATTGTTCGGGTACAAGTCTAGCCATGCGAATATATGATTTGTCGTCGAACATGGAAAGACACCGTTTGATTACCAGCCAATGATGTGAGCTGTTAACAAAAATGAGAGAACCACCATTAATGTCAATGGCCCTCAAGGTACTGTAGTACATTTCATAAGGCGTGAATAGATGATTTGATGTATAATTCCAAACAAAATATTTCAGTCAAAGGTCCGGAAGCGAGGATCTTGTCGATGCTGTAACAAGCCTCATGGTACTGGAATCTGATGTTTCTAAGTGAACTTCCTAGATATTGATTTGTTGTCGAAAAGAAGTACCCTTATTGAAAAATAAGAGTTACTGATTTCAGAGACAAGGGTATGACTTGATATAAAAATTTTAAGGGATGACGGTCATGAAAATGAAGGCTTATGAGTATTGCAGAAGGATGAGTTTTTAATCACTGGATGACTTCTCTTGAACACTGTGATGAGTTGGCAGCATTGACCCAAAACCGAAGTGAAGGTATGATGAACCATAGGTGTGAATGAACCGTCAAGATGATTACCCAACCCAAACAGTCACGGACATGGAGTGAAAGAAGTGTCATGTTCAAGAGCGACTTGCTACCAAAAAGAAACTTTACTTACTTTTCCCAAATTTTCCCCAGTCATTTGTCGACCAGTACCCCTTTATTTTTTAATAAGCTTGAGGAGGATAACATTTGCTTCATCTATAATTCAACCCTTCGGGTGAATAATGTATCGCTATTTAATAATTTAACGAGTCTAGCAATGAATGAAACTCGATTCTTGCCATGATCAACAAGCCCGTAACTATTTTATGTTTTAACGAGCTTAACGACAGTTATAGCCCCATCCTTTTTCATATTTAGAGAGTCCGAAAAAAAGGACGAAAGAGAACTCCAAAAGTAATTTTTCGTAAATTTTTCACTCAGATCCGAAAAAGTGTAAAATAATATCTGAGAGAACCTCTTTGGTCATGTTTAACCAAGGTATTCCTTTTTCGTAAATAATCCATCTCAGTCCGGAAAAGGGTTAAACTTATACTGAGTAGATATCAATTCATTTACTTTAGCGAGCTCAAAAAGACAAGTGATCGACAATATTTTCACATTATTAGAGTCTGAAAAGAGCTGAAAGAAGACTCCAGGGGTTCCTTTTTCACTTTTATCAAAGCTCGAAAAAGAGATAAAAGTGCACTTCAAATCCTTTTTCATTTTTAACAAAGCTCAAAAAATAAGGAGAAAAAGTATGCTTTGTGGTCAAGTCATTCTTTGAATAAATATACACGACCAATCTATTCATCAATTGTATTTCCTGTTCAGAACAACATCAAATGGGTTAAAAATACTTGTTTCATGATAAAAACATAATAAAACTATATTCATAGCAATAAATTTAACTTGAAAACAATTAAATGACTATAAAAAGTAGTTTCACTATTTATTTTTACCATTCCATAGTTACCATTTGCATTTTGGAGCTCTCAACCTGATTTTTCCCTTGAACTTCAGTCGTTGATTGCAGTCATTTCTGTGGACGGATTTCATTTCCGTTTGATCCAGGTTAGTGCCATGAACCTCCTCTTTCCTTCAGTATTCATTTCATTTCCATTCTTTGCAAATTTTTAGGGTTTTGAGACCCCTAGGGTAAATTATGCCCAAAATGAGGGCAACACACCCCTTAATGTCGAAACCTATGTTGCCTAGTAGGTACAGCGAAGAGTACTTGCATGTGCAATGCACTGTCTCAGCCTAGGGAGTTCGTTGGGTGCAGTTCAAGTTTTTGGTTTTCATGTTGTGTCCAAAGTTTTCCTAGTTTTTTGCAATGATTGGAATCTAATGGATCTTATGGTTGATTTTCAGGTTTCCATCAGATTATAATGATGATTACATGGAGGGAAAGAGAACATGAAGAAAAATATATGATTTCCTTGAATGATCCAGGTACTATAAGAGCCTTAAGATATTGTGGACTACTTAAGTACTTCTAATTGTCATGAATGAGGCAAAAAATAGAACTATTGGAGTTCTTAGTTAGAGCATGGGATACGGCGATAGAGGCATTTCACATTAAGAACAAAGTGGTCCCCATAACAGTTAAGGATGTGTATTTTCTCACAGGTTTGTCGAGGAGAGGTTTTCCCATTTCTCTCACAGGGTCTATAGTTGGAGGAGAGACAGTGAGGGATTATGTTATGTAGTATTTCTACCCAGGGTCAGAACCTAGCAAAGATGGAAAAATAAACATCCAGGATGTCAGGGATTTGCCTTTGAGAACCATCCTTTTCACGATTGCTAAACTTGCTAGCACCGTTACACTACATGTAGCGAATCGATCGTATATGCAGTATGTGCTAGAGTACTTAGAGCCAATAGTCTTCAATTGGTATGAAGCTATTCTATCTCAAATAAAGGAACAACTGAATAAAGCACAGGGAGGAAGGAAGAAAAATTTCAGTTATGGTTCAATCCTTATCTCCTTCGCTTTGGAACGTATTCCACTGATGCAACCACAACATGTAACATTGGATATTTCTAGTCCTAGAGATGCTTGAATGCAGAGATGGGTAGAACTCATGGGTCGGCATGCAGGCCAATCGACCGTTGTGTTCTCGATTGCATTCTTCGCCTGGTTTCAGTGAAAAATTATCGCCATCTATGAGTATGCATACACAAGCGTCGACTTCCGAGGAGATCCAGATCTAGTATTACCAGAAGGCGCTCAGTGGGGTGTAATAGGTAAGAATGATTTGACCATGTTTTTTGATTTTTATAAGGTTTATACAATGTTTTTTTGTTTTGATTTCTTTCCAAGACTAAACTAAATGTTTGATGTAATGGAGATATTGGTTGTGTTCAACCAGTAGAGGAACCAGAGCGCGAAGCAGATGCGCCAGCAGAGAGAGCTGTCGGGAGAGCAGTCCTTCAGAACCTTGGTATGGCTCAGACTCTGGTTGAGCTTTAGAAACACATAGAGGGGTTGAACTTCGAGATTCTAGATTTCCAGATCGAATATCTTCCCATGTGACTACAACGACACACTATTGGGGTTCCTAACCGTTGGATGCGGTTGCTTCGTAGGATTGCTAGATCTATAGCATGTTACCATAAGCACCACTAGTTTACTTGTGAATTTTTGCATACATTTTGAGGTCAGATGACCAATGTGTCTTGGGAACAAGTTTTGTAAAAAACCTATAACTATCTATCTATATGATTTCAAAGTTTTTCCTATGTTTAATGCGCAATCCTATTCAATGATGTGAATGTTTTCTTTACCTATGTCGCAAATTTCTGTCTAAAAATTTATTAGCTAATGAATCAGTTAAAGTGTTAAGATTTCTGGAAATGTGTTGATATTAAATGAAATCAAAATGTCTCTCCAAAAGTCAAACTCTTAGGAACAATCTAATAAGTGTTGGATTTCTAACAGTATAAATACTAGTAAGTTGTAGTACCACAAGTTGTGAGTCTAACCTTATGATTATGCAGTTAATGCCAAATGAAATGGCATCAGAGAGAAGTTTGATCAACGCACTATACTCAACGATATTGTTCGTCGATCTACCGATAAAAATCCCTTGAAAACTCACTAACTTACCGTTTGGAGTGAAGATGGCCCACACTGCAGAGGATAGATTCTGCGTACTACGACTAGCACCATCAGCATATCCAAAAAATGGTTCTGAAGATTTAGTCATCGGCGATGAAATGTAAAGTGGATTACTAACGTCAAGAAAAATCTAAAAACAAATTAAGATAGTGAATGCAAATAAACAACATATAAACAATATAATACAAAAAATTACTACGCTCATGATTAAGCATAGTAACATTTCAAATACAACCCATTTCTAGGATGTTCCAATGGAATCCCATCATAATCAACTAACTCGTAGGCACCCTTAGCAAGAAATATTTTGATAATATAGGGGCCATGCCATAATGGTTCGAATTTCCCTGTACCTATAACATCAACTTCTTGATCATAAAGATGGACCAAGTCACCCTCTGAGTAGATGTGAGGTGGGAAATTTTTTTCGTATTGCGCCTTTATACGTCTCTTATGCGCTTTTTTGACCAATTGGGCTTCACGACGTGTTTCATCTAGATGGATGAGGTTAAGGAGACACACTTCTTCTTCTGAGGTGTCAGGTAACAAGTCTATTGCGAGTTTTAACGATGATATTTCACATTGGATTGGTAAGATAGCTTCCAGACCATACACCAATTGAAAATGAGTAAATCCGGTCGCGTTTCTCACCTAGGTTCGATACACCCACAAGGCGGAGTAAAGGATCAAGTGCCAGTTCCTTTTACGGACTCCTATCATTCATTGAAGCATTCATTTAAGAATTTTGTTAATAGCCTCAACTTTTCCATTTGATTGTGGATAATAAGGAGTAGAATTATCATGTGACAATCCTAACTTGGCAGTCAATTCAGACATCATATGGTTGTGAAAATTCTTCCCATGATCCGTAACTATAGCCCGTGGGACCCCAAACAGTGCAATAACATGGTTGAAGAAAAACAATGCAGCTGTTTGTCCCGTGTTGTTGAATGTAGGCATTGCTTCGGCCCATTTGGTAAAATAGTCGACTGCGACAATAATATAACCATGCCCCCCAGATGAATGAGGGTTACAGGTCATGAATTCAATACCCCATTTCGTAAATGGTCCAACAAAGACAACAAGATGCATTGGCACTAGCGGTTTTTAGATTTTACAATAGAAAATATGGCATGCATGACAACTTCTAACTGCGAGGATGCAATCTCAAAAAATAGTAGGCCAAAAGTAACCAGCACAGAGTATCTTCTGTGTGGTAGCATATCCAGATAAATGTCCACCACAAGCCCCAACATGGCAATCATTTAAGACTTTTTCGGCCTCCTCAGGAGTGAGCCACCTCCTTAAAATGGTATCAACACCACGATGATAAAGTGTATCGCCAACGATCAGATAATCTTTGGCTTGGTATTGAATACATTGCTGATCAGAGTGAGAGGTATTAGGTCGAAAAGTTTTGGTTTGGAGATAAATGATGAAATCTCCATACTAGGGATCAGATGATCCGATCAGAAACAAAGACTCGTCTGGAATATATGGTTCTGACGTAGTAGAAGTACTATAAGAGGGAAGGTCAAAAAGAAGCTTAACCAAAACTAAAGACTTCTTTGACTTGGATTTAATGAATTCCAAATCAAATTCCTGCAAAATGAAAATTTATTTTGAATATTTTCCCTCCAGCAATTGACGTGATAATATGTAAGTCATGGGGTTGCAATTCGAAACTATTGTTGTTTTTCAGAGCAAGATATAATGGCGAAATCTTTGGACAGCTTGAACAACTGCTAAGGCAATATTTTCCATGTACGAGTACTTAAATTCCATATCATTGAGATTATGACTCAAATAATAGATCGGATGTTCAATTCCATCTTCTACTTGGACCAAAACCATAGCGATGGTCGTTTCAGCCGTGGCGATATATAGGAAAAAATCATTTTGATAATTAGGAGGATATATTAATGACGCTCGGACAATATGGTCCTTAACAACACCAAAAGAAGCTTGCGCAACTTGGTCCCAATGGAAGGGAACCCCCTTTTTCAATAGTCGAGTAAATCCTTTAGCCATTTCGGCGTAGTTTGGAATGAACCTTCTCAGGAAGTTAGCCTTTCCTTGAAGATTCTGTATCTGGAATAAGTTTGATGGTGCAGGAAAATCAAGAATGGCCTGTACCTTCAGTGGGTCTATTCGAATTCCTTCTTTTGAGACTACGAATCAGAGCAATAGACCAGAACCAACACAAAACACACATTTGTGTGGATTGAGGAATATCTTGTAGTGTCGGAAGCGTAAGAAAATGGCTCTCAAATGCATCAGGTGATCAGTCCGATTTCGTGAATGCGCTGGTAAATAATCTAGATATGGTTGAACAATGTGCTTGATGTCATTGAAAGCATAATCCATTGCTCTCTGAAAAGTTTCCCCAACATTCTTTAAACCAAACAGAAGTTTCCTATATGCGAATGTGCCCCAGGGACAGATGAATGCTGTTTTATGTTGGTTGTCTGGGCGAATATTGATTTGATTGTAGCCAGAAAATCCATCCATGAACGAAAATATTTCACATCCAGCACAATGTTCAATAATCTGGTCGATAAAGGGATTAGGATAGTTGTCTTTTGGACAAGCTTGATTGACATCCCAATAATCGACGCACACTCTAATGGTTCCTTGTTTTTTCATAACAAGAATGATATTGGAAACCCACTTAGTTAGCGAAACAGGGTAAATGAAACCAACACACAAAAGTTTTTCAACTTCTAATTTGATGGTAGCGGCTTTCTTTGGATGAATAGAACAAAGCTGATGACGCACTGGTTTGACATCAGGATACATATTAATAGTGTGTTCAACTATACTAGTATCTATGCTTGGCATTTCCTCATAAGACCAAGCGAATACGTCACGAAATTCACGAAAAATAGAGTGATATGAATCAAGTTCTGATGGAGAACAAGATACACTGACATGAATATTTTATACAACGCCAGTTTTGGTCGAAATATCGATAGAAATAGTTTCTTCGATATCACATAAATTTCGCTCAGATTCAGTTGCATTAATCGGTAAAGAATTTGAAAAGAAAGTTTTGATGGATGGGTGATATACTTCACTGAGATTATTTTATTCATAATCAGGAAGATGGGAATGATGATAATAATCTTCCCATGGTTCTCCTTCTAACATCATAGCTTCCAAAATATTTTCATCTGTCAAAATTTTTGAGGAAAATGGATTAGATGGAGTACCAAAATCTAATGAACGATCAACCCAAACACTCGACGACGTTGATTTCGGATTTGCTGCCCAAGCCAAATAGATTGATTGCTATGCTAGCTCAATAGGGCTAGGCAGTAAAACATCATCCAACGTAGAAATATCAGAATCACCCATACTCTCCCTTAAGCTAGATAGAGTGGAAGAGGTCATGTAGCAGGTCTCTATGCTTGCAATTTCTTCCGACGTCGCAGGTGGAGGTAATGCAAAGGTTCCCATAAGAGTGTAATCCTTTAAGAGTCCTACACCAATGTTCTAAATTTCTAGTTGGGGTAAGTGCACAAATGGAACACTTCTAGTTACCTGCAAAGTGGAGACAAAAAAGGATAATTGATTAATGACTGTGATTGTACCTTTATGTGGAAAGGCAATCATTCTAAAGTATGTAGAAACAATGCAAGTCATTGAATATACCCATGGTATTCCGAGTAAAATATTATAGTCAAGGGGTCCATCAACAACCTAGACATCAATACTTACTATTTTGCCCCCTAATTCAACATGCAGGTTATTGATAATACCACAAGGTTTATATGTTCTTCCATCAAAAGCCTTTAACGTCGTTGATGATTGTGATAATCGCGGTCAGCCAAGTGACTTCCAAAAATTTAGAGACATAATGCACACAGATACACCCTCATCAGTAATAGTGCAAAGAACAAGGTGATTGAGAACATTTACTTGTATGGAGAATGCCAATTCTGCTGGTAACTGTGGCGCATAGCCCATATGATTAAAGACGACAATATTAGAATCAGTCGGATCAATTCCACCAATGGCCGACAATAAAGCTTGCTTCTGGGAGGGAAATTTTTTTAATACCTCAAGAGCAGACATAGATGAAGGGGATTGAGCCAAATCTTCAACTATATTATAATTTTGTGCGGCTCTTTCTCGAGGATTATATGTCGATTTATGTATTACTCCTTTTGGTGGCTTAATTGTCAATTTAGGAATAACAATATGTGGTACTGATTCATTAGATGGATTCGTTGTCGAGGTAGTAGGTTGATCAGTGGCCAGACTAACATAGTCTTTATTCTGTGTCAACACCAAAATATCTTGTGAAGGTTTTGTGGTGGATAACATTAACACTTGGGAACTAGGAGCTGGATCCGTAGCAACCAAATTTGTGTTCAGATTTGGAAATGGGTCTCTCAACACAGTTGATGCATGAGAAGTCTTGATGATTTTTGTGACTTCAACATGGTGAGGACAATCCCTAACAAAGTGTTCCTCATTATATATTATTCATGGATAATGAGGTTTCCATGGTCCAGACAGTTGATCAGATGATCGTTCCTGCAGGTTAGAAGTTTGCTTTTTCTTTGATTTCCCCTTTTTCTTACCTCCTGGTTGCTTGTCACTTTTTCCTTTGTAAAATGACACGACATTAATTTCAGAAGTAGGAGCAGAATTAGATGAATTAGGGTGGTGTGTGTTTGCAGTGCCTATCAAGCCGTCTCTAGCATGAGAGTCCTTTATTTGAGGAGGAACATTGAAATTACATCGCAACACATTAGGTATTTTTTCATAGAGCGTGCTAGACTGAGTGTAAATCAAGTCTAAATATTGATGTTACACAACATTTTGTCACTGTCCCTGCAATCCCCCGTCCCGCAAATTGGAGGGCCTTTCCCGTGACCTGTGAGCAGTGACATGACCTGAAACCACTTTCATGGCATCCCCCTTGACAAGGACAATTGTTACACAGTAATTTGTCACCTTCTATGAAATCCCCCATCCCGCACATTGGAGGGCCTTTTTCGTGACCTATGAGAAGTGACATAAACTGAAACCACTTTCATGGCATCCCACTTGAAAGGGACAATCATTCCTCTAAAGAAAGTTTCCTTTGGAAAACCCTAAAAATTGATCTTTTGGCCTTGGTGCGACTAGCTAGTTTAGCCCTTGCGCCAATGGGGAAAATCTACCATAGAGGGCGCGCCAACTGGCGCTCTGTCCCAGTGTCCCACTTGTGCCAAGATTAATAAGGATTGTTTTTAAAAAATAAATGGTGAAAGTTTGATTCCAAAAAACTCCTGAACGAGTCTCTAAAATGAGTTGGGAGGTTTGGATCCAGATCTCCATGGAAGGGAGGTGGGTTTCCACCTATCATGGAAGCTTCCTTAAGGATAGGGCCAATCCCACAATTGTAGGGATCCCAACTCCCCTTCCACCATATATATAAGCTTGCCTTTTTCCCTTAGCAAGCTAGTAGTCTTAATAGCACTAGAGAAGAGCTGAACTTATAGCAAGGAGACTATCGCTAGACAACCTTTGAGAGACAAGCCAAAGAGAGAGAGCTTTGTCCCATTTTCGACGAGCTTCATTGAGACGTGCTCTGCTGTTAGCCTCGCCTAAGGAAGATCCAGTGTCAGAGCTTTGGGTTGCATCTTTCCTTTGTTATTTTATTGATAAGTGACTTTGATTATGGTTTCATTCATGTGTCTTTGTCTTTGATGCAAAGAATTACATCCTCTTTAACTGATTTATGGTTACAAGATTTAGATTCTATGCTGTGTATCATTGTGTTTCTTCGCATATGTGTAGGTGTTCGGACATGTTAAACGAAAGTATCATGATTTTCCAAAGCGGAGGATGGGAAGCATCATCCTTTCTTCGACGACCATTGCGTAGGACCTGAGGTAGGCAACTCATTATGTTTTGTCATTTTTGTAACTAGAGACCTACGTCACTGCATGTCTGATTGTTGCTAGACCTGATCTGGGCTAGTAGGGATCGTCTCTGTTCGCAGATGGGATTTACCTCTCCAACAAACTGGTGACTCCACTGGGGAGTCAGTTGGAGTTAGTCTTTGTTTTTTTGGTTGTTTCTGGATTTTGATTGATTGATTTTCTCTTCTAGTTCACCCTCCTTGGTCTTAGACCCTTGTTCAACCCCAGAGGATTAGATCTGACCTCTTATTTTCTGAAAATTTTCATCTTTTCATGGTTGGCTTGATTGGCGTAGTTTCCACCCTGACAGTCGCGCCCATTGGCGCAAGTTGCTAGTCCATCACCCACGCCATCCCTTGTCTGGCACTGATTACAGCCAGACAGTCGCACCATTTCCTGTAGGTGCTAGGGTTTTCCCTTGTTTGGGAGTTTTTATGGTCAATATTTTTGCTTCTGGGTTATTTTTAGATTCTGCTTGAAGTGGTGAGTCTGGTCTTGGTTGAGAGAAATTCTTTGTTTTTTCATTTTCAGGCGTTGGCGCTTGTTGTCAGTTAGCAACCCACACCAATTGGCCTTTGGCGCTAGTTATCAATGAGAAATTCGCGCCAGTTGGTGCTAGTTTCACCCACAAAATTCGTGCCAATTTCAGGGTGTGTGAAAATTGAGGCTTTTTCCCTAAATCCTTCACCAGTGTGTCTTTCCCTTCTGGTCTTTTCTCTGTATGAGCATATATTAAATCAACTGAAATGTCTTCTTTCCATGATTGCTTGATGTAAAAGGGAATGAATGCCTTGTTTTGATCTCATGCTTTGGAAGTCCTCTTTTTGTTTGACCTCATATGTCTTGTCGCCTTTTGAGGAATTTTGTTACAAAGTTTTCGAAACAATGATTGCATTATTAGTGTTTGTTTGCATCCCTTTTGCATTCATCCTTCATTAAGAAGATTTACATTCATTTAGTTTTCATCTTAGAGTTTGCTTTTGTTAAAATGCATTAGATCACATTGCATTGAAAAGTATTTTTTTGAGATCCATCATTGAACTTAGGTTACATTGTTTAATGATTGAAAACTAAAAATCGCATTGAGTGCATTCTCTTTCATTAAAAACATGCATTAAGTAGATTCTCATTTCATTGAAAAATGCATTGAGTGCACTCTTATTCTTTCAAGAAAAAGGAAATTGTGCATAGATTACAATTGCATAGTTTTCAAAAAAGAGGATTTTACATAGATTACATCGCATAATTTTCATCGTTGAATGTTTTAGATTACTTTTGGATAGTGAAAGTCATCTAGTTTGGAAAAATTTCATTTGCAGTGTTGTTGTTTGTTGCATCATTGTTTCAAGCTCTTCCCTTAACTAGATAGAATTCATCGAATTGAAAGATTTCTTTTCTCATATAGCTGCATATAGGAGATTGTCAGATGACATGCGGTAGGGCCTTGAAATCGAGAAATAATTGAAGATCAACCATAAAATTTATTGAATTAACCTAAGGAAGCATTGAAACCTAATGAAACATTTTAGTGGTCTAGGCTAGAGACGTGTTTTGGCGTCGTTAAGCCTAGTAGCTGTCGTTCGCCTTTTGGTTTTAGACAGCGCTAGTACGGACTTGTGCTCCCCATACCGTCGTGTATATAAAGGGAGACCCCACTAGGTTGCTATCCTTTATCCGTAGGAAGCCGAGTCTGCCACCTTGTAACCGTGATACACCGAACACAGCATTCGGGGAGACTACTTGCACGTATGGAAAGTCCTTGGTCATTTCTCTTTCATTTGATCACCAAGGTGTATATTGTAGTTCACAGAAACTTGGTACACCTCTTACCTAGATTACCAGAGCAGCCAGTTTGATCTTTTCTAACTCATTAAATTTGAAAAGATCATCAAGCGCTTGTCCTTTCATGCTTGTTTCCAATCTGAAAGTGATAGAGTCACCTTTTGTCTGTTTATCGACTCTTAAAATATGAAACAACATAATTTTGTTTCAATGTTTTAAAAAATTAACTGCCCACGAAATATTCCTGGTTAAAGTTAGTTTCCTTAGGGTGTTGTTTTGAGTCGTTTCTAATGGAAACTTTTCCGGAGTTCACCAACCAAGGAATCCCCTCCGAAGGGAATCCTGGTCCTTTTCCTCCTTTTGGAAACGTTGGTGCTCCTTATATGGCAACGTTGTCCCTTCCTGGGTTAACTATTGGGTTGCCTGTTTGGTTGTTTTCAACCTCTGTGGTCCCGAATGTCCCGGCTACTGTTCAATCAATTCCTTTTCTTGAACAACATCATGTTGATTCCAAGGTGGACCTCTCCTCTTCTTCGCCTGTTTCTGTGTCCTCCTCTTCTACTTCACCTGGTGAAAGTCTGGATTCAAGTAACCAGGTGGCTAAGAAGAAGAAGGAGAAGACAAAGAAGAAGAAGTCTGATAAGAGAGAGGCTAAGGCTGCAGCTACTGCTTCCGAAACACCTCCTCTTGATAAACCTTCCAACCCTCCACGGAAAGTCAAGTTCCCTTGCATGTTGTGCCAGGGAAACCATCTTCTTCGAGATTGCCCTGGCATTCCAAAGGTGCTCGAAGTATGGTCCAAATGTCGCCCGCCGTTTCCTTTGGCTTCTGGGAGTCAGGTTGGGGGCACGTCTTCAGCTAGTGCTGGTAAGGCTCCTAAGAAGTAGGGTAAGCTTGTTAATCCCTGTAAGTTGTGTGAAGGGAATCATCCCATTCACCTTTGTCCATATATGGATGAAGCCAAATGAGTTTTGGACAAATCGACTGTTTCTATGCCACGCCTCCCAGCTGGTTACAAACAACTATCTTTGAGTCCTCCGCTAGTTGATCCCACGATCAATCAAGAGTCATCCTTGGTTGATCCCGCTCCCCGGGAAATTCACCATCATGAATCCATCCTTGACCAACCATTGTTCATGGGATCGTTTGAGCTGGCCCCGTCTACGGTGCACCAGGTCTTTTCTATCGAGAGTGGATCTCACATTCCTCAGGTTCTTCTTGTTTCTTCAGATTCCTTGGACTTGGAGAAAGATTCTCCTGTCCCCATACCTCAAGAAGCTACTCCTCCACCTCTCATGATGGAGGTATCGAAGGATACCCCCCCCGAATCTGTGATGGAGGTCGTGGAGGATGCTCTTTCTTCTTCCGTAACACCAGGGGAAGACCGAATCGATTCAATGGTAGCCCCTCCGAGTAGTTTGGTTGCTTCCTTTGATTGGAATCGATTTTCAGGATACCGCCTTCTGTCTTATGTGCCTTTTGAGATAATGGTACAAACCTTTGGTTTGGTCGTACCCAACACCATTATAGATGAAGGCAAATCTGTTAGCATTTTATCCTCAACTACCTGGTAGGCTTTCGGTTCATCGCCGCTTGCGCCTGTTACACAGAATCTATTGGCATTTAGCAGAAGAACTAGTCAACCGTTAGGGATCCTTCCAAGGTTACCTATTACTTTGGGAGGTAAAACCATCCATATGGATGTGATGGTTGTTCCAGGCACCTTGGATTTTAATTTTCTCTTGGGGCGCAATTACACCTATGCCATGGGAGCACTTGTCTCCTCCCTTTTTCATGTGGTCTGTTTTCCACATGAAGGACGGATCGTGACCATTGATAAAATTTCGTTCTTTGGTTCTGATGTGGCAGCTAGTCCGCCATCATCCCTTCCTGGTTTTTATCCACCCGTTGTATCTGCCCCACCACAGGTAAAATATGTGGCTACCTACCCGTGCCTGTACTCAGTGATGATGCCATCGTGCATAGTGTGTTGGGGGCATTGGGTCCTGATTTCTGAGATGTTGTTCTCCCATCCGGTGTAGAACTCTTGGAAGCCATGATTTATTGTTCAACATGATGAGTTGTCTTCAGAGCACAGTTCATTTTCTTGTGTCAAGCTCCTTAAAAAATGAAACAAGACCATCAGAGTAGAGTTAGTTTTCTTGTGTCAAGCTCCTTAAAAAATGAAACAAGGTCATCGGAGCAAGGTTCGTTTTCTTGTGTCAAGCTCCTCAAAAAATGAAACAAGGTCATCTGAAGATAGTTCTTTTAATGTGTTAACCTTGTTAAAACAATGAAACACTTTCCTGTTCAATTCGAGTCTTCGATAAGATCTCGTAAAATCCCAGTCGAGTCTTTCTCTGATCTCGTAGTTTGAACCTTCACTCCATCTACCTTTCATATGGACTGAAGCTTGGGGGGCATGCACCTCGAATTGAGTCACTATGCTGGGGGCATGCTTACTTTTTCAAGCATAGTTTGTTTCCGTTTCAAGCTTGTGTAAAATGAAACTGGTTTCAAGCATAGTTTATCTTTGTTTCAAGCTTGTGTAAAAATGAAACCAACTTCAAGCAGAGTTTCCTGATTTCAAGCTTGTGTAAAAATGAAACCATTCCCATTTTACCTCTTGTGATTGCCATTTTATCAGCCTATTTTTACCAGATGAGCCTTGGTTTTCTCACTCCATCGTGACTATCTTCTTGGCCGATCATATGCCTTCACTTGGTTGTTTTACACGTTCCCGAGGAACCGCTGCTATGAGTGGTCTTGTTAGCCAACCTCTTAACCTTTGATTTTTCTGAGCAGTTCCACCATCACTGGACCTAGTAGCTACCCTTTATACCACTCGTTCCTCCAGGAGGAGTCACCTTTCAGCTCTTTTCTGACTCTCTAAAAATGAAACGATTGCCGAGTCGCTTGTCATTTTGATCTCGTTAAATTGGTTGCGAAACGATAACTACCCAGTATACGTTTACCCCTTTTTCGGGTTGGGATGGATTATCTATGTAAAAGGAATACCCTAGCCTATTGCGACTAGGAGGTTTTATTAGACATAGTTTTCTACCTTTTCAGATCTAAGTAACTATTTACGAAAAGGGACTGTTGGAGTTTACTTTTTTGTTGTCTTTTCAAACTCTTTAAACATGAAAAGACACCGATTTATTCCTTTGTCAGACTCGTTAAAACCTGATGACATCGAATTCCGTCGTAATGACGATACTCGAGTTCCTCCTCCCTAGGGCTCGTTAAATGTACTAGGTTGGATTTTTCTGAAGGACAAACTTATATCACAAGCATATGCTATCCCCTTCAAGCTTGTTTTCAAGAATAATTGGGGTACTCGCTAGAAATGGTGGGGAAAAATGAAACTAGTATCAACGTCGTGTCGACAGTATGTCGCTCTTGAACATAGCACTTGTCTGCATTCGTGTCGGGCTGGGGACATATCATCTCATTTTCTGATTGCCTCCATGGGTTTGGGTAATCCTTTTTGACCACTCATATGCTCTTTGCCTCATCATCATGACCTCACATCTTTTGATGTCAAATACTGCCAAATCCAGTGTCGTACTGCCGATATGTTCAAGAGAAGTTGAACTCTGCAGTTTTAAACCCCCTCTGATTCTCATATGATCCTCATTCACAAACATTATGTTCCTCCGTCTCGTGTCGATGATGTGGGAAACATTATGGCCCACCTTCGATCAAGGTCACTTCCTGTCGACTTCAGCTCATTATCCAGGAAGCTGATCTAGAGATTCCCTTCAGGTACCTCGGAGCCTGCATGCCTTAATGGCAGGTTCTTCACATTCAACGCAAGGTTTTCATCATTGGCCTTTGATCAAATGATTCTGTGGGTGTTTGATGCCAGCTCACTGTTCACATTCCGTGGATTGTACCTCTAGTACCTTGAGGGCCATCATCATTATTGGTGGTTCCTCTCGCGTCTGTTAACAACTTTCATCATTGGATGGTAATTAGATGATGTTATTGCATGTTCGACTTCAACTCACTTATTCACATGCTAGGACTTGTACTCGGTTCGGGTCGAGATGGAGCGCAAGACCCTGGGTTTTTTCTGATGGAATCCATGCTGCGGATTTTGTGGATTATCATGATTGGTTACATGACTCATTGATTGGATGGCTTCGACCACACCTGAGTCTATTTTCTGATCCTTTCTGGATGGCTGCATCCATACCTTGGATCCTGATCATTGTACACTCTATTATGGATGGCTGTGCCCATACCACATACCATGTATTTGAGATATCAGTTGTATTTGTCTACGCAGGTTTTCTGACGACAATGTTTTCAGTTGGGCACATTCTCATAAAGCATTTCACCCCTCTCTCTCTCTCAGGCCTCATGCTTTAAGGGGCATCTGTTACACAATAATTTTTCACTGTCCCTGCAATCCCCCGTCCTGCACATTGGAGGGCATTTTCCATGACCTATGAGCAGTGACATAACCTGAAACTACTTTCATGGCATCCCCCTTGACAAGGACAATCATTCCTCTGAAGAGAGTTTCCCTTGGAAAACCCTAAAATATGATCTTTTGGCCTTGGTGCGACTAGCCAGTTCAGCCCTCGCGGTAATGGGGAAAATCCACCATAGAGGGCACGCCAACTGGTGCTCTGTCCCAGTGTCCCACTCGCGCCAAGCTTAATAAGGATTTTTTTTTAAAAATAAATGGCGAAAGTTTGATTCCAACAAACTCCTGGACGAGTCTCTAAAATGAGTTGGGAGGTTTGGATCTGGATCTCCATGGAAGGGAGGTGGTTTTCCACCTATCATGGAAGCTTCCTTATGGATAGGGCCAATCCCACAATTGTAGGGATCCCAACTCCCCTTCCACCATCTATATAAGTTTTCCTTTTTCCCTTAGCAAGCTAGTAGTCCTAATAGCACTAGAGAATTGCTTAACTTATAGCAAGGAGACTATCGCCAGACAGCTTTTGAGAGCCAAGCCGAAGAGAGAGAGCTTTGTCCATTTTCAATGAGCTTCATTGAGATGTTTTCTGCTGTCAGCCCTGCCTAAGGAAGATCCAGCGTCAAAGCTTTGGGTTGTATCTTTCCTTTGTTATTTTCATGATAAGCGACTTTGATTTGTAGGTTTTAACCCTGAATAGAAATTATCTACACACGAATCTTATAACAAAAAATAAACAATAGTGAGATCATAAAACATAAAATAGATAAATACAGAGATTTTCCCTTGGATCCCAAATCGGGACGACCAGCTTGATTTTTCATTATATTCCTTTTAGTGTTACAACACATATATATACATGCAGAAGCATACATAAACCCCAATCCATTAACCCTGGATTAGAACATAACCGTAGTTCCCTTGACCGGATCTACAAAATACCAGGGGCCGAAAACCATCGTACCCCAAAACCATGTGCAAAATCATGCACAAAACATGGGTGGGTCCGCCTATGAGTGGGTCTGCACACCAAAACAATTTTCACCGAGGCGCTGCCCCAGACCCCAACAGTGGGGGCTGCCTCCCCCCTTGCGAGCCCCTTGATGCGCCCGGCGCAACGTACAACATGTGGGGCTAGTCATGGAAAGAATATAACACATACCCAACATTCTCCCACTTGTTGTTTTCTTTCCACAGGGGGCCACAGGAAAGCTTAGTCATTGGGCCAATTCTTCAACACCCATTGTTTCTCTACACCAAGAGAACTTCTGAGTGCTCACAAACTTCGTCAATGCATCTGTAACATTCTTCAAAGTGTCCACCTTTACCAGCAACACCCTTTTAGCCTCAACCATATCTCTAACAAAGTGATATTGAACATAAATGTGCTTTGTATTTGAATGGTAAGTAGGGTTCTTAGCCAAGAAAATTGCACTTTGGATATCACAGTCTATCCTTATAGCTTGCTGTACCAACCCCATACTTGAACACAATCTCTGCAACCAAATTTCTTCCTTGCTTGCATGAGTGGCTGCTATGTATTCTGCCTCTGTAGTTGAAAGAGCCACTACAGATTGTCTTTTACTCATCCAACTGACTGCACCTCCAAATAGGCTAAAAACATACCCACTTGTAGATATTCTTTGGTCTAGATCTCCAGCCCAGTCTGCATCAAAAAAACCACAAATTTCCAACATTCTTTCCAATCCTGGTCTTCCCTGGTAGCACAAGCCATAATCACTAGTGCCACGTAAATATCTGAAAACCCGCTTCACTGCTGTCCAATGCTCCTTCCCTGGGTTTGACATAAACCCGCTCAATACTCCCACTGCATGTGCAATGTCTGGTCTAGTACAGACCATTGCATACATCAAGCTACCCACTGCACTTGCATATGGAACACGGGACATATACTCCTCTTCTTCTTGTGTCTTGGGACACTGTTCAGCAGATAGCTTTACACCTACAGGAATAGGAACATTCACCGCTTTACTATCCTGCATATTGAACCTCTGCAATATAGTCTCGACATACTTCCTCTGGTTTAACCAGAGCTTCCTCTTTGCATGATCTCTCTTAATTTCCATGCCCAAAATATAGTTTGCAGCACCAAGATCCTTCATGTCGAATTTGGAGAACAACTGGGTCTTCAAATCTTGGATAATTTCTTTGTCATTTCCAATCAACAACATATCATCCACATACAAGACAAAATAAATAACACGGTCACAAATTAATTTAAAATAAACACAGTGATCCTCCTTGCTTCTGCTGAAGCCAAGTCCCCGTATATAGGTATCAAATTTCTGATACCACATCCTTGGTGACTGTTTTAACCCATACAAAGACTTCTTCAACCTGCATACCAGTTCTTTCTTACCTTTCACCATAAAGCCTTCAGGTTGCTTCATGTAGATCTCCTCTTCTAGATCCCCGTGAAGAAATGTTGTCTTCAGATCCATCTGTTCTATCTCAAAATCAAATGCAGCAGCAACAGATAAAATTAATCTAATAGAAGTAACCTTGGAAACAAGAGAAAACATATCATCAAAATCAATTCCCGGCACCTAGGAATAACCTTTTGCTACCAACCGAGCTTTGTATTGCTCCACCTTTCCTTCTACATTCATCTTCTTCTTAAACACCCATTTTCTCCCGATGGGCTTCCTTCCAGTCGGAAACTCCACTAGATCCCATGCCTCATTTTTGTGCAAGGATGCCATTTCATCAACCGTGGCCTCCTTCCAGAATTTTCCATCCTCTGAATCTACTGCCTCCCTGACAGTTCTGGGATCATCATCAGTTATAGTTAAGGAAAAACCTGAACATAAAGTAGATGGACTATACCTTTCTGGTTGCCTTCTTTCTCAAACTGATATTCTCAAAGCTGGAGTTTGTGGCTCTTCCTCTTCTGAATCTTCTTCTGCTGTAGAGTCTGATTCATACTCCTTTAGCTCAAACTCTATCTTCTCAGGTTCCTTTGGTATGATTTCATGTTTAACAACATCTTTTACCTCTATAAACACCACATCTCAGCTATACACAACCTTCCTTGTTTCCGGGTTCCAAAGTTCGTAACCTTTTAAACCATCCTTGTACCCAATAAAGATGCACCTTTCAGATTTATTATCCAACTTGGTCCTTTTCTCCTTTGGAACATGTACATATGCATCACATCCAAATACCCTTAGATGTGGAAGAGATGGTTTCTTACCAGTCCATACCTCATGTGGAGTCTTATCCTCCAACACTAATGAAGGTGATCTATTAACCAGATAGCATGCAGTCTCCACTACCTCTGCCAAGAATTCTTGTCCTAACCTGGTACCACTGAGCATGCTTCTTTCCATTTCCATCAATGTTCTGTTCATTCTTTCTGCAACTCCATTTTTCTGAGGTGTGTATGGAGTAGTCTTCTATCGTGCTATACCACACTTCTTACATAACTCCTCAAATTACTTCTTGCAAAACTCCCCACCATTATCTGTCCTCAGTGCCTTTATCTTCTTCTCTGTCTGGTTTTCCACCAGAGCCTTAAATTCTTTAAATCTGTCAAAATCTTCAGATTTCTTCCTCAAGAAGTATATCCATGTATTCCTTGAGAAGTCATCTATGAATGAAACATAGTACACAGACTTTCCCAGTGATGGAACTGACACAAGCCCAAACACATCATTGTGCACAAGTTCTAATATCTTGTTTGCCCTCTTAGCACCAGAAGGAAAACTCACCCGATTCTGCTTCCCATATACACAATGTTCACAGAAATCGAAATCCAGAGAACAATTAGACATACCTTCTACCATACCATTTCTGTGCAGTATCTGAAGGCCCTTCTCTCCAATATGTCCAAGCCTTTGATGCCATAACATGGTCTTTTCTCTAGAGACAGCTAGGCTTTCCGCTCCACTTTCAAGAACCACATAACTATTACACCCATCAATAACAGTGCTACCTTGTAGCTTGTACAGAGTTTCATTCCAAACTCCCTATACATTAATACCAGTGCTCCCCGAACCATCTTGTAGGCATCTTTCTCGAACACTGTTTTTACACCCGCATCATCCATCTTTCTTACAGAAATCAGATTTCTGGCCAATGCAGGAATATGTAGAACATAAGGAAGTGTTCTAATCCTTCCATCTTGCAGCTTCAACTTGACCTTTCCACGTCCGATGATTCTCGCCTTCCTATCATCCCCTGGGAAGACATCACCGTCATATTTCTCATACTCGCAGAACCACTCCCTATGGGGAGTGAAGTGAAAGGATGCACCTGAGTCAATAAACCATGACTCATGATCTACATGTGCATTTGAAGAAGAAGCCAAATACACATCCCCACCTTCATCCGAGGTGGTTTTTTCCTTTGCAGAAGGAGCATCATCAGATCCCTTTCATTTCTCAGGAGCTTTAGATTTGCAGTCCTTTTTGTAGTGCCCTTCCTTTTCGCATTTCCATCATACCTTTACAAACTTTCCAGGAGATTTATATCTCCCTCTAGATTTGGATCTCCCACTCGAAACCTTATTCTTTTTTTTTTTTGTGACCTTCCTCATACAGATAAGGCATCTCCATTCTGGCCCTCCATATTTCTCCGTCTCATTTCCTCTGACAGCAAGGCTGAGACAATGTCATCAAAATTCAAGGTAGTTGTATTGCTACCTATTGCAATAACCATAATATCCCACGAGTCTGGTAGAGAACACAAAAAATTGATGCACTTATCTTCATCTGAGATTTTAATATCAATAGATGACAGCTGACTTACCACAGTATTGAAGGTGTTCAAATGATCTGTCACCGAGTCTCCATCCTTCATCCTTGGGTTATACAGCTTTTTCCGTAGGAACAAATTATTCACCAGAGACTTAGATTGGTACAAAGTCCCAAGTTTTTCCCACAAATTCTTTGTCGTAGCTTCCCCAGATACATTCAACAATACTGAATCTGAGACACACAACCGTATTGTGCTCTTAGCCTTCCGATCCAGTTTCTTCCAGTCTTCAACTCACATTGCCATTGGTTTAGTACCTGGATCTACCGTGATCCACTGATATTTATCCACCAGCAGATCCTCCATCTTGAGCTTCCACAAATCAAAACTCTGACCATTAAATTTCTCGATCTCTATCTTTCCGCCGCTCGCCATATTATTTCACCGCAAGAATCGATCCCGCAGATCTCCCACTGCACAGGGTCTACCACAGGCCCGAGCAAAAAACCCTCAACAACAAAGGCGTCCCCTTGAAGCCGAAATAGCTCTGATACCAAATGTAGGTTTTAACCCTGAACATAAATTATCTACACACGAATCTTATAACAGAAAATAAACAATAGCGAGAGCATAAAACATAAAACAGATAAACATAGAGATTTTCCCCTGGATCCCAAATCGAGACGACCAACTTGATTTTTAATTATATTCCTTTTAGTGTTACAACACATATATATACATGCCGAAGCATACATAAACCCCAATCCATTAAAATTGGATTAGAACATAACCATAGTTCCCTTGACCGGATCTACAAAATACCAGGGTTTGAAAACCATCGTAGCCCAAAACCATGTGCAAAATCATGCACAAAACATGGGTGGGTCCGCCTATGAGTGGGTCTGCACACCAAATTTTTTTTCGCTGGGGCACTGCCCCAGACCCCAATAGTGGGGGCTGCCTCCCCCCTTGTGACCCCCCTGTTGCGCCCGGCGCAACGTACAACGCGTGGGGCTAGTCGTGGAAAGAATATAACACATACCCAACATGATTATGGTTTCATTCATGTGTCTTTGTCTTTGATGCAATGAATTACATTCTCTCTGACTGATGTATGGTTACAAGATTTAGATTCTATGCTGTGTATCGTTGTGTTTCTTCGCATTTGTGCAGGTGTTCGGACGTGTTAAGCGGAAGGATCGTGATCTGCCAAAGTGGAGGTTGGGAAGTGTCATCCTTTCTTTGACGACCATTGCGTAGGACCTGAGGTAGGAAAATCATTATGTTTTGTCATTTTTGTAACTAGAGACCCGCGTCACTGCGTGTCTAATTGTTGCTAGACCCGATCTGGGCTAGTAGAGATCGCCTCTGTCCGCAGAGGGGATTTACCTCTCCAAAAAACTTCTGTTACACATTAATTTGTTACCGTCCCTGCAATCCCCTGTCCTGCACATTGGAGGGCCTTTTCCATGACCTGTGAGCAATGCCATAACCTAAAACCACTTTCATGGCATCCCCCTTCACAAGGACAATCATTCCTTTGAAGAAATTTTCCCTTGGAAAACCCTAAAAACTGATCTTTTGGCCTTGGCATGACTAGCCAGTTCAGCCCTTGCGCCAATGGGGAATATCCACCATAGAGGGTGCGCCAACTGTCGCTCTGTCCCAGTGTCCCACTTGCGCCAAGCTTAATAAGGATTTTTTTTTTAAAAATAAATGGCAGAAGTTTGATTCTAACAAACTCTTGAACGAGTCTCTAAAATGAGTTGGGAGGTTTGGCTCCGGATCTCCATGGAAGGGAGGTGGTTTTCCACCTATCATGGAAGATTCCTTAAGGATAGGGCCAATCCCACAATTGTAGGGATCCCAACTCCCCTTCCACCATCTATATAAGCTTGCCTTTTTCCCTTAGCAAGCTAGTATTCCTAATAGCACTAGAGAAGAGCTGAACTTATAGCAAGGAGACTATCACCAAACAGCCTTTGAGAGCCAAGCCGAAGAGAGAGAGATTTGTCCCATTTCCGACGAGCTTCATTGAGACGTGCTCCACTGTCAGCCCCGCTTAAGGAAGATCCAGCGTCAGAGAATTGGGTTATTTCTTTCCTTTGTTATTTTAATGATAAGCAACTTTGATTATGGTTTCATTCATGTGTCTTTGTATTTGATGCAATGAATTACATCCTCTCTGACTGATGTATGGTTACAAGATTTAGATTCTATGCTATGTATCATTGTGTTTCTTCGCATATGTGCAGGTGTTCGGACGTGTTAAGTGGAAGGATTGTGATCTGCCAAAGCGGAGGACGGGAAGTGTCATCCTTTCTTCGACGACCATTGCGTAGGACCTGAGGTAGGCAACTCATTATGTTTTGTCGTTTTTGTAACTAGAGGCCTGCGTCACTGCATGTTTGATTGTTGCTAGACCTGATCTGGGCTAGTAGGGATCGCCTTTGTCCGCAGAGGGGATTTAACTCTCCAACAAAAATCATTCCTCTGAAGAAAGTTTCCTTTGCAAAACCCTAAAAACTGATCTTTTAGCCTTAGCGCGACTAGCCAGTTTAGCCCTCGCGCCAATGGGGAAAATCCACCATAAAGGGCATGCCAATTGGCTCTCTGTCCCAGTGTCTCACTTGCGCCAAGCTTAATAAAGATTGTTTTAAAAAAATAAATGGTGGAACTTTGATTCCAACAAACTCTTGAACGAGTCACTAAAATGAGTTGAGAGGTTTGGCTCCGGATCTCCATGTATGGGAGGTGGTTTTCCACCTATCATGGAATATTCCTTAAGGATAGGGCCAATCCCATGATTGTAGGGATCCCAACTCCTCTTCCCCCATCTATATAAGCTTTCCTTCTCCCTTAGCAAGCTAGAGCTGAACTTGTAGCAAGGAGACTATAACCAGACAACTGTTGAGAGCCAAGCTGAAGAGAGAGAGCTTTGTCCCGTTTCCGACAGGCTTCATTGAGACGTGCTCCGCTATCAGCCTCGCTGAAGGAAGATCAAGCGTCAGAGCTTTGGGTTGTATCTTTCCTTTGTTATTTTAATGATAAGAGACTTTGATTATGGTTTCATTCATGTGTCTTTTTCTTGATGCAATGAATTACATCCTCTCTGACTAATGTATGGTTACAAGATTTAGATTTTACGTGGTATATCGTTGTATCCTTTGCATGTGTGTAGGTGTTCAGATGTGTCGAGCGGAAGGATCGTGATCTGCCAAAGCGAAGGACAGGAAGCGTCATCCTTTCTTCAACGACCACTGTGTAGGACCTAAGGTAGGAAATTCGTTATGTTTTTGTCATTTTGTAACTAGAGACCTGCATCACTGCATGACCTGATTGTTGCTAGACCTAATCTGGGCTAGTAGGGATCGCCTCTGTCCGCAAAGGGGATTTTCCTCATCAACAATTTTGCACGAGCGATAACTTGCTCTTATGTGATGAAACCACCCTTAGCCACATCCTCAGTTATAGATGGTAGCAGGGACTTATTGAACCATTCAGCAAGGATCTGATCAGGAACAAATGTCTTAACCATTCATCGACGACGATGCCACTCATGAATATGATCAGAAATGTGAGTAGCATTAGTCTATTTGAAATTGGTCAAGAGTTCCATTCCAGTTTTGTATCTGATCGGTAACTGGAAATGGTTCAAAAATACTGTAGCTAAAGTAGTGAAATTATCGAAAGAATCTATAGGTAACTCAATGTACCATTTAGTAGTTGGACCTGTGAGCGTACGCTGGAAAAGACGTAGTCGAATAGAATCATCATTCAGGGAATTTGATGAACACCATAAATGATAAGTCATGACATGAGTCGATGGATCTTCTCTAGGGTTTCCATTGAATTTAGGAATGTCAGAGGGTAGTTTATGAGGTATCACTGGCCACCAAGGAGCATAATTGATAGGATCATTGGTTAACCGGTTTAAATCTGGTAATTCCAAGGTTGCAACAAAGGGAAACTATCTATTAAGGTCAGGTTGAGCATAGCCAGGGTAAGATGGAATTGCTTGGGCAACACATCTTTGAGCACCAGCATATGGAATTTGTTGTTGGTAACCCAGATAGGGGTTGTTTTGCAAAGCAAACGCTTGAGAATTTTGTTGATCAAAACCTGGATATGATACTTGTTGAAATGAAGTTTGAGGCATTTGCATTTGTGGCTGCCAAGGGGTCTGTCCACCAATGTTATAACCCAAATTAGTATAATTTTGATTCGGTTGATATGTATAACCAGGTTGCGTTTGTGACATCCCATAAAATGGTACACTAGCTTGTGAATAAATGATCCCTGATATAGGTTGTTGTAAATTAACCAAAGGATTTTGAGTCTGTGGACCCAACATTTGATGATATTGAGTCGAAGAATCTTCCTGATAAGGTTGATGTACAATATTTTGATTCTGTAGCAAGGGTTTAGATGTATTAACAAGTGGTAATGAAGTGGGTGTAACAGGTTGAACTGGTTGATATGAGTGTACAACCATTTGTGGTTGGATAGGTAGAGTGGGCTGCCATTGACAAACATTCATGTCAACATTAGTTTGACCAAAAAGTGACTGAGTACTATCATATTGGGTGACCAAAGGTTGCCCCCCAGCATAAGGAGGATAATAAGACGGAAAATAATTTTCTCCAAATGCCGCGAGTCCAGTTGAGATGGTACTTAAAGGAATTGACCCAAAAGGATCTACTTGATATTGCCTTGATGATGTATGTAATGAATCAATTCATTCAGTACTAACTATAGGACTACCAGTTAAAACACTAGATGATGAAAGACCATGGTAAAGACCATGGTCTTGAAGATGTACCCGAGAAAGTTCCAGATAATGATTTGTAACCTATTGGGATTGAAGGGCCACCCAGATTATGATTTGTAACCTGTTGGGATCGAAGGGCCACTAGTAAAATATGACTCTGGTGAGGTTGTGAACATCGACGAAGTAGTGAGGGTAGGAGTTGACGTAATTGGAACAACAGACCCAACGAAAGATGTTGGTTCAGACATGGTTGTATGACCAAATGTATACTCTCAAAAATCGACGGGAGATTGAATGGAAATAGGATCAACAAAATTAGATGGAAACGATTGAGGAAAAGACTGGTACAGGTAAAGGTATCCCCCAAAATGGGTCGGACTTAAAGGTGTATCGTCTTGTGGGATTTATTCAATCGTAATTAAACCAGGAGGAAGAACTTCACCGTCAGGCCCAAAATATATTTTAGACGGCTGACTGTGTGATATAGGAGTTTCAGTGGCTACAGAAATTTGTGGAGTGACCAGGGTAGGAACAACTTCCAATTGTCCAACTTCAGTATTCAGATTTTCTGGCAAAGAAGAGACAAGATCTAGATCAATTTGTGATTGAACAACATCGGGTCCAGGAGGTATGGTCTCAACGATTGAATGGATTGTGACCACTGGTAGCTATGAAGACTCCGTTTCGACAACAGTAAATGAACCAAGATGTGTGGAAACAATTTGAGCTAGCTCTGGTTTAAAATATGATGTTTCACCAGAGGTATGAATTGTACTTGATTCAACAGATCGTGATCGCCTTCACCTACCAGAAGTAACTTTCGGTGGTAAAGGTGGTTTTAAAGCTAATTTACGCAAACGACATGGGATATGATTTTTTTCTTCCACAATTACTGATTTATTTTAACCAAAAAAAAAAAAAAAAACAAAAAGAGGGTAATGCTAGGCAAAAGGGTTTACCAAGAAACCGTGAACTTCAGAATACCTCCTGGCGAACCAAGAAGTACGGGCAGGTAATCTCCTCGAATTTTGTGTTCAGTGTATCAAAATTTCAAGGTGGCTGACTCAGTTCACTATGGATGGATAGCACCTAAAATTTTTCCTCCCAAATATATCCAAAGGTATGTGGAGGCCCATGTCCGTATTAGCAATGTCTGATGCGAAACCGCACAGTGAGAGCACCCCTTTATACTTATCATATTGTAACACAACCCGATATACCTGAAAGTACGTGGATGAGTGTTGTGGAGGTAAATCCCCTCTGCAGACAGAGGCGATCCCTACTAGCCGAGACCGGGTCTAGCAACAATCAAATATGCTACAACGCAAGCTCCTAATTGCAAAATCAAAACGCGATAGAAGGCCTACCTCGGGTCCAACGCTGTTGTTGTTGTGGAGAGGATGGTGCTCTCAATCCCTTACTCCGACAGGTCACAATTCCACCACTTGAAGCTATCGAACACCTGCACGTACAAGAAACACGACGAACGTATGAGCGTAAAACCATATAATTGCAATTATGTGTTAGTCAGAGAGGACACAACTCATGATCGTAAAACATGAACAATACAAGTGGAACTATAATCGTAGTCGCTTATCATTAATGAAACAAAGGATGATACAACTTGGCTCTAACGCTGAAGTCTTCCTTTGGTGGGTCGTCAATGGAATACGTCTCGCAAAGCTTGTCGGGAATGGGGACAAGCCTCTCTCTTCGATCATCAATCTCCTTGCTATAGATTTGGCACTATGAGGACTATCAAAGCTCTTGCAGCATTATTTTGGCTATGAAGGTTCTTGGAGATTAGCTTGCAAAGGGAAATGGCAAGCTTATATAGATGGAGGAAGGGGAGTTGGAATCCCTACAATCATGGGATTGGCCCTATCCTCAAGGAAGCTTCCATGGGAGGTGGCAAACTACTTCCTCTACATAGAAATCTGGAGCCAAACATCCCAACTAAATTTAGAGACCAGTTCAGTAGTTGGTTAAAGTCAATCTTCCGCCATTTATTTAAAAAAAAAACCCTTTATTAAGCTTCGTGTGAGTGCGACTCTGAGACAGAGCGCCAATTGGCACGCCCTATTTGAATAATTTCCCCCATTGGCACGGGTATAACACAGGCTAGTCGCACCAAGGGTGAAAAGGCTATTTTTAGGGTTTTTCACAAGGAGTTGTCTTCAGGGAAACGAAAGTACATGTTCAGGGGAATACCTGTTATAGCACCATTTCTCACCTTCACATGATTCATGATTGCTTATATGGCTTTGGGCACCCATTCCTACAGACTTGGACAAATTCACTTAAAAACAATGTAAAAATCCCCATACGCGACTATGCCCGTGATTTTCCGCGTGTATACGCAAGTACAACTAGACTTTTCTGCGTATGCCATTAAAATGATTAAAAAATATATAATTATTCCCTATTTTCGGGCTGGGTTGATGGTTACTCAGGTAGTTCAACCACCCCAGCACGTGGCCAACTGTTTCCAACTGTTGAAACTACTTGGAGGGAGTATAAAAACCCCTCATGTGTATGGCCTAAGGGAGAGAGAGAGAATTATTGATATTATACTCTATTGGTATTCCCTATCCAAGTCTGATTCCCCGTGCCTCCTGCACTTTCCCAGTTCATTATAGGAAACCCTTGTTTCCTTGAGATGCTCATCTTCCTATATGTCATCTCGTATGCACCAGTTTGGAAGGAGTCTTAGCGAGGCAAGGGCTGGACGGATCCGGACGACGGTCTGCTCGAAGGCCGTGGAAGGATCAGGTGATCTCTCCACTTGTTACTTTTGTACATGCTATTTATAATACAGAAGTACCATGCTGTTCCCGAAATAAACATGTTAGTGTATGCTTATATGTATGAGAATATTGTTATTTAAGCATTCATTATGATTTATTTAATGTTTTATATGAATCTCACTAACATTTAGAGTAGATATATACTGTACAACCAGTTCTTCGTGCTTGTTTCTTCTTGTCTTTCAGGTTAAGAAGGAAGGACGGTTGCTGGGGGTTTGAACCCTGCGGGATCTTCTTCAACCGTAGGACCTACGGGTAACTTTCTCATTCTACTCTATTTAGTTTTTCTGAACGTGTATGGTTGTGTGAGTCTCTGTTAAGTAGCATGCCCCTGCTCTGTGGAGGTTGTAACCCAATGAACCTCTAGGGTGATATTCCCCGAAACAGAACTGGTGACTCCACTGGGGATCACATTTTTGTGATTCTCTTGTTGGGTTGTTTCAGCTGTTTGGTAGGATTCCAGTAGTTTTAACTTTCATTTGCAGTCCAGTTTACTTTCTTGCAGTCAGTCTGAAGTCCTGGTGTCTTTTCCAGGCTTGTCCTTTTTTTTTTTCATTATTTACCTCTGTATACGTGCTTTTTTCTGCACACAGTCACGTATACACGCAAGTTTGTCTAAAGGAACCCGCGTATACGTGAGTTTCCCTTAGCACAGACGCGTATGCACGCTGGTTGCATAACTATGAAGTAGCGTATACCTAGGCAGATTTTGAATTTTTGGGTTTATTGACTTTTTGGTCCGTTCTGGCTATGGAGGCCTGTTTCTACAGTGTCTTTGTACTCATTGGATTGTGAAGGAAGTGGTTTCATGTATTTTCTCTCTTTCGTTTGATTGAAGACTAGTATTTTTGGCAAAGTGTTTTTTCTGGTGCTGGCACTTCTAGATTGAGTTCCAAGATCGCTTTCAGAGCATTCTTGGCTACTCTGCTTTATCAGAACAGAGAGCTTCTGCTCACTGACTCGCTCCTATCTTTGTGTTGTGCTTCGCATTGCGATTTTTGCTTCGTTTTTGATTGGTTTTCTTGAGTTCCATAGGCTAGGTTTTGTTGCAACTTTTGAAGAGCTTTTCTTGCTTCTTTGGAGTTTTTGTTTGCGACGAGTTTGCACTATTTGTCTAGGCTAAGTGGCTGAGTTTTTGGTCTTCTTTTGCTCTTATTGATCTTGCTATGAGTTAGCCTTATAAGGTTTGGGAGCATTGTTGAAGTTTGTGCTAGAAATTCGGTCCCGTTTGGTTTGGATTTTGATAGTTGTGCTTGGTATTTTCGAGCTCTTTCTTTATAAAACTAAAAAGCTCAAAAAACATTTGCTTTGATTTTTGTTTTTGCATTTCAAAGGCTTAAAAAACATTTTCACTTGTTATTTTCTTTTGTTTTTGCATTTTCATTTTCGTTTGCCATAACTTTTGAAGCTTTTGTGATATTCCTTGCTTTTAGTTTTTGGCTTGATTTTGAGGAGGAGTTGTCATTTGATTTATTCTTCTTGTTTTTAAGTGTTCTTGGTGTCCTCATTTTAAGAGTTCTTTATTTCGAGAGCTAGCTTTCTGGGCAACAAAAGAAGAGTTAAAACTGAAGGACTTTTTGGGAATTTCACTCTGCTTTAAGAGATTTGCATCTTAGGATTTACATGCTTGTAGTGATTTGCATTAGGTGCATTTAATCATTTAGTCAGTTTCTTACTTTTTGTTAATGTGAGTTTGCTATTTGAAAAGAAAGAATACAATTTTTAAGTCTCGTAGAACCTGTATAGAGATTGCTCTTCATCGAAAGACAAAGAACTGCATTTGCATGTACTTAAGTTTTTATTAATTTCTTTTGCGTCAAAAACACCATACGTTTCATCTCCGCATCCTTGTGACTTAACATAACAACCATTAAAATAAGCGATTTAATCTAAAATCAACTAGCAAGTTTTCTAAGTGTCAATCACCAACTAGCTAGGTTGTAGGGCCTTGGAATAGGTGAGTGGAGAGTTAACTCTCCAAGGCCGCTCAAACAAACATAGAAGTTGATTAATTGAGCGAAATCCAACTCCGTTAGGTGGACCGAGAAAGCTCTCATCCGAGAGTCAAGCGCGAGGGGAAGTGAAGGTTGAGAAGAGGGATACCCCCCCTCCGATTAGCTGAATCTGACCTCAAGACCGTTCCGCCTGGCTTCTGATAGGGATTGGTGCCCATAGTTGCCACTCCTAGGTTCCACACAGGTGACTGCAGGGGGGAATACCCGTGGTACCTGAGGCAGACGTTGCATCACTTTCAGCAGTACTTCTGGGGGGTGCCCTTGCGAAGCTTGGGTGCTTGAGCTGGCAAAGGCTGTCATTAGGAGGTCGGCGTAACTGTTTCTGATACCTTCGCTAGTTGTTCTAGGCCCTAATCATCCCAGACTGCTTTCGGAAGGTCCTATACTTCACTTTCCTGTATTTTGGTGTCTGGTCCTCATCACCCGGAGCGGAAATACTTGGAGGCTGTTTGCTTGACTGTATCTCAGGGATTTTTATTTTTAGTGAGTGATCTTTGCTCCTAGCTTGCCTAGCTTTTCACTTTTTGAGTCTAATTTAAAAAATCTATAAAAGTGGCTGATCAAGCGCCTCGTCGTTCGAGGAGAATCCGGGGGTTATCTCCCGAGAGTTCAGAGCCTTCTTCGAGAAGGCGTAGGAGTGATTTAGCAAGTGGTTACCACCTTGTGGCATCTAACGCAGTGGAGAGAGATCCTCCACAAAGGTATGAAGGTTTCATAGCTGATTCTGGTGTCGGTCCCGAGAGGAGCGTTCCGCTCACCTCGTGAGTTTTGTTTCCTCAGGAAGAAGATTTTCAAATTGAAGACGTACCTGAGCCTCCTGCTACAGGTCCATCTCCTCTTCCTCCTGATTATCTGTTCATTGTTCAGTACATCGGACCTGAGTCGGAGAGACCGCCGGATCTTCCGTATCATTCTTATCTTTCGATGGCCACGACTGGGAACACGACTTCTACCATGAGTGCTGCAAGCATTCAGACTCCTGTTTCTGTTGAATTAGGGGGCACTATTGCTTCTAGTGCTGCTGTGTTTGGCTCTGGGTTCACCCAAGCACGTGATTCTCATTCTGGTCCCCTCTGTTCAGGGTTCCCCTCTCAAGGGAACCCCTCTTTTTCCTTTTCCGCTGCTTCAGCTGGATCTACGCCCATGTCTAACATGGCTAGTGGATCAGCTTCCTTTCAGGGTTTCCCCTTTGGGACCGGACACATTCCTAGTTCCAATCCTTCTTTAGGGTCATTTCCGTTTACGTCCCAGACCCAGAGTTTCAACCCTTGGTCTGGGGGGAAAAGTTCGACTACTTTTACGGGATGGAATCCTGTCTTTACTACAGCGGGGGCAGGGAATCAGTTTTACACAGGTCATCAAGGGAATGCTTCTTTCCCTTCATCGAGTGCTTATCAGTCTTTTTCTCCTCTGTCTAATGCTTGGAACCCCTACCAGGGGCTTTCCTCTTCAATCAATACTTCAGCGGGGGGAACTGGTCTGGGCTTTGGTAACTCGGCGTGGGGAGGAGGTTCTTCTCCGTTTTCTATGAGTCCTTTCTGGCAGCCTAGTGCCTCATCAAATCCAGGCTATTCTTTTCAGAATGTTGGGAATCCATCCCCTCAAGGATGGAATTCTCAGGCTCCGCCTCGCTTACCATTTCTGGCAACGTTAAACTTGCCAGATTTGTCGAAGTTGACTAATGACCCGATTCGTTATAGTCCGGGGTGGCCTCCGGTCCCAACCAAACTTCCTTTAGACATTTCAAAGTTTGAAGGTAAGAATGGAGAGGATCCGGCGGACCACATCACCACTTTCCACTTATGGTGCTCTTCGAACTCCCTGATCGATGACTCGATTAGGTTGAGATTATTTCAACGCACCCTAACTGGAAATGCTGCCAAATGGTATATCGAGCTCACTGGGGGTAGTTTTGCCACATTTGGAGAACTGGCTGTCACATTTCTAAACCATTTTCAGTTGCCTGTCAGATGTGAGGCTGGGACCGAACTCCTGGCTAATTTTAAGCAGGATGAGGCAACTCACATTTATGATCACATTCAGGAATGGAGGAGAAGGAAGAGGCTTATCAAAGCTCATATTCCAGGTGAATTCCTTCTCGAATGGTTTCTCAAATCCCTGCAGTCAGATATTTCAAAAGATGTATCCCTATCCGGGGTATTTTCTGAGGAGCAGGCCATTTTTAGGGCCCAGCAGTTAGAACTGATCTATTCTCAGTCTGGGGTACTTTATAAGTATTTTCCCAATGCTCCTCGCTCCAAATTGGATTTGTCGAAAACTAAACCTGGTCCGCATGGTGACGGACTTGTCGGATCGGTCAATAGTAGTGCAGCCAGCCTGCTTTCTCAACTGCAACAGTTGTCTTTAAAATCTGCTCCTTCTGGTCAGGCTGTGCCTGTTGATTCATCACCTTCCCAGTCTTTGTCCATAAATGCTGTCCAAGCTTCTGATCCCAAAGGAAATAAAAAATCCGATGGGAAGAAGAAGGGACGAAATAACAAGAAGAAGGGCAAGAACGGGAAGGGCAATGCAAATAAAACCAACGAGCGTGTTGGTGAGGGTCAAAAGGAGAAAAAGAAAGTGAAGTTTCCGTGCAAGCTTTGTGCTGGAGACCATCTCACACACCTTTGCCCTAAAATTCAGGATGCTCAGCGCTTGTTAGCTCAGCAGGGTTCTTCTAGTTCCCAGGCTGTGTCAACAAACCCTTTTCCCCAAGGGCAGCAATTAGTTGTTGGCGCGAACCAAAATCCTGGGGCTTCCTCTGGGGGCACCCAGGAAGGGGAAATTCCATCGAACATTTTTATGATGAGTGCTCACGTGGATATCGCTACGAGATCCCGTGATTATGGCAGAGAAGAGTCCTCGAAAGCTAAGGAAGTTCCTGATGCTACTGAGCCGCTTCACATTACGAAGCCTACTATTGAGTCTATGCCTCGGATGCCAAAAGCATCTTCTAAGCGGTCAACGATTAATCCAAATGTGAGGGCTGCCCAGAACTACTCGATTGTAGAAGATCTGGCTATGTCAGCTTTAGAGGAACTCCAGTCTTGTCCAACTCAACGCAGTGCTTTGTTCACTGCCATTGGGGCTATTGATCTGAAAAATTCTCTTCTGATTACTTTTGATATGAATAATTTTAAGAAGAGACTTCCTCATCACATGGCTTTCCATATTAAATCGTCGTATCAGAAGTGCAATATATTTCGAACGGTCGTTGATGAGGGTGCTTCCACATGCGTGATGTCTCTCGCATGTTGGAAGACACTTGGATCTCCCAAAGTTGTTCCATCTAGCACTGTTCTTACTGCGTTCGATGGTCATTCTCACAGACCCCATGGTATTGTCCCGGCTTTGCCCATCTGTGTTGGGGGCAAAATCGTTAACATAGAGGTTGAGGTAGTGGATGCAGCCTTGGACTACAACCTTCTGTTGGGGAGGAACTGGATATATGAGATGGATGCCATTGCATCCTCATTATTTCGAATTGTATGTTTCCCCCACGAAGGGAGGATAGTCACGGTGGATCAACTGGACTGTCCTCCTGTAGACCTGGATGCGCCTTCTGACTCATCTGTGCCTAAGTTGGATAATACTAAGGCGCCTGTCGAGAATCTAGGAGTTGGAATGTATTCTTCCCCGATGGGTTCTTTTGATCTTCCTCCTCCTAAGGTGTCTATTAATGCTATTTCATCCTCCAAGGCTCCCCTTCGAAGAGAGTTCTTTCGAACTCATTATTTTTCGGACCCTTGGACCTTACCTTCCCCTACCGCCACATTAGCGGAAGGTCAAGTGGGTGGAATGGCATTTCCGATTTCTGCAGCTGAGATTGCATATCAGTCTATTGTTGACACTGCAGAATCCGTCCCAGCTCCTCTTTCACCGGAAGAGTTGGATGGTGATGTGGCTCCGGCTTGGACGCTTAGTTCTTCTTCGGCCCAGGATTGTCTTGATACCACTCTTCCATCTGAAGAGGCAATCCTGGAAGCCATGACTGGTATAGATAGACCGTGGGATGATTTGCATCATCGGTCTTACTTCCTACCTAACTTGAACGAAGTTGAAACTAGTTTTCCAAGTCCTCAGTCTCCTGGTCCTGTTCACCCAGTCTTGAACCCTTTGGCACCAACACAGGTTTATGCTGAAGGGAACATGGCTGTGATCTCTCCTACTATCCCGGTGAACATTTCCAGGGATCCCAATATCATTGAGAATGTCTTTATTGGAGCTGAATGTTCCCGTGAAGAGATTCAAATCTACACCGAGCTCTTTAAAGAGTATAGGGATGTATTTGCTTGGTCTTATGAGGAAATGCCTGGCATAGACCCATCTATTGTCCATCATGAGATCAAGACGTATGAAAACGCTAAGCCGATCAGGCAAAAACTTTGTCCGGTCAATCCTAGGAAGGTAGCAGCTATCAAAGCTGAAGTTGAAAAGCTGCTTAAGGCGAGATTCATTTTCCCAGTTCCTCTGACTGAATGGGTTTCAAACCTCGTTCCTGTAGATAAAAAGCAAGGAACGATTCGAGTGTGCATCGATTTCAGAGACCTAAATAAGGCATGTCCTAAAGAAAATTACCCCACACCATTCATCGATCAGATCATTGATGAGTGTGTCGGTAACGAGATTTTCTCCTTCATGGACGGTTTTTCCGGATATAATCAAATTACTATCCGTCCTGAAGATCAACATAAGACTGCATTTATTTGTCCCTGGGGTACGTTTGCATACAAGAAAATCCCTTTTGGTCTTAAAAATGCTGGGGATACCTTTCAGCGGGCCATGTCTTACGCCTTCCATGACATCAAGAAAATTATCGAGGCATACTTAGATGATCTAGCTGCTCATTCTCGAAAGAGGATGGATCATCCTGGTCACCTCCGGCAAGTATTCGAAAGATGTCGTTTTTATAAAATTCGATTGAATCCGAACAAGTGCGTTTTTGCGGTTACATCCAGTCGGCTATTAGGATTCATTGTGTCTAGGGAAGGGATAAGGGTAGATCCCTTCAAGGTTGAGGCAATACTTCGGTTGCCTCCCCCGTCTTCCATCCGTCAGCTTCAAAGTCTCCAAGGAAAGTCTAATTTTCTTCGGAGGTTTATCGTCAATTATGCTGAGATTACAAAGGGATATATGAGACTGTTGAAGAAAGGAGTTCATTTTATTTGGGATGACTACGCTCAATGCTCATTCGATGCTTTGAAAAAGGCATTGACCTCTGCTCCTTTACTGAGTCCACCCGATTATAGCAGAGATTTTCTTTTGTATCTGGCTACAACAGAATCTACCATTGGTATGGTTCTGGTTCAGGAGGATGATGCTCTTGCAGAGCATGTTATTTACTACCTTAGTCGAGGACTGGTAGGACCTGAACTTCGATACACTCCGATAGAAAAATTAGCCTTAGCAGCAGTTCATGCTGTGCAGCGACTCCAGCATTACATTATTCTTCGCAAAACTTATGTCTTGGCAGCTGCCAATCCATTTCAGTTTGTCCTCAGCAGGCGAGTGATTGGGGGCAAATATAATAGATGGATTGTGATTTTACAAGAATTTGATCTCGATTTCATGTCTGCCAAATCCAAGAAGTCATTAGTTTTCGCGGAATTGATCTCCGAGTTGCCTTGTGGAGAGGAGATGATCTATGATGAGTCCTTTCCGGACGAACGCTTGTTTCTTATCTCTCCACAGGATCCTTGGTATGGGGATATCATAGTGTATCTCCAGACTGCGAATTTTCCCTCTACTTTTTTGAAAGATGAGCATCGTAAACTGCGTCACTTGGCTAAGAATTATCTGATTATTGGTGATGCTTTATACCGTCGAGGGGTTGATTCAATCCTAAGACGCTGCTTAACTTTCGAAGAAGCTGAGCCTGTGCTCAATGATTCTCACAGTGGAGCTTGTGGGGGTCATTTATCTGGGCTTGCTACAGCCCAAAAGATTTTGCGCGCTGGATACTTTTGGCCCTCGATTTTCAAAGATTGTATTGAATCGGTCAAAAGGTGTCATTCGTGTCAGGTATATACTCGAAAAATGCACGCTCATCCAGCTCCGCTTTTTCCAGTCGTTACTGTCGGACCCTTTACAAAGTGGGGTATTGATTATTTTACTTGTAACCCGCCTTCGGCAAAAGGTCACAAGTACATTATTGTAGCAGTAGACTACTTTACGAAGTGGGTCGAGGCTATGTCTACTTTTGGGAACGATGGTGAGACTGCAGCTTTGTTCCTTTTCAACCAAGTTATCGCTCGTTTTGGTATACCTAGAGAGATTGTCACTGACCATGGCAGTCATTTTAAGAATAGTATGATGGCTGAGTTGGCTCTCAAATTGGGTTTCTGGCAGGAGCATTCATCTCCATATTATCCTCAGGCCAATGGGCAAGTGGAAGCCGTGAATAAATCCTTGAAGACAATTCTTCAAAGGACAATTGATAAACATAGATCCAACTAGCATATTATGCTATATCCTGCACTTTGGGCATACAGGACGTCAGTGAAAACTGCAACTGGCTTTACTCCGTTTCAGTTAGTTCATGGGGTGGAATCCGTATTTCCTATTGAATGCGAGATTCCTTCTCTTAAATTAGTTGTTGAAATTCTTCCTGACACTTCTAGTCTGGCAGAACAGCTTCTTCATCTGGAACATCTCGATGAGCAGCGTCGAGATGCCGCCACGATGAATGAAGCGCATAAAAACCGAGTAAAAGTTCAGTACGATAAGGCGGTCAAGCCTAGGGTCTTTTCGGAAGGTGACCTTGTTTTGGTCTATGCCCAAGAAAAGGATGCCCTGGGGGCAGGAAAGTTTAAATCTATGTGGTATGGCCCCTATATCGTTAAAAAAGTCCTTAAGAAAGGAGAGTATACCTTGGTTGATTTTGAAGGGAACGAGTTGCCGGAGCCCCGAAATGGGCTCTATTTGAAGAAGTATTATACCTAGGCTTTGGCCTGGCATTTTGCTTTTGTATATAGTAGTTTTTGCTTTGTACATATCTGATTGATTTTCGATTTTTGATGAGGTGGTGATGTTTTTTTGATCTGCTTTGGCAGGTTGTGTTGGATGTCATGAGTCATTTTGGTTTCGCCGATGGTGCTAGTAGACACACCCGGAACTTAGCTTCCGCGGCTTGGGTGCTTCATTATCCTTCCGGTCAGCTGTTGGTATCAAGAGGGGTCTGCATTGGTCCTGCTTCCAATAATATAGCAGAATACATTGCAATCGTTCATCTACTCTCGGAGGCAATATATTTGGGTGTTGATTCGTTGGTAGTTTTCTTGGACTCTCAGCTGGTGGTGTCGCAGTTAAACAACACTTATCGGGTACGAGATCCATTTTTATTACGATTGTTCTTGAGGGTACGTTTGTTACAAAGGTCATTTCAATTTTTAACATTCATTCATATTCCTCAGTTGACAATTGGTTTGCTGACTCATTAGCTAATCAAGCATTAGATTGGCACATCAATCATTCCATACAATAAATTTTTAATCATCAAAAACATCATACATTTGATACATTTATCACATCACATCAAATATCACTGTATATATATCATCGGAGTGTCAAAAAACTTTACAAAATTTGGATCCATAATCTCATACAAAAATTGGGCTTATGCCCCATCATTTTCAATCTAAAAAAGAATATACAGTCATCTAATATATAATATCTGTCTACTCCTGAGGTCCCTTCCTAGAAGTCATGTTCCTATAGAACGTGACTGCAGTGGCAACTCGGTGGAATAGTCTAACCCAGTCTCGGGGTACTCCTACCACCCGTCTCTGGATGGCTTCCGGTAGATCCTCCATGGCAGCCATAGGGATTTGGCGGGTTAATCCCTCCAAGTTTCTCTGCATGGCTTGGAGAGTCCTATCCGAATCCACAGTATCCGCTTCGCCTCTACGGTGCTTATGGCGCGGTAGGCCCTCAGGACAAACTAGTCCAACATCTGAAACATGATCATTTTTAATTGTCAGTCATTATGAATCCAATCAAAAACATGTTTGTTTTTTATTTTTTCATACATATTTGAAAAAATCCAAAAAAAATCATATAAGTCAATTTTTTTTTGCAAACTTACCGACTGCTCCCCATGCTGTGCCAGGTGGAAGAACTAGATCCGGATCTCCACGAAAGTCCATCCCGGCATAGGGATAGTCGTCCACTGCGACGATTTGTTCTCCCCACCAAAGGAAGAACTCATCGTCCCATGTGGTCCGGGGTACCTCACTACCCCCCAGTCTCTTCATCATGTCTGCCCAACGGGCAATTCTTGGGTCCCGCGGGCTACTGATGGTAGAGATGACTCTGGGTCTCAAAGTTGGAATCTTCTCAAAGAAGAATGTTGTCAAAATGGTCCCATAGCCAAAGTGTTTATTCTTTACTTGGTGAATGGAGGTCAAATGTTGTTTCATGTTCAGTAAAAGGGCTGTGCATCAATCATAAACATGAGTCAAACACTCTAAAGCTATGCTCATTTGCGTCCTGGACGCCTGATGTAGAGAGGCGGATCCTGCCACTCTGCTGATGGTGAAAAGGAGGATTTTGATGTGAAAATACCTCACATCTTTAATTGCAATCTGAGTTCCAACCTTTTTGGAACCCTCTACGCAATATACGTGGACATAGTCTTCCACGGTTAACCCTCCCAGGGGCTTCCCGTGCAAGTCTACTGGTTCTCCCCTCCGGGAGAGTCCAATAATGAAATATATGTCTTCCACTTCAATGCGTAGTGGCATCTGATCAATAATGAAGCAATCCTGATCTGGTTCCCAGTAATTTACAAGCATGTATAGCAACCGCACATTTCTTTTCATATTTGGCATCTTGAAGAATTTGAACAAACCGTAATTCTGGAGGATATTTTGCGCTGCGCGATCTTGCATGACCTCTTGGTATATTGCGCTATGCTCACGTTCCCTCCATGAGATTGTCATCCTGAGAAATTTCATCAAATTATGCATTAGCCACGCTTTTTTTCATTCGGACCTGTGCATACGCGGTTTTTCCTTTGCACAGTCGCGTGTATACGCGAGTTTCCTTTAATGAACCCGCGTATGCGCAAGTTCGCATATTTTTGCAAGGGTTTTCAAGCTAAAAATCACTTAATTTTAAATTCCAAATGGAAAAAATGAATAAACAGGATGATTTAGGAGCCTACCTGAAGTTTTGGCGCGTTTCGACGGTCGGTTGTTCCTGATTTGACGAAAGAAGTTTTTTGCTCCAGAGCACTTTTTTCCAAATCAGCAATGCAATAATGACCCAAATGAGAGGTAATTTGTCTATTTATGGCTAAAAAATTGAAAATTTTCGCAAAATTTCCTTATGCCTATTTTTTTGATCTATCTTAAGCTGCATAACCCGGATGCTTGGAAGTGCCCAGTTTGGTATGTTTTTAGGTACATTTTAACGATTTTGAGATTTTTCCCAGTTTTTGATCCATGCTTTCCGACTTTTCACGGCAGGTATATGATCTTCACTGGCATATAGGTTAGGGAAATCACTTTCCGTTGCATCTTGCATTCTAGCCTCCATACTGATCACTTGCCTTAGGGTCGATCCCATCAGGTCATGAGTATTACACCCATTTCACTCGCCGATTATTTAATCATGACTTGATGGTAGAGCCTTCCTTTACATGGGCTTCCTAGTTAGTTGCTCGCTATCACTTGTTGCCCATGCTGCTTTTTATGTAGGCTCGGGAGTCCTCTTTAGTCCCGCCATGTCTTATGTGCCGAAGCTTCATTCTTCTTCTTCATCACTTATCATTTTTTCTAGCTTTTACCCTAGAGGCTCCCTGGTGTCGTTTAAGTTGTATTACTGCATTGCATATTGGCTACTTGTTTATCCTGGCCTTTAGCCGGCTTCATTTGGACTCGATGTTTAAGCCAAATTTTGACCTTGACTTTCTGTACAAGTTAACCATTGCATGCACTTAGCTATCACGACTTGACACCTTTTACCCATGGATGGAACGTTCCTCTGAGTATCACTGACCAGTTTTCACCACCTTGCATTGTGCATAGGATTGTTCCAATCCCAGGAACTAGTGCATCTGATTTCTTGATACTCGTTCTATCCATTGTACCATAGAATTATTTTATTCTTTTTCAGGCTTATTATATGAAAAAGACAAAAAAATCAAATATAACAAAAAGAGCGGGAATGGGATGTATCTTCGTTATTTTGATGGCAGTACAGAGTCAGTTTGTCACCCTTGAACAAAGCACATATACTTATATATATTTCCTTCATTTGGGATGGTTTTAGTTTTGACCTAGGTTCAGCCTTTACCATGTTTCACTTGTCAGTTCTCCTCCGGTTGGTTATCTCTTCTAATCATATGGAGAGTTTGTTCTGCCTCCTGCATAACAAACTTATTCAGTGTCACTTTTTACTGCCATGGTCATCACGAGTCGTACTTTTGTTCAAGGGAAGTTTAGCCTGAGTCGGCCATTCTGCGGCATCTCTTGACTCATTATTCAGTTGGCCTTCCCGGTCTTGTCAGTATCATGTTCTATCACATCAGATGTTTTGGTCTTCTGCTCGTGCTGGTTTGAGAAGGTCCCCATTGAATTCTTGCCAGTGGGTTTGTCTCTTATCGACTACGACACATTGCTCTGAGAGCAAACCTAGAGCCGCACCTTGGGCCTATTTCCATCATTGATAGGTGACCTCGTGCTCAGCATTTGATCATCATCATGGGTCTTTGATTGAGTGGTTTCCCCTGTGTTCGACGTCAGCACACATTATCACACTTGGGATTCGTGCAGTACCTTGATTTCCATTTGACCCTATCGGTGGATTTCTCGCCTCTGTGTCAGCTTTCATTATTGGTTGGTTCAGAGGGTTTCTTCCGTGCGCTAGCCTCATCTTGTGCACGTCGGAAACGTACTTCGGTTTTGGTTCCATCACTCTACTTCGTCCGATTCCTTCCAAATCTTGGCCTGCGGGTTACACTCGCGCTGGACCGATGTGGGATGCCTTAATGCCTTCCTTCCAGCAGATATTTTCCCATCGACTTCGACTCATTGCTCTGGGAATAAGGTCTAGAGTCTTTTTGTCAGTACCTTAGGGTTTGCAGTCATCAGTGGCAGACTCTTCGCTATCGAAAGTGGGGATTCATCATTGCCTCCTGATTGGTAGATTCTTTCAAGTGTTCGACTTCAACTCATTCATTCACACTTGTTAGATTGTACTGGGGCACCTTGACACTCATTATCATTATCGGTGGGTTGTCTCGCGTTGGTTAATGGTATACATCATTGACCGGTAATCCAACAATTTCTCACATGGTCGACTTCAGCTCATTTATTCCCATTGTGTAGAATTGTGCCATAGTGATCGGTGAAGACCTCGGGTTGCATCAGCATTTTTCGGTTCACTTTTGACAGTCCATTCAGTTTCTGCCAGTGATGCCATCCACCCTTATATGTTGCAGTTCAGTACAGCAGCATCTTATATGTTGGCTCCCGAGTTGTGTGATTGTACCGTTTGTTCCACCTCTTATGATTTGGTACTTGGAGATTCAGTTACTTATATGATCAGACATCTAGTTGCACCATCTTTGATCAACTTTCTATATGTGATACTTGGACATTGATTCAGACTTACACTTCTGGGCCATGCTCAGATGATTCATTGTGTACTTTCAGTTCAGCTATACTTGTATACATGTTGGATCTATTCACTACTTTCTATATGATGTATTTTTGACTGAGCATGGGTATGCCCGCCTCAGCATGAGTTGACTCTCTGTTTTCTTCCATTGGTTTTTGACAGGCTGAAATCTGGTGAAGTCCTCTCTTGTCCTTGCGAAGTTCTTTCTATGTGCATAATACATTTCGGCCATCATGTACCCCTTCTGACCTCATATATTAGGGGGCATCTGTTATAGCATCATTTCTCACCTTCACATGATTCATGATTTCTTATATGGCTTTGGGCACCCATTCCTACAGACTTGGACAAATTCACTTAAAAACAGTGTAAAAATCCCCATACGCGACTATGCCCGTGATTTTCCGCATGTATACGCGAGTCCAGCTAGAATTTTCCGTGTATGCCATTAAAATGATTAAAAAATATATAATTATTCCCTATTTTTGGGCTGGGTTGATGGTTACTCAGGTAGTTCAACCACCCCAGCACGTGGCCAACTGTTTCCAACTGTTGAAACTACTTGGAGGGAGTATAAAAACCCCTCATGTATATGGCCTAAGGGAGAGAGAGAATTATTGATATTATACTCTGTTGGTATTCCCTATCCAAGTCTGATTCCCCATGCCTCCTGCACTTTCCCAGTTCATTATAGGAAACCCTTGTTTCCTTGAGATGCTCATCTTCCTATATGTCATCTCGTATGCACCAGTTTGGAAGGAGTCTTAGCGAGGCAAGGGCTGGACGGATCCAGACGACGGTCTGCTCGAAGGCCGTGGAAGGATCAGGTGATCTCTCCACTCGTTACTTTTGTACATGCTATTTATAATACAGAAGTACCATGCTGTTCCCAAAATAAACGTGTTAGTGTATGCTTATATGTATGAGAATATTGTTATTTAAGCATTCATTATGATTTATTTAATGTTTTATATGAATCTCACTAACATTTAGAGTAGATATATGTTGTACAACCAGTCCTTTGTGCTTGTTTCTTCTTGTCTTTCAGGTTAAGAAGGAAGGACGGTTGCTGGGGGTTTGAACCCTGCGGGATCTTCTTCAACTGTAGGACCAACGGGTAACTTTCTCATTCTACTCTATTTAGTTTTTCTGAACGTGTATGGTTGTGTGAGTCTCTGTTAAGTAGCATGGCCCTGCTCTGTGGAGGTTGTAACCCAACGAACCTCTAGGGTGATATTCCCTGAAACAATACCATGAAAGTGTTTTCAAGTTATGTCACTGCTCATAGGTCACGGAATGAGCCCTCCAATGTGTGGGATGGGGAATTGTAGGGACGGTGACAAATTGCTGTGTAACAGATGCCCCCTAAAGCATGAGGCCCGAAAGGGAGAGAAGGGTGAAATGCTTTACGAGAACACGTCCAATTGAAAACACCGCCATTGGAAAACCTACATAGAGAAGTACAACTGATATCTCAAATACATGCTATATATGCGGTATGGGAACAACCATCCATAAGAGAGTATACAATAATCCAGATCCAAGGTATGGGTGCAGCCATCCAGTGAGGATCGATAAATAGACTCAGGTATGGTCACAGCCATCCAATCAGTGAGTCATGTGACTAATCACAATAATCCACAAAATCGTAGCCTGGACTATAACAGACAGGAATCCATGGTCTTGCGCTCCATCTCGATTCGAACAAAGTACAAGTTCAAGCATGCGAATAAGTGAGCTGAAGTCGAGCACGCAAGAACATCACCTGATTACCAGCCAATGATGAAAGCTGTTAACAAACGCGAGAGGTACCACCAATAATGACAATGGCCCTCAAGGTACTACAGGTACAATATATAGTGTGTGAATCAATGAGATGGCATCGAACACCTGTAGAATCACTCGATCAGAGGCTAATGATGAAAACCTCACATCGAACGCGAAGAACCTACCATTAAGGCATGCAGGGTCCAAGGTACCAGAAGGGAGTCTCTAGATCAGCTTCCCGAATAATGAGCTGAAGTCGACAGGAAGCGACCTTGATCGAAGGTGGGTCATAGTGTTTCCCACATCATCGACACAAGACAAAGGAACGTAATGTATTTGTGAATCATGATCAGATGAGAATCAAAGGAAGGTTGGTACTTGCAGAGATCAACTTCTCTTGAACATATAAATGACACGACAGTGGATTTGGCAGTATTTGACATCAAAAGATCAGAGGTCATGATGACGAGGTGAAGAACAGATGAGAGGTCAAAAGGGATCACCCAAACCCACGGAGGCAGTGAAAACGAGATGAGATGTCCCCAACCCAACATGACCGCAGACAAGTGCCATGTTCAAGAGCGACATACTATCGACACAACAATGATGTTGGTTCCATTTTCCCCACCATTTCTGAAAAGTACCTCTTTATTTTTACACAAGCTTGAAGAGGATACCATATGATTGATATATAAGTCCATCCTAGTACATTTAACGAGCCCTAGGAAGGAGGAACTTGGATATCGTCATTATGACTGAATCCAAGGTCATCAGGGTTTAACAAGTCTGACAAAGGAAGAACTCGACGTCTTTTCATGTTTAGAGAGTTTGAAAATACAACGGAAAAGTAAACTCCAATGGTCCCTTTTCGTAAATAGTTTCTCAGACCCGAAAAGGTAGAAAAAAATATCTGAGAAAACCTCCTAGTCGCAATAGGCCAGGGTATTCCTTTTTCGTAAATAATCTATCCCAGCCCGAAAAAGGGGTAAACGTATACTGGGTAGATGTCTTTTTGTGTCCATTTTAACGAGATCTAAATGACAAGGGACTCGGAAATATTTTCATGTTTAGAGAGTCATAAAAGAGCTAAAAGATGACTCCAAAATGACTTTTTCGTGTTTTTACCGAGTCCGAAAAAGTATAAAATACAACTCATTTCACTGTCCAAGTTGCGTATAAACCTGTCGCTGCACATAAAAGCAAGTGTGAAATCCATTTTTGACAAAATATATTAAAATATTGAGGAAAAATGACATTTAAAACCTAAATTTGACTTGAAAAGTTATAAATAGGTCTCAAATGGTAAAACAAAATTACTTTTACTTTTTACCTTACTTGGAGAGCAACAATGGTCCGTTTGTGTGCAAAATTGTGGCGGTGATTGCGACTAATCCGGGACGTCATTCAGCTCCTCGTTTGTTCCAGGTAAAATACGTTCCCTTCAACTCCATTTTAATCCATTTTTTATGAGTTCCCATTGCATCGTCGATCTCTGAAGGAGACTTTTTAAAATTTTAGGGCTCCACCATTGGCGCGGGTATCGCGCACGGACCCGCGCCAATGGACTTTTGCTCACAAAGGGGTCGCGCCAACTGGCGCGACTGTTAGAAAAACAGTCGTGCCAATGGCGTGACATAATTTTACGCTTAGAATTTCTAAACAGTGAGCCATCCATATGGATTTTCAGGCATGACAAAGATCTAATCAAGGGTTTTTTGATCATGTTGATGCAGGTAATCGAGCACAATGGTTATTGAATGGAAGGAAATGGAACATGGAGAGGAGGATGAAATGGCTATGGTGAATGAAGCCTGTATGACTGCACTAAAGAATTTTGGACTCAAGAAATTCTTTCTTACTCCATGTTTACGAGCTCAACCTGAGGTACTACAATACTTGGTCAGCATTTGGGATGAAAATGAAGAAGTATTTAAACTACGGGACCAAGTGTTGGAACTTGAGGTTTCCGACGTGTATTTTATCACCGGGTTGTCGCACAGAGGCCCAATACCCATCTTGACAGGCAGCAGACCTTCTGGTGAAAATATGGAGCAAGTAATGGCGAGGGTGTGCCCAGGGGCATGGACCAGATTAGGAAGCGGGAAGGTGGACATCCACACTGTCCAGGATCTGGCACTCAGAGTAGTGCTACACACCATTACACGAGCTGCAGGATCGCAAGCTCCACATGAGGCAACCAAATCCCAACTCATACTAGCCTCAGAGTGTATGAGTCCTACACTGTTCGATTGGGCTACAACGGTGACAACCAATATTAAGAGGCAGCTGACAAGATGCAATCAAGTTAAACTAAAGCAGTTTGGATACGGTTCCATTTTGGTATCGTTCATCCTGGAACGACTACCTATTTTCCAGGGCCAAGGGGCCATAGTTGCTGAGCTGGTACCACGAGAGTCGAGGATGGCTCACTGGGCAGCACTTATGCCCAGATCAGGAGGAGGCCAACAGATGTCCTAGAGGCCAGAGTTCTTTGGGTGGTTACAGTGGCAACTGATTGTGGTCGAAGATTGGCCCTATGTCTGGACCGATTTCACTGGAGATCCCGACCTTCCACTCCCGGAGGGGGAGGATTTGGATGAGGAGTTGGGTATGATATTCTCTTTTTGATTTTGTGTATTTATGATTTTTTTTGGTAATACATGTTCATTCTAGTAACATTTTTTATGTGTATGCAGACATTGGCCCAGAGAGGCCCACAGGCATGTCGCCCATTGCGTGGAGAACCCATGCCGATCATGACCCTCAGGCTGAGGGTGGCGAGGGAGGTGAACTGATTCAGAACTTGGAGGGCATCGCCCGGGGGATTCCGGACTATGCACGGCTAGCAGATGTTCCGCTAGCATACCAGCGACACACTGTGGGGGTGCCCAGTCGCCTCCACCAACTACTGAGATGCTTAGTGCGTGCAATGGCTTGTTACCACGAGCAGCATGCAGAATAGACATTAGGGCTTTCTCTGCATATTTTTTGAGAGACATGTCGTCTCCGACTATATTAAGATGAACATGTATTTTTTTTGATCTTATGTGATGCACACTATGTAAACATTTCGACACACACACACACACACACACACATATATATACCTATTTCTGGATGGATCTCCATGTGATGACGTTTTTATATGATACACAAATTTTTAATACAATGTTATCTGGATGCATCAGTTGCATAACAAACGACCCAAAGAAAAAGTTCACATAATGTATCTAATAAACATATTTTATTTTTACGCAAGCTTAAAAGCACACATGAAAACACACATGCAAACTATGCTTGAAAAAGAGTTTTATTTTTTATGCAAGCTTAAAACACAAACTATGCTCGAGGAAGACGGGCATGCCCCCAACATGGTGTCTCAATTCGAGGTACATGCCCCCCAAGCTTCAGTCCATAGGAAATGGAGTGAAGGTTGAAAACATAAGAGATTTGAACTGAATATATCAAAACTCAAATTGAACAGGCTCGTGTTTCATTATTTTAACGAGGTTGACACACTTAAAAGAACTATCCTCGTAGCTACTTATTTCATTGTTTTAGGAGCTTGGCACAAGAGAATGAACTGTGCTCTGGTGAGCTCAATGGAGGAGGCTCGGGAGAGAGATGATTAGATGCATCACGCTCTAGACAATCGGATATTGCCCCCAAGCTAGGCATAAAGGAGGAACGATGATGTGTATCGCTCCAAGGCAGCTCCTCAAGAGACATGGTTTCAACAATGGCTTCGTCAGAAGGAAACGTCTCTTTAAGAGGATCAGGCAAGTCGCCCTAACCAAGCCAGGGGGATTGAGAATAGATATCTAAAGCCATGCTCGACCGAGCATGTTGAGGAGGGGGAGGATCGGATGTGGCAAAGATTTCGCAGTAATCAATCTCTACTGGAGTTAAGGGCATCAATTCTCCAAAATCAGGCACCTGTTCAGGCGAAGGGATGATCCATGGGTCATGAGACCTAGAGACCATATTAACTTGAATGGTGTGCGGTGGCAGTGCGGGAAAGATACCCATGAGGACAGGGTCCTTGAAGAGACCGGGTCCTACACTATCAGGGGGATTTGGGATCTTATCCACGTAAGGAACGTTGTTCTCGGAGGTAGAGGTGAAGAAAGACAATTGATCCACAGCAAAAATTTTGCCCTCATGAGGAAACTTAAGAAGTCGAAAGAGGGTGGATGGCATGCATAGCATAGCATGAGTCCAACTGCGACTGAGAAGAAGATTGTAGTTAAGTTTGGCGTCAACCACTTCCACTTCTATGTTGACTGTCTTCCCCTGTAACATAATCGGAAAACTCTCGAGAACACCCAGGGGTTTGGATTCCCGACCATCGAATGCCTCTAAGGAATTGGGAGATGATGAGAGAGCCGGAGAGCCAATGGCCTTCCAGCAGGCGGATGACATGACACAGGTAGAAGCACCTTCATCTACGACGACCCTATGGATATTAAGACTGTTTATCCCGCCCTAAATAACGAGAGAAATTTAATGCGGAAGTCGAGGAGTAAAGTTTTCTAAGTCGAAGGTGAGAAGACTAGAATCGGCGGGATCGATTCCACCAATTGCAGACAACAGAGCTTTCTGTTGCGAAGGGAAACTTTGAAGGAATTCCAATGTGGACATAGCAGAAGGTGTGCTGAATCCTCAACAATACTGTAGTGCTGGGCGGCACGGGCATTTGGATTGTAGGAAGACCTTCGTAGAACACCTTTAGAAGGTGGCCTCACAACCGGTTCAGTAGTAGGCTTCTCAATTTATAAAGAACTGGAGACAGGTGGAGGAGGTGGGCCATCCACAACTTCCTTTCCAGCTGCGTGACGTAATCCAGCATAATTTTTCGACCGCGTAGCGATGGAGACAGGTGCAAAACCATTCATCATAAAGACCTGGGACCCAAATGGTGCAGATGGCGAAGGCTGTTCAACCATCTGGGTCTGCTGAGATGGGAACGGTTCTTTAAGAACTGCTGGAGTCACTTTGGGGCCTTTGAGAAGTTGAATAATTTCAGATCGTTGTGGACAATCCTTGGTATAATGATCTCCTTCACAAATGAGGTAGGGGTATTTCGGTTTACGTTGGGAACCGTCTTCAGTCCAAGGTTTAGAATACTCTGACTTTAGGGTGTCAGGTTTGGATTTTCCTTTGCCCTTATTTTTCCTTTTGGAGGCTTTTTCTGTAGGATTAGCCTGAACGACGTTAACCTCCATAGTTTTACCAGAATCTGGGGGGGCGGGAAGAGCAGAATTATTGGAAGAATTAGACTTCTGCTTCCCATTCGAATATTTTCGAGAATTTTGAGACACAGAACCAATGACACCATCCACCGCTGGGGTAGGCGGAGCTTTAGAGGTTCCTGGGCATGGAGCATCAGTTAAAATATCATAAAGCGTGCCGGACTGAGAGTATACCAGATCAAGATACTGGGCGCGCGCAATGGCCTGTTCTTCAGTCACACATGCCCCCATAGCAATATCTTGCACGATTTTGTTAACGAAGGACGTGGTGAACCAATGAGTTAGTAGTTGGTCAGGTATATCAAACTTGATCAGTCTACGACGACATCGCCACTCATGAATGTGATCAGATAGAAAGGTGGCTTTATCCTGCTTCAGTGAAGTCAGGAGATGCGTCCGGGCTTCATAGTGAACCGGTAACTGGAAGTGCGTCAGAAAGGCCATTGCTAAAGTATTGAAATCTTGAAATATGCCACGGTGTAATTCAATATACCACTTAGTGGCAGCATCGGTAAGAGTGCGCTAGAAGAGACGTAAACGAATTGAATCGTTGACCCAAGAATTAGACGAACACCACAAATGGTAGGTCATTACATGAGCTTGGGGGTCTTCACCAGCTTTACCTTCAAACTTTGGGCAATCGCCAGGCACCTTGGTGGGAACCGGATGCCAATAAGGATTATGAAGAATCAGATCATTGGTTAATTTAGAAACGTCTGATAATTCCAAGGTAGCCAAGAACGACAATTGCGGATTGAACGGCATGCCATGCCCTCAATAAGGACCTGTACCTGTACTCCATGCTGGTTGAGAATATCCTTGCCCCCATGGGTTCTGTTCAACAAGATTCTGACCGTAGGGGGTATAGGGTGTATAACCAGTCTGATTCAGTTGCTGGTAACCAGACTGATTCGGTTGCTGGTAACTAGTGTACAGGGCTTGATAACCAGAGTATGGACCCTGATTGAAAATCGACCCCGTTTGAGTAGTCTGTGGGTTTGGCTGCTGAGTATAGGTGTAGCTGGGTTGTTGAGTGTAATAATGGGAACCTTGGGGCAGATTATAAGTTGGTAGAGATTGACCATGAGGGTAGTGACCGCCTTGAGGTTGAGCGGGCTGCTGATAGGTGGGACCCTGCTGAGCCTGATAATTAGGATGCACTAGCTGATTCGGTTGCTGCATCGAGTAAATCGGCTATTGGGTAGGGTTGAAAGAGTGTGCAAGCTGGCTTGGTTGGATAGGCTACCCTGGCTGAACGAGCTACCCTGGTTGAACAAGTTGACCCGGATAAACAGGTTGTGCCGATTGCATAGGTTGACCTGGATGTTGAGGAACACCAGGTTGTACCCGGTGGACCGGTTGGCCTGGTGGTGGAATGGAGGTGGGTGGTGGCTGGTAACCGGTTTGACCTGGAGTAGGACCATAAGATGGTCTTGGCTTATGTGCAACATTGGGAGCAACAAGATACTGAGGTTGCATGGGTTGCGACGGTTGGACTTGCCTCCCAGGACCGTATACCGGCCTGAGTTGGTACCCCGGTTGACTTGGGAGTCCTTGAGGTTGCCCCGGTTGGACTCCAGGAAGAGGCTGCATGAGTTGACCTGAAGGGTTGTAATACTGTCCTTGCGGACCATATAGCGGCCCTTGCTGGCCCGCAGGGTAACCTTGTGGGTCGTAAGGCTAGCCAGGCTGGCCCGAAGGTTGGCCTTGAAAAGGTTGTCCTTGCGGGTTATAAGGCTACCAAGCCTGGTTATACGGTAAACCCTGAGCATGAAGCTGAGCCTCAGGAGCGGGTAAACGCAAAGGGTTCCTGCGCTCATCGTACTGACATGGAAAAATGTACACGGGTGTACCATCCTGTGTATAATGTGAAAAATACGAGCGGTTGGGATCTTGAGGGGGTTGTCCAACCTCGGGGTTCGATTTTTGTAAGGACAATCGATACTCCTCAGGAGAGATGTTCTCCAGCATAGCAGAAGCTATGTAGACATCTTCGGGAAGTGATGTGGTCCTTACGGACTGAGTGGTAACAATAGGTGTAGATGCATCCACACAAACAGTGGGCCTGATGGGTACAGAAGTGATCTGAGGGGGTGACGTGACAGGTGTCTTTGGAGATATCCCCAACAAGGGAACAACAGGCCTCGTAGAAGGAGTTGATACCCCCATAGAGGTAGCAGCGGTAATAATCTGACCTAAGGATCTATACCCTGCTGGCAGTGAGGGACCAGGCGAAGACATAACAGATGGTTCGGCGTTGTCTTCTGGGAATAACCTCTGAGTTACTTCTAGGAATAGCTGGTAGTCTTCACCAGACATGGGAATTTCCTCGCTAGAAGAATGACTAGATTCACTCATATTTGAACCTGCCGCTAGATCTCGTAATAGATGACGGGGAGTAGGAGGAATAACAGCAGCTAAAAAGGGAAAACCCGATGTAAGAGGAGGGAAATGTTCCCCTACTCCAAATCCAGACCAAGGGTCGGATATGGGCCAATTGAATTCAACTGGTCCTCCAAAGGGAAGCTCAGAAAGAATCGGTCCCCGTCGGGAAACTCGGAAACGATGGGCTGCTAAAGTTCAGCAGAGGATTGAGAAACCTCTGATGAATCGTCCGTATATGGACTACCAGTAGACGAAACTGAGGGTTCCGCCATTGTGGTAGTAATGAAAAGAGAAAAATATGAAACACACACATGGGCTGAAAAAGAACCAGGGCACACAATCAAATGGCCAACAAGCAAAATCTAACAGGGTGTGTGATCGTGGGTGATTTATTTTACGACATTGAAACTTAGAAACTTCACCGTTTCATGTTTTAAGAGTCTAGAAACGGATGAAAGATGACTCTATCTCTTTCAGTTTTGAAGCAAGCATGAAAGGACAAGCGCTTGGTGATATTTTCAAATTTAAAGAGTCATATAAGATCAAAATGACTGTTAAGGAATACTAGGCAAAGGGTGTACCAAATAATCGTGAACTGCAATATACACCTTGGTTTTAAAATGAAAGAGAAATCAACCAAGGACTTGACGTACGTGCAAGCAATCTCCCCGAATGCTGTGTCCGGTGTATCACGGGTATAGGGCGGCAGACTCAGCTTCCTATGGATAAAGGATAGAAACCTAGTGGGGTCTCCCTTTATATACTCGACGGTACGGGGAGCACAAGTCCGTACTAGTTCTGTCTAAAGCCAAGAGGCGAATGACAGCTACTAGGTTTAAAGACGCCGGAACATGTCTCTAGCCTAGACCTCTAAATATTTCGTTAATGTTTCAATGCTGCCTTAGTGTAAATTGAATGAATTTTAATGTTTATCTTCAATAATGTTTCAGTTTTCAGGCCCTAGCGAATGTAATGTCTCGAAATCTCCTAAATGCACACTACATGCCACAGTATATCATTCCATTCGATGAAAGCTAAGTACAGGAGAGTTAAGAGCTTTTCACACAACAAAAAAATCACCAGAAAACAACCAATGATATCTCTAATGCAGCTAATGGAAACTAAAAGCTTTTCATTCAAAGTTACTAATCACTAATAACACCGAAAATATCTAATTCACATCAACTAATTGAACGCAAAAGAATTTTTTTTGTATTTTCAATGTTTATGAGCAAGAGCACTAAAAAAAATGAAAACAAATGAGACAAGAAACTGAGAAGCAAAAGCAAAAGAGAAAAACAATCAAATTTCACTCAATGCAAGCCTACAATCAAATCTCAAATCTATAAAGAGTCCCTCAAATCAAAAGACACCCAAAGACTCAATTGAACCATGTAATATAGGCTCAATGCGAAACAAAGCATAGTTCAAATGAAGAGGAAACCAATCACTCAAATAACGCAATGAAACAATAAACAACCACCAAACGAGTGCAGAGAAGCAATCACAAAGCTGACTGAACAGACATAAACCAAAAACTCCCAAGGGAGGCTCGACGCACAATAGCACCTAGATGCCCTAGGGCTAAGATGTAAAATCGATGGAAATGGGAAAACAACCAAAGGAAGAAGGTCACAGTCAGTCAAACAAGGCTCCAGAACACTCAAGCAGTCGAAAAAACAAGACCAAACACCCAGCTTAGTCTCAGAGAGCTCAAAACAGAGTAAACTCTACTACCTTACAGGATTGGCGCGACTGTAAGGCTGAAACTAGCACCATAATCGTATTGGCGCGAGTAATACACTGACAACATGCACCAGTGGGCGCGACTGTCACACTGAAAAGCGCGCCAGCTGAGTTTACTAAGGAAAAATAAAAAATAAGCAATCCAAGAAGCAGACCAGTGATGGTAAAGCTCAAACCAAAAGCCAAAATCACAAAAAGAGCCAGCCAAAAGAGCTGATCAAGCAAGAAAAGTCAAGAAATGACCGAAAGACAAGGCAATATTCCAATTTTTCAGTTCATAAACTAAACCAAAGATTGACTGAAGCAGCGTTGATCTACTTTGCTAATGCAGAGCAAGAGCGTTTCGAAGGCTATCTGGCTAACTTCAGGCTCCGCCTGTAGTTTATAAAGCAATCAACAAACTAACTCTCCCCAGCGGAGTCGCCAGTTTTTTGTGGAGGTAAATCCCCTCTACGGACAAAGGCGATCCCTACTAGCCCAGACCGGGTCTAGCAACAATCAAACACGCTACAACGCAAGCTCCTAATTGCAAAATCGAAACGCGATAGAAGGCCTACCTCGGGTCCAACGTTGTTGTTGTTGTGGAGAGGATGGTGCTCTCGATCCCTTACTCCGACAGGTCACAATTCCACCACTTGACGCGATTGAACACCTGCACGTACAAGAAACACAATGAACGTACGAGCGTAAAACCATATAATTGCAATTATGTGTCAGTCAGAGAGGACACAACTCATGATCGTAAAACATGAACAATACAAGTGGAACTATAATCGTAGTCGCTTATCATTAATGAAACAAAGGATGATACAACCTGGCTCTGATGCTGAAGTCTTCCTTTGGCACGTCATCAGCGGAATACATCTCGCAAAGCTTGTTGGGAATGGGGACAAGCCTCTCTCTTCGATCATCAATCTCCTTGCTATAGAATTGGCACTATGAGGAATATCAAAGCTCTTGCAGCATTCTTTTGGCTATGAAGACTCTTGGAGAGTAGCTTGCAAAGGGAAATGGCAAGCTTATATAGATGGAGGAAGGGGAGTTGGGATCCCTAAAATCATGGGATTGGCCCTATCCTCAAGGAAGCTTCCATGGGAGGTGGAAAACAACTTCCTCTACATGGAAATCAAGAGCCAAACATCCCAACTCAATTTAGAGACCAGTTCAGGAGTTGGTTAAAGTCAATATTCCGCCATTTATTTTTAAAAAACACCCTTTATTAAGCCTGGCACGAGTGCGACTCTGAGACAGAGCGCCAATTGGCGCATCCTATTTGAAGAATTTCCCCCATTGGCGTGGGTATAACACAGGCTAGTCGCGCCAAGGGTGAAAAGGCTATTTTTAGGGTTTTTCACAAGGAGTTGTCTTCAGGGCAACGAAAGTACATGTTCAGGGGAATACCATGAAAGTGTTTTCAAGTTATGTCACTGCTCACAGGTCAAGGAATGAGCCCTCCAATGTGTGGGATGGGGAATTGCAGGGACGGTGACAAATTTTTGTGTAAAAATGAGCTACGATATACTTACGTACATGGAGTGAGGTATCACACTCGAAATGTATCGCAGATAAGTTAATGACAACTGCTATGTTTTACGACGCCGAAACACGTCTCTAGCCTAGACCTTCTAAATGTTATTGTTATGGTTCCAATGCGTTGTTAAGTAAACTGAGATTTATTTTATGTTGATCTTGCTTAACAATTTGCCTTTCAAAGGTTCACCGCAATGATGTATATGAAATTCCTAAAATGAAAGCTAAGAATGATAAAGAAACTTTCACATTCAACTTTTTCAATGAAGAACCTAGCTAGTAAGGGAAGAGATCAAATAGTTTGTGAGAAAACAAATCAATGAACAAAAACAAAATCAATGAATCAAAAACTAAATGTAGATTTCCTAATGTTCCTTTTCTAAAACACACACAATCCTACATGCAAATGCAAGTTTTTATTTTCAGTTTCCTTAATGTTATGAATGCAGAAAAGAAACTAGGTGCACTAGATCAATAATCCAAATGATTTTTGAACAACATAAACAACAATTTATCTTCTGAAGGAAAAATGAGGATTTCAACAACAATTTCTCCTATCAAGGAAATGAAGATTTTACGACAATTTCCTATTTCGAAAGCAAATGATTCTTAATGCGACCATAAAAAATACTTTGAAATCAACTTGTCAATGATAAAGAAAAACATTTCTAAACAAACATTGAACAAATTTTCAGCCAAAGGAGGAAGAAGTATATAGATTCACTGGTCAATTGAGCATCAAAATTTTCATAACACAGCAGCAAACAAAAATGAAGCAAGTTGCAAAGTGAAATTCAAGGGAATTTGGTCACTTTCAGGAGTCAACGCAGTCTCCAAGGGGAGACAGTGCTCTGCAACGCAGGATGGGAAGGGAGACAGTGCTCTGCAAAGTACTGTGTCCAGTCTAAGGGTGCGTTGGGCACAGTAAACAAAGAAAAATGCTACTATTTAGCTCACTGTATTTGCAAATTAGGCTCTGAAAAAGGTTAATATTTATGTGTAACAGCTACTGGGTGGATAAACAAAGAAAATCAGAGGCTATAAGACCTAGAACTAAGAGAAATTCTCCCTAGCGGAGTCTCCAATTTGTTGCGCCAGAATTGTAATCTATAGATAAATTACGCTTCCCTAGACAGGTGCTAGTCTAGAACAACAGGTGAAAGAATATACGACTATTTCTCATAACTCATAACATATACACAGAGAGGATTGGAGGCTTACTTGTTCAGTCGCTTCCAAATGGCTCCTTCTGTCGCTTCTGTTGCAGCTTCAAATTCAAGCGGTTTTTGAGCTGAATTATTCATGCAAGAAAGAACACTAAAATAGCAGAAGATGCAATAATATAGATATCTATTCAATCTAGTTAGCTAAATCAGTAACGCATAAACCACATACATCAACCAGGATATTACAATATGGAAAATCAAAGCTAATACATATGCATGTAGGGAAAAATAAGAAGTACTATTTATTGATGATAGAAGGAGAGGTTACAACCTAGTGACTGATTTGAAGTGACCTTCCAGCAAAGTTCCCAAGCCTCATCACACTATAAATCTCTCCAGCAGCAGATTCACAAATCTAGCTCTCAATTGAAAATCCTCCAGCATTTCTCTACTCAAATTCTTCCTTCTCAAACACTTAGATCTCTGTTCAATTTATAGATGAACTGTAGGTTGTTTTGCAATCAATAACTTTTCAAAAATAAGCAAGACATGTTTCCATTCATGTAGATGTAAAATGGACACTTGGATCCGAAGCTTGACACGTGTGAAAGATTCTAGAAGGCACTGGCCAAGTGGAGATTCTGGAACAATGAGAATTTCACTCTCAATGTGACCAACGCACCTGTGAATTTCAGGAAGTGCTTTGCAAAGCAGCCTTGCATGGGGATACCTGCATATGAAACACACTTAGGCCCCTTAGAGCCTGCATTAGTGAGCTCTCATATGCTAAATAATAAGCTTCAAACCATGGAAAACTTTGCTTGATAAAAGTCTTGCTTGATTTGTCTTGTTTCTTGTCTTAGGGCATGTAGCAACTGAAATGATAGGGAATGATAGACCCTTGATCATTAGTCCTGGAGATGATGTCTAGTTAACCAGGTCATTGGGAATGGTGCCAAAATTGACCTATAACACCCCATGCTATCATCCAAACAAAGTGAGCCATCCTTGGTAGCTCATAGAAAAAATCACCAATCCCCTACTTCTGCAATTTATAGGGGCTGCATGGCTGAAAATGAGATATCAAATTGTTCAACCCATGCTGTCTCTCTCTTCATTTATGATAGATATGGAACTATTGATCTTGGGCTGCAATAATGTGGTCATCAAGGAGTCAAAAGGCACCTGGACTCTCATGATCACACTCTTTGGTTCTAGGAACCTCTCTTGCCCAATCCATCCCACATATAGAGAATAGAGTGTCATGACCATATGGGATGCAAAAGAAACATATACTAAGTGTCACATGACATAATGGATGGTGAAAATAGTCCCTCAAGTGAGACCAGCGTTGTTATGCTTTTGTCTATCTCAAAACATGATATGATAAGTGGTCATCCAATCACTTGCTTGCTGCCATTAGCTTCTCAAAAGCTTGGAAATAGTAAAAGAAATTAGGTGTTAACAGAATATGAACCAGGAAAAACAATTCTTTCCCAAAGTCCTCTAGAAAGTGGCCATTCTAATCACTGAATGTAATGCCAAAAGGACCATGAAATCCAAAGAGAGGCTTGCTCTCTTATGGAGTAATGTGCTATAAATATATGGAAAAGAAATGTACATACATGGTTAGTTGATCAATAAGCATCAAAACACAATCCTTACCATATATTGTAGGAAATTTGGTGAAGAGGTCCATAGATAAGCCTTCCCATCTCTCCATCAAAAGGGGAAGTGGCTGTCACAACCTTGCAAGGTGGTTGCTTTCCTCCTCATAAATCAAACAAGCTACATATCTCCTGATATGTTGGAGCACATCTTCTTTGAGATCCTCCCAATATAATCCCTCCATGATGGTGTGATAAGTCTCAATGAAATCTACATGCCTAGAAAAGAGTGCCTCATGTACTGCATGTAGAATATTTTCCTTGAGTTTGGAGTCTCTAGTCAAGTAGATCTGATCATGGAAATAAATGACTCCATCAACCACTCTATATCTCCCATATGTCACTTTCCCATCAAGAACCTTACATGTGAAGAGGTTCTTGGAATATTCCACCAATAGTTGTGACTCCTAATATGGATCTATACTCCTCAATAATGACAACGCTGCTGAATTCTATAATGGAGTACTTGTCACCTCATAGCTCCCATCTTTGACATGCTCAATGCCAAAGCCACATGCCGGAGTACTACTATCCCACTTTTGCTACCTCCTTTGCAGCTGATCTTGTCCAAGACAAGACTAAAGTATATGGAGATCAACCTCCTCTTGGAAGGTATTTCCCATCGTAAACTTCCATAGTTTGGCCAATGCATGCAATAGTGTCAATAACCTCTTGTTATACGTGGACGAATCCCTCCTATGTGGAAGTGTCTTCTATTTATCTAAAGATGAGGAGTACCCCTTTGAAACCATGCTTATGCTATCATATACTCCTGAATCATCACATTTCAACACAAATAACTGAGTGGGAGATGAAAATGTCAACATCAAAAAACTGCTCATTCCTCCTTTGAACCCATCAAAGGCTCTCTGCACTATGCTAGCTCCTCCCAACGCTCCTTCCCCAACCAGATATATCAATGATGCACCATGTTGAGAGAACTCTTTGATCATATTCCAATCAGGGCGTCTCCCTGGTGGGATGCCTCCATGCAATGAGACATCAATGTCTAGAGTAGACTGTATATGAGAGTAGACTAATTTGTCCTTGCTTTCACTGTGCAAATCAGTCTCCTTCTTCTGTGCATAAACCTCCTAAAATTGTTGGGTGTGTATGTTCCCAATCACTTGATGCTGGGAATCCTTCTCATCTCCTCTTTTAGTCTACAAGGTATCACACTCTAAGGAGTCCTTCTCCAATGTAATCAACCCATGCACACCCAATGCCATATTGGTGTCAAGAGTCTTAATCACAAAGAAGTGATCTATCATGGTGTATGTCCTCAAAATTGTGGCTAATGCCGGAGCACACTTCATCCATTGTTTAGTATCACTTCCTATCAATACAGACACATGCTGCTCCTGATCTTCATATCTGAGATCCTTTGGAACTTCATGCAAGGATAAAAGAGCTCCTCTAGTTGAAGCTATCCGAAGGGTGGCAGATATCCTCTTGCTGTTACAACGCTAGAGTCTCTTTCCAGCTCTTCCTCTTCTTCCTCCTCATCATTGGAGAATACCTCATCATTTATAGATCCTTTGTCTTGATCTCCTCTTGAAGGAGAAATCTTCATGTCTTCCTCTTGAGAAGAAAGTTCTTGCTGAAGTGGGGATTTTGACATTGGAAAAGTATCTTGCAAATCTTTAACCCCCTCAATAGCATTTTGGAGTATAGTAGATCTAGTGGCTCCTACCAAATCATGCAAAGGTTCTGATTGTTTGGGCTTTGCTAGCTCAACCAAAGAAGTTTTTGAATGTTTTTATCAAATTTTTTCACTAAGCTCCTAGTGAAATATGCATAAGTAGATATATTTTCATGACTCAATGAAGAAGAACCATAAAACCACCAATCATGAGCCTTAACTTCAAGGTGCAACACTGCTACCTTAATGACCTCCTTTTCTGAAGCTTGATGTAGCTGAAGATATGTGTCCAACTTCCTTACCCAAGCCTTAGTTGTGCACTTGGGTGACCAATCAAAAGTAGGCAAAAATAATCTACCCAAAGTGTGCTACATGCACCATCTTCTTCTATTGTGATAACTGGATCTTCTATTCTCCTTGATCTGACAAAACCCTTGGAAGTTAAGATGCTCCTTGAATCTCTTAGACTGAGATTCATATTCTTGGAGATAGTCACCAAGAGTCTCCTCCTTTGGTGTATCTCTCTCCTCTTCTTCTATTGCTAAGAATGTAGGCATGGTACAACGTTGTGGTTCTGATGGTGAGGTTGAATGCTCACACCCATAATGTGAAACATTGGAGCTTATTTCATGTGCAAACCCTCTTGAAGAATCTCTATATCTCTCCATTCTCATCTCTTTGATGTCTTTGTTAATGCCCTGCATAGTTTGAAGAAGAATTTTTGAGAACTCCTTCCCTTTCATTTCTCCTGATAATGGAGTCTTCGCTTCATCTCTTTTGTAAATATTCTCCTTTCTATGAGAAGCCTCTTTAGATGACATAATGGCTGAAGTACACAAGCTGAGCCAAGATTATGATCTGATACCACTGTAATATCCTGAAATAGGAAAAGCAACAATATAGAAAAAAATAATGGAAAATAGCAGTGAATATCAATACAATAAGATATGAGACAAATATGGCAACATCTTATTAAATATATCAGCATCAAGAAACATAAAATCTTGAGGATCAAGTCACTCAATAAAGATAACACAGGTCTCCAATAAGAAAATATGCCAATACATGAAACATAGCTGCTATACAGAATCAATACAGCGTAGTCCCAATAAGTTAAATTTCTCCTGGGAAATATAATAACATGGATCTCCTGATATATGGCTCAAGAAATTCCGAGAACAGAGATCTAGGCTCCCAAGCACCTTTCCAAGACAACCCAGAAAGGGTTTCCGAAAATACACAAAATACAAAAGTGTGATCTATAGCCCTAGGACTGAAGAATCACTACGACTGAATAACTGTAAGGAAGTGGCTTAAGCTGATGTAGAAATGAATATAATTCCTCCAATAGATCATCCAAGTGAAAGGATGATCCCTTCATCGAAGATCTAACCCTCTAACTGAAGCACTAAAACCTCCACTGCGAATGCTCAACAAAATAACACAAACTATGAGGGAAACTGCGTTGTAGGAGGTGGTAATAGCTGGGCCTGATGCGAAATAATGAAATAATGCTCTAAGACCTTCCTTGATGGCCTCCCAATGGAAAGTATGCCTTTCCATTGAAAAAAAACATAAAGAATGGCCCTATCAATCCTCCACTTGTTGGGAAAAATACTGAGAGGGGGGTGAATTAGTATTTAGGACTTTATCAAACTTTTTACTTTTTCACTCTCTAAAACCCATACGCTACTTTGCTGAAGCCAACTAGCGTATACATGCGGATATCCTTCATAAAAATCGCGTATACAGAGATCTAATTATACCATTAATACTTCACTTATATCATTCCATTATTCATTCATTAGATGTTCAATAACCAGTAAACATGTGCAGTAAAAATAGAATAAACCATCACACATAAGCATCACACATGAACACCAGGATTTTAGGTGGAAACCCAAGTCGGGAGAAAACCACCACTACAGTTGCTCAGCCTTCAATATTTTATTATAGAGAAAACATCTTACAACATATGTGCTGGCGCTGCCTCCTACCAGCACGCAGGCACCCACCTGCGCTCGTTTACTAGCCTCTCCTGGAAGGGAGCTACGACCCCCTGCTCTCGTTTACCAGCCTCTCCTGGAGGGGAGCTATGACCCCCTGATCTCATTTACCAGCCACACCTGGAAGGGAGCTACGACCCCCTGACTGAAGGCTACAACCCTCAGCACCTCTATGGACCACGTTTCATCAATTTTCACACTGGACCCACTCCACTCATTTAAGTTCAATCATACAACCAAACTGATACAGACAACTCAGAACTGTAGAGTACAAATAGCAGTAACACAACAAAATAGATCATACATTTGATACTCCATGCTTCAGCAAACCCTAGTTTGCATACGCGCTTTCCTTTCACTTATCCCGCGTATATACGCTCATTCTACCATACAAACCCGCGTATACTTCTGTACATATTACAGAGCTAATTTCACTGTGCATACACGCTTTCTCTTCAGAGAAGCCGCGTATATACGCGCTTCTTCTGCGGCAAACTAGCGTATGGTTCTTCAGACATTTAGGTCATGCAATTCTTCAGAACAAACACATCACACATAATTTACCCTTTACTTCAGACAGATGTTTGCCTCATCTCAGATCTAATCATTCCATACACAGATCTAGCAAATACAAGTATATTTCAGATCTAGATGCCCTTCTTCATCATTGGTGCATCATGCATTCAGATCTATCATTCAATTGTAACCCTTTCCATTCAGATATACTTCAGAGAGAAGTATTCATTCAAGCTCAGACATCTTTCTCCCACGCTCATCATTTGCACAATGAATTTCTTCTCTTTATATAGGTTTACCCTTTTTCAATACCATGAGCCAAAACCACATTACTTCCGATGGTATTCCTGGACGAGGTCATTTAGACGAATCATTACCCAATACAATGGGTCAATACCATGGTGGTTACCCCTGGTTTTGCACTTTATGAGCGCTTTTTCCCATACGCGACTTGGTACGTTATTACCCGCGTACATACGCAACTTCTCCTAGACAAAACTGCGTATTCCTTGAGACATACTCTTTTCATCATATATCTAGCACATATTGAATTCCTTTCTTCATTACCTTCTGTACTCTCTGTAGATACATCAGATTTACATCATTTAACAAGTTCATCAAGTAGGTTTCCATCATCTTCATCAAGTGGGTTTCCATTCAAGGACAACACTTTATCAAGTGGGTTGCCATCAAGGACAACACTCTGCATCATATTGCCAACAATCTCCCCCTTTGGACTTGATGGCAACCACGATGGTGTTTGATCACTACAACAGATAGATACAATAAAAACACAATGACACCATGTCACTCTCCTCATTCTTTGACACCATTCTTTTCCTTTATTCAAACACCATATCACTCTCCCCCTTTGACATCAAGGGCAAAGGGTGGATCAAAACCAGTACAAGGTTTTTCTCCTCATGTAGAAGGAAGCGTTCTGCAGATCTAATGTACACTGAAGTGACCAAGCTCCCCCTGAGCTCATGCTGAATCTTCAAACATATTTTTCAATGAAGTACATGACTCTATGACCTTCCTATCACCAAAGACTCATACTTACATCAAAGATCCAACCAAGTGGATTTACATAGGAGACTCAAGTACCCAACCAAGTGGGTTTACAAAATGAACAAGTCCTTACATGACTGAATATTACAAAATTACACCATAGGTCTCAACATGACCTTTTCATCAAACTACAAATATGACTTGTCATGACCAATACCAGAAAGACCTCAAGAGAGATCATATATCAGAACCATCATAATGCCAACAATGCATTATACTCAGCAAGGCTAGGGCTCCCCCTGAAAAAGTGCATCCAAACATCCTTTCCATATGACCAAGGCTCCTCCTTAGCTTGTACAACCTGAACACCATTTCATTAGCATGAGTATAACCAGAATAATGCTAACAGTACAATCATTAGTAGTAAGGCTGATGCTCCTCCTGAACCTCTGCTCCTGATCTTCAGCTGTCATCCCAATTCTTTTATCATTAATGCATACGCGACTGTGTCTGCTAGAACTTGCGTGTATACGCGACTTTTGTTCATCTAACCCGCATATGGAAAGTGAAGCATAGAAATTTTCACATTCCTTCATCTCCCCCTGAATTTGTCCTTCCTGTACCTGTCTTCTTCATATCAGATGCTCTGTCAGAAATACATATAACCAAAACAACCAAAAAATGCCGACCCTCAACCAAAAAATGTCAGCAATTATCCATACGCAGATGTATGTTAATATACTCGCGTATATACACGACTGTGTTTCATCAAAACCGCGTATTCAATTTAATCTTCTGAATTTAAGCAGATTGGTTCTTTTGACTGGTAGAGACTACTCCCAGTTTCTGTCTTAGATATTCGAACGCTCCCCGGGGCAGAGGTTTGGTAAAGATATCAGCAACTTGTTCCTTGGAAGGAACATACTCCAACTTCACCTTTTGTTCAAGCACTTGTTCACGTAAGAAGTGATACTTGATGGGAATGTGCTTGGTCTTCGAATGCATAACAGGATTCTTTGAGATACTGATGGCACTTGTATTATCACACTTAATGGGGATAGGAGGTGTACATTCGATTTGAAAATCTTGTAAGGTTTGCATCATCCAAAGGAGTTGAGTGCAACAAGATGCGGCAGCCACATATTCTGCTTCTGCTGTAGATAAGGCAATAGAATTTTGCTTCTTGCTGAACCAAGATACTAAACGGGGTCCCATATAGAAAGCACCACCACTTGTGCTCTTTCGATCATCAACACTTCCAGCCCAATCTTCATCAGTGTAAGAATGAAGAGTAAGATCAACATTCTTTGGATACCATAGACCAAAGTCTTGAGTTCCTTGTAGATATTTGAATATTCTTTTGATAGCCTGAAGGTGAGACTCTTTTGGATTAGCTTGGAATCGTCCAACAATCCCAACTGCATGCATAATGTCTGGTCTAGTCCCAGTGAGATAAAGTAGACTTCCTATCATTGATCTGTATTCTAGTTGATTCACCGTGGGAGAATCATCATGAGAACTGAGATTGCATCCGGTTATCATTGGTGTACTTACAGGTTTGCATTCTTCCATGCCATACTTCTTCAGAATTTGCTTAAGATATTTTGCTTGTGATAGGAATATACCATCTGTAGTTTGATGCACTTGCAAGCCAAGAAATAATGTTAGTTCCCCAAGTAAAGACATTTCAAATTCTTGCTGCATGACAGAAGCAAATTTCTGACTCATAGATTCTTCATTACTTCCAAAAATGATATCATCAACATATACAACCACAATCAATAGTTTATCATTTTCAATTTTTGTGTATAATTTGCTATCAGCAAACCCCTTTGAAAATCCTTGTTGATGAAGATATTTGTCAAGACGATAATACCATGCCCTTGGAGCTTGTTTGAGACCATATAGAGCCTTTTTAAGTCTACAAACAAGATTTTCATTATTTCCCAAAATGAATCCTTCCGGTTGTTCTATATATACTTCTTCTTCTAGATCACCATTAAGAAAAGAAGATTTAACATCCATTTGATAAACTTTGATTTGATGATAACTTGAAAAATCAAGAAACATTCTTATGGCTTCAAGTCTAGCTATAGGAGCAAAAGTTTCTTCAAAGTCTATACCTTCTTGTTGAGTATACCCTTTGCAAACCAGTCTAGCTTTGTTTCTTACAACATCCCCATTCTCATTTAACTTGTTCTTGAAAATCCATTTAGTTCCAATGACATTTTTATCATGTGGTCTTGGTACCAATTCCCAAGTATCATTCTTTTCAATTTGATCAAGCTCTTCATTCATGGCTTGCTTCCAGCATTCATCTTTGCTAGCTTGATTGACATTGTGTGGTTCAATTGTGGATAGAATTGCCAAATGATTAGAAGATCCCACAAGAGTTCTCCTTGTTCGTACACCAGATTCCTTGTCACCCAAAATTTGAGATTCAGGATGATTCTTTTGAACATATCTGGATGGAGCTTTTTCAGATAGATCATCTTCAGGTTCTTCATTGGATCCACTATCTATATCATTTCTATTTGATGTAGAAGGACATAAGTCACCATCATCTTCTTTTGTTGTTTGTTTTTCTTCTTTAGGAGCTGCAGGAGACTCATCAATAACAACATCAATACACTCAACAATCTTTTGAAGCCTTTTATTGTAACATTTGTATGCTTTGCTTGTAGATGAGTAACCAAGAAATATCCCTTCATCTGATCTAGGTTCAAACTTTCCAAGCTTTTCATCATTATTTTTGATAAAGCATTTACTTCCAAAAACTCTAAAATGCTTCACAGAGGGAGAATTACCATACCAGAGTTCATATGGAGTTTTGTCACTATTTACCTGAACATGTGCCTTGTTGAGAATGTTTGCTACTGTATGTGCTGCTTCTCCCCAGAACATGTCAGGAGTTCCTGAATCATCAAGCATAGCTCTAGCCATTTGTTGAATTGTTCTATTCATTCTTTCTGCTACGCCATTTTGTTGTGGAGTGCCAGCTACAGAGAACTATCTTTTTATGCCATGTTTTTCACAAAATTCAAAGAATTCATTTGATGTATATTCTCCTCCTCGATCAGATCTAAGACACTTGATTTTTAGATCTAATTCATTTTCCACCAATGCTTTGAAGATCTGAAAATTTTCAAATGCTTCATCTTTGTGTTTAATGAACCCGATCCAACACATTCTAGAGTAATCATCAATAAATAAGATATAGTATTCTTCCCCACGTGGTGACTTTTTCCTCATAGGTCCACATATGTCAGTATGAATGAGTTCAAGAGGCTCACTTGAAGATCCTTCTTTGGCATTAAATCGTACTCTGGTCTGCTTACCGAATTGACAAGATTTGCATATGATACTTTCTGGTAGATTAATATTTGGAAGACCACGAATAGCTTGAAGTCTGCTTGCTTTGTTGATTTGAGAGAAGCTCAGATGCCCCAGCCTTCTATGCCATAGCCAATTTTCTGAAGACTTGCTCAAGTAACATTGATCTTTGCAGTTTAGTACATACAGGTTGCTTTGATTTCTTTTCCCTTTTATAATAATTTTACCTGTATCAAGATCACGAACCACACATTCTTTTGAACTAAAGACCACTTCTGTTCCTTGATCACACATTTGACTTACACTTAATAGGTTATGCCTTAATCCATCCACATACATGACATCATTAGCCTTCACCTTTTCTTTTATAAATACTGACCCTTTTCCTTTAATTACAGCAGGAGTATCATTTCCAAATGTAACTTTCTTTTCCTTTTATAGAGCATTATATGCAAGAAGTTTTCTTTTGTCACCTGTCATGTGTCTTGAGCACCCACTATCAATGTACCATTGATTTTCTTCACCTTATGCAAATAACGCTATCCCACAATTTTCAACCGATATTTCTTTCTTTTTCCACACTTTAGAGCTTGAGGGAACATGTTCTTTTGGCTGGACCTTGCTCCTGCATTCAGATTCTTCATGACCAAAGTTATTGCAATAAGTACATTCAACTTCGTTTTGCAGAGGAGAAAAGTTGTTATAGGTGTTCCACTTTGGTTCAATATTCATCCTTTTCTTTCTTGTTTCTCTTGTCATGATGGTTTTATATGCAACACATTGAACAACTTTATGACCAAAATTGTGACATGAGAAACATTGTCCATTGAAGTAGAAATTTCTACGATCATGAAATCTTCTATTTGAATTTACCTGTTGGTTGTAGATTCTTTGAAAGATCTCCTTGTTAGTGTTCCTTGAATTGAGATGATCATGCTTTACCTGGAAAGATCCTTTGTTCCCTTGCTGAGTGGCTGAATGTAGTGAACCAGCTGTGGCTGCTTTCAGATAATTTGGTGCTGAAGTCTGGGAAGATTCCCTAGTATATCCAAGACCTGTTTTTATAAGAGGAGACCGTTGTATCTTGATAATCTCATCTAAGGTTTCTGAACCTTTAGCAAATCTAAGATTGAGAGTTTTTACTTTCTCATTATCTTTCCTTAGACTTACTACTTCACACTCCAATTACTCAATGTGTTTTTCCTTTGCTTCAAGCTAATTTTCAAGAGTCTCTATGATTATGTTCTTTTCTTCTAGGCTTACTTTGAGTTGATTGTTTTCTTCAAGAAAATCATTGTCTTCCAGAGCATCCACAAAAGTATCCTTTTCTTCTCTAGATTCTTTTGCCATGAGCAGTTTAATATCTTGTTCACATTCTTCCTCACTATCAGATAACCCATCACTGTCTTCATTAATATAGTAACTTTTTCTTGTGCTAGATCGATTCTTATTCCTTCTTGCTACTTATTTTCCTTTAGCAGATGTTTCTTTATAAGGACACTTTGCAGCATAATGACCAACTCTTCCACAATCAAAACATTTGAAAGGAAGCTTACCTTTGAACCTTCCGGTTCCTAGTTGGAGTCTTCTCACAAAATTTGTTTCTTCTTCTTCTTCAGATATATAGCTGGATTCCTTAACAACTTCCTTTTCTTTTCCTTTTGCAGACGCCTTAAAAGCAGCTTCTTTGATTTGAGAAGGACCTCCTTGTCTCATTTCAAAGGCAGTCAGGATACCATGTAATTGAACAACAGTAAGAGTTTGTAGATATTGCCTTTCTTCAATAGCTGAAACTTTAGAGTCAAATTTTGAAGTCAAAGGTCTTAAGACTTTTTCTACCAGAGTAGTATCAGCCATGGTTTCACCCAAATTTCTCATTCGATTTACAATCTCATCTAGACATAAGAAGAAACTGGCAATACTTTCATCACTATGCATCCTTAAATTTTCATATTCAATTCTGAGAGTTTGGAGTTTTGTATATTTTACCTTTGTATCTCCTTCATAGCTCAGAATGATTTTGTCCCATATTTATTTTGCTGAATTTAGCTGCATCACTTTAGCAAATTCTGGTTCATACATGCTTCCTAATAAGACATTCACTGCTTTGGCATTGATTTCATACTTCTTTCTTTCACCCGCATCAGTAGGAATACTTGCCAGATATTGATAGCCCTCTTCCACGATTGCCCATACTTCTGCACCAAGACTTTGCAGATATGATTTTATTTGTACCTTCCAGAATATCATATTGCTTCCATTGAATAGAGGTGGTTTTAGAGACATTACTCCTTCATGACTTCCCATTGCGACGGATCTCCTTCAAGCGATCAAGCTTCTGCAGAAAGACCTGCTCTGAAACCAATTGTTGGGAAAAATACTGAGAGGGGGGTGAATCAGTATTTAGGACTTTATCAAAATTTTTACTTTTTCACTCTCTAAAACCCATACGCTACTTTTCTGAAGCCAACTAGCGTATACATGCGGATATCCTTCATAAAACTCGCGTATACAGAGATCTAATTATACCATTAATACTTCACTTATATCATTCCATTATTCATTCATTAGATGTTCAATAACCAGTAAAAATGTGCAGTAAAAATAGAATAAACCATCACACATAAGCATCACACATGAACACCAGGATTTTAGGTGGAAACCCAAGTCGGGAGAAAACCACCGCTGCAGTTGCTCAGCCTTCAATATTTTATTATAGAGAAAACATCTTACAACATATGTCTTTGGCCTTTGCCTCCCTACCCGTACCCATGAGGCACCCATAACGCTCGTTTACTAACCTCTCCTGCCAAGGAGCTACGACCCTGTCGTTTACCGGCCTCTCCTAGAGGAGCTACGACCCGATCTCGTTTACCAGCCTCACCTGGAAGGGAGCTACGACCCCCTGACTGAAGGCTACAACCCTCAGCACCTCTATGGACCACGTTTCATCAATTTTCACACTGGACCCACTCCACTCATTTAAGTTCAATCATACAACCAAACTGATACAAACAACTCAGAACTAAAGAATACAAATAGCAGTAACACAGCAGAACAGATCAGACATTTGATACCCCATGCTTCAGCAAACCCTAGTTTGCATACGCGCTTTCCTTTCACTTATCCCGCGTATATACGCTCATTCTACCATACAAACCCGCGTATACTTATGTACATATTACAGAGCTAATTTCACTGCGCATACGCGCTTTCTCTTCAGAGAAGCCACGTATATATGCGCTTCTTCTGCGGAAAGCTAGCGTATGGTTCTTCAGACATTTAGGTCATGCAATTCTTCAGAATAGACACATCACACAGAATTTACCCTTTACTTCAGACAGATGTTCGCCTCATCTTAGATCTAATCATTCCATACACAGATCTAGAAAATACAAGTATATTTCAGATCTAGATGCCCTTCTTCATCATTGGTGCATCATGCATTCAGATCTATCATTCAACTGTAACCCTTTCCATTCAGATATACTTCAGAAAGAAGTATTCATTCAAGCTCAGACATCTTTCTCCCATGCTCATCATTTTCACAATGAATTTATTCTCTTTATATAGGTTTACCCTTTTTCAATACCATGAGCCAAAACCACATTACTTCCGATGGTATTCCTGGACGGGGTCATTTAGACGAATCATTACCCAATACAATGGGTCAATACCATGGTGGTTACCCCTAGTTTTTCACTTTATGAGCGCTTTTGCCCATAAGCGACTTGGCACGTTATTACCCGCGTGCATACGCGACTTCTCCTAGACAAAACCGCGTATTCCTTGAGACATACTCTTTTCATCATAGATCTAGCACATATTGAATTCCTTTCTTCATTACCTTCTGTACTTTCTGTAGATACATCAGATTTACATCATTTAACAAGTTCATCAAGTAGGTTTCCAACATCTTCATCAAGTGGGTTTCCATTCAAGGACAACACTCTATCAAGTGGGTTGCCATCAAGGACAACACTCTGCATCATATTGCCAACACCACTACCTCTTCCCTGCAACTCAACACAACCCTGGAAGAAACTGCACTGTAGCTGAAGACTGAAGCTTGGCCAAATTCCAAATAGTGGAAATTTAGCTCAAGATACCTCTCCTAAGTAGGCACTCGAAGACCCTGGAGGATGAGGGTGGGATTCCCGCTTAGAAACACCCTTGTGCTAAACAGCACTGCAGACTCTACTAAACAACAAAAGCATGCATATACATGTCACATGATAGATCTATATCTAAAAATACCAATAATCAATAATACAAATCCATGCATTCTATGGCTGCCATCCTCTTCCTTTTATGCTTGGTGAGCATCCTCACCCTGGGTCCCACTCATTAAAGGGGTTACTCTCATGCATACACTCCTCCTAAATGACTGCACTGTCCTCCAATAATTCTCCACTATCTCCATAACAACGTTGTTGATCTGGTCAACTTTGACCCTGTCCACATTCTCTAGCCCCTGTTCACACCTAAGGGTGCTTTATTGAGCTGATAAAATGAGCCACATTCACATGAGAAGTGGTATTATTCCTACTAAAGAGATTTATGGGTCTCCCTACCCACTTATTCATTTATCTAAGTGAAAAACAAAACTTTAATATTCCAATTAGCTGTAAGATAATTCTGGAATATTACATACTCAATACCCAGAGGTAGTTACATGCCTTCATCAAACATGTCAGGTGAGTCATCCATGTTTTCTTCATCGCCAAATTTTTTATTATATGGTGGTCCATCGGTTCCTGCTGGATACCAGTTGCTCTCTGGTATTTTCTTAGGAGAATCTCCTTCTTCTGAAACACTTACACAATCAACTAGTCTTAATGAATCTAATACCTAAAATTTGACAATTGAACAAGTCTATATGATGTCTATAAATATTCCTACACCTGACCCTCAAGGTAGAAATTTACCACCTGGAGGGCAGTATACTCCCTAGGGAAAACTGCTTCAAGGGCAGTACCCTTTGCCAGGGCCACAACCTCTTCATGGGAAATACCCTATGCCAGGGACACAACCTCTTCAAGGGAAGTACCCTATTCTAGGGCCACAACCTATTCAAGGACAAAAACCTCTTCTAGGGCAACCGTTTTATCAAGAGAAACAATCCTTTCAAGGAGGTCAACCCTTTACTGGAAATAATCCGACAAATTATCAAACTTATGTTCCAATACCTCAAACCGGTTATGGTGGTCCTTCTGCACCACAAAATTTAATGGGAGCTCCTTATCCCAGAGTTAACACAGTGTGGAACCTATCATTGAACCAAAAAAATTTGCAAACTACTGTACAAGTACCTTATAATCAACCTGGTCAGCCATCTGGTCAATTTGGTTATACCCAAGTCCAGCAACCTGCCCAACCTACACTTCAAATTGCACATAAGGTATCTGTACCTAGTAGTTAGCAAGCTGGTTTGAGTACATCGAGAACTCCTGTCCAATTTGCTGTACAAAATTCTGTTCAACAAATAAGTACACCTATCCCTGGAGTTTCCCAAGTCCCTATTTATACAACCCTTCAAACAACGACATCAACTGTATCACATGAAATCCCTCAAGTGACTACTTATCAAACTAGACCTATGGTTCAGTCTACTGTTCAAACCTCTGTAGGACAACCTGGTACAACTACAATTCCAACAATCCAACCTTATGCAGGTAAGTTTGTTAATCAACCGTATCAAGGGAAGTTTCAATATGGACCAATAGGAAAAAATTCAGTCTACCAAAGTCAACCATACCCTAGTTATACATATTAGATACCAACTCAACCTCAGTTTGGTATGGCTAAACCTGGATACCCTGAAGGTATTCCAATCCCATCTGCATAAGCTATTCTAGGCTATCCTGGATATCCTCCTCCAGGTACTAGTATCGTTCCTCAAGGTTATCAGTTTGCTCAACAGGACCCTAACTGTTGGTTACCATTCATTGCAAATTTAGACTTGCCATATTTGTCACGTCTTACAAATGATCCGATCTATTATCTTCTGTTTTGTCCGCCAATGCAAAATAAGTTGCTCAGTGATATACCAAAGTTTGAAGGAAAATCAGAAGAAGACCCCTCAAATCATGTGATGACTTATCATCTTTGGTGCACATCCAACTCTTTAATCAATGATTCCATTCGATTAAGACTTTTTAAAAGAACATTGATAGGCTTAGTTGTGAAGTGGTATATTGAACTACCACGTGGCTCTTTCAATAATTTCAATGCGTTAGCAACAAATTTCTTAACTCACTTTCAGTTTCCAGTCCGTTATGACAGTGGCACGGAACTCTTGACTTCATTAAAACAGAGTACGTCTACATACATTTCACACCATATACATGAATGGAGAAGTATAAGACATTTAGTGAAATTTTTTATTCCAGATCAAATATTAGCATAATGGTTCATCAAATCATTACTTCCAAAAATCACTCAAGATGTAGCTAAGGGAGGTGTTGTTACAGAAGAACAGGTCATAGCTCAAGCACAATACTTAGACCTTGCATATACACAGTCTGATACTTTAAATGAAAAAATTCCTGAATTTCCACGTCCATGTCAAATAACTGCAATGCCTTCTGGTTCTCATTCTGAAGAGAATGTAATTGCTACAATTAGTGCTAACAAGAGTAAGAAGAAGTCATACAAACCTACTTCTCCCATAATAACTTTACCAGATTTACCTAAAGGAGATTCTTACCTTGAAACTTCTTCTGATATTCATGTTGTATATTCATCCACAAATAAAGCTAAAAATGAAAATAAGAAGAAAGTAAAGAATAAAAATAAGCAAAATACATCTCCTAAGGAGAGAACAGAAAAAAAACGAACCAACTGACGAAAAGAGGAAACCTTGTTATCCTTGTATTATCTGCGACGAGGATCACCATACTAAAGAGTGTCCACATCGGTCTGAGGTATCCAAATTTGTCAAAGATTCACACACACCCACTGTCTTGAAGGATCCTTTTACCACTCAATATAGTAAAATTATCGGATCTTCTTCCAATTCATCGGCAGATATTTTAATGATGTCTCAGGTCTTGGTTGTGACACGATAGACTATGGAACTAAGAATCCTGTAATTGGTAAAGAGATTGAAAATTATATTCAAACACCAGCCATACCTCCTTCAGTTTCTGAACGACTTAAACCTAATCCTGATCTAGTGATTAAACTGCATGCTAAAGGTGTACCTAGAAAGTCAGCTTTCAATCCACATGCGAGAGCTGTTCAGAATTACAACATTGTTGAATATTTGGCAATATCCCCTTCAACAATGTTGGCCTTAGAAGTGCTAAAATCATGTCAAACACAAAGGAAATTACTATTATAAGCTATTATAGCTATAGATCCTCATGAATCGAACCTCATGGTCTTTGATCTCGAAAATTTTGTACCTAGACTCCCTCATCAAATGGATTTTTAGATTCCATTATTAGTCAAATCAAGATGAGTTTTTCATACTGTAATTGATGAGGGGGCATCTACGTGTATAATTTCATTAAATTTTTGGAAAAACCTTGGTTCTCCAACACTCAACCAATCACCGAATATCCTTAAAGCCTTTGATGGAAGAGGATTTCATCCATATGGAATACTCCAGGATATGCCTATAGAAGTAGAAGGAAAAACTATTAATCTAGAGATGGAAGTTGTTGATGAACCTCTTGATTACAAACTTCTTTTAGGTCATAGTTGGTCTTATGCCATGACTACTATTTTTTCGTCAGTCTTTTACGTAATCATGTTTCCTCATAAAGGAAATATTGTTAAAATCAATCAGTTGTCATACTTTTCATCAGACCCTACTTCTACAGATAACATCCAGCATGTCTGCAAATCAGTCATCCCATAAGAAGATGTTGGTGTAGGATTAATAAAAGATTCCGCTCTCATGGGAAATTTCACTATACCCCCACCCAACGTACCACGAACAATTTCCAATATCAATATGATCTCATCAAACACTATACCATTTGATGACACATCGACTGTGCCTTCAGAGTCATAATTGGACTCTTTCAAGAATGAGATGCCTTTGAGTCCTTTTGAATCGACATATATAGCAGTACAATCGTATTCTGACACCCCATCAACTATTACTGATCAAATTAATGTGATAAACAAGGAATTATCTTCACTATCAAGCTCAACCTTGACACCATTTTCGGATCCCTTTCAACATGTATTTGAAACTGAAGAAAGTATTCGAAAATTTTTGTCATCGAATGAATTACCATGGGATGATCTACATCATAGATCTTCCTTTTTTCCTGATCTTGATAAGCTTGAAAATGATTTTTCGTCTATTTTTACAATTGATTATATCAAGGAATGACATAATCCCACGTCGATTACACATTCGGATTCTGAGACAAATTTTGGAAATATTTTTACCACAGTTCCTACTGACATATCAATTAAACCTATAATTATTGAAAACATTCATATAGGTGCTTCTTGTTTGATAGAAGAGATTAGCACTTATAAAACTCTATTTCAAGAATTCTGAGATTTTTTTTCTTGGTATTATGAAGAGATTCCAGGTATCGATCCTAAGATTGTAATTCATGAAATTAAGACATACTTGGATGCTAAGCCTATTAGACAAAGATTACGTCCAATACATCCACGAAAAGCTACAACAATAAAAGCTAAAGTTGAGAAACTATTACGTGCAAGATTTATTTATCCAATTTCGTTGAAATATTGGGTATCTAACATAGTTCCCGTTACAAAGAAACAAGTGAGTATACGAGTATGTGTTGATTATCGGGACATTAATAAGGCGTGTCCAAAATAAAACTATCCTACAATCTATATTGACCAAATTGTTGATGATTGTGCCAGAAATGAAATATTCTCATGTATGGATGGTTTTTCTGGCTACAATCAAATCAACATATTCCCTGCCAACCAACCAAAAAAACGTTTATATGTCCTTGAGGCACATTTTCTTATTGCAAGCTACCTTTCAAACTAAAAATGTTGGTGCAAATTTTCAAAGAGCTATGTCTTATGATTTTCATGATATCAAACATATTGTACAACCTTATCTAGACGACTTACTTGCTCATTCATTACGCATAGAAGATTGTCCTATACACTTACGATCTATTTTCATGAGATGTAGGCATCACAAAATTCATTTGAATCCACACAAATGTGTTTTTTGTGTACAATCAGGACAATTACTTGGGTTCATCATTTTGAAATATGTCATTCGTGTCGATCCTTCGAAGGTAGAGGCTATCATCAATTTACCTCCTTCCATTCTTCACCAAGTCCAAAATTTGGAAGGGGAAGCATAATTTTTATGTAGGTTTATCCCAAACTATGCTGAGTTAACAAAATGTTTTACCTAGTTGTTGAAACAAAGTGTTCCTTTTATTTGGGATGAGATTGTTGATAAATATTTTGATGCACTTAAAAACGTGTTGACCCATGCACCGTTATTGCATCCACCCAATTACCACCAGGATTAATTTTTATACTTAGCCACCTCTAATTCCATGATTGGAATGGTTTTGGTTCAGGAGGATGATTATCACAAAAAACATGTGATCTATTACCTAATTTAGAATCTCAACCCGATGGAAATCAAGTATTCACATGTAGAGAAATTGGCCTTGGTAGAAGTTCAAGCTATCCAATGATTCCATCACTAAATATTATTACGTAAAAAAACGATGATATCTAATTGCAACCTGATGATGTATATCTTGACAAAATAATTACTCGGAGGAAAATAATCCAAATAGATGGATATCCTGCAAGAGTTTGATTTGGAATTCGAGAAGTCCAAGTCAAAGAAGTATGGAGATATCATTATATATCTTCAGACCCAAACCTTTCGTCTAGAGCTTTTATGTTCAGATCGACAGAGAATCAGGTATCAATCCCATCAATACAATATTGTTGGGGACACTCTTTATCGTCGTGGTGCAGATTCTGTTTTTCGACGTTGTATAATTCACGAAGAGGGTGGAAGGGTTTTGAATGATTGCCACTGTTACACCATTTTTTGGTCATCTAACCTGTTACTATTAGATGGACCTAAGTACACCATGTAAGACCAATTTTACCCTAAGTAAAATTGCTTTCACTATGAAAAGTAACTTAGTAAACCACCTTTATTAAGTTGTTTATGGTCTAAACAGGAAACCCCATGAGGAAATATTAAATAAATCTACATTTGTTTGATTTTCCTCAAGGAATAATTAATTAAACAACAGTTTAATTAATATTCCTGGTCATATTTAACCCAAAACAGGAAAATTGATTAGATAAATTACTATTTATCTTATTATTTTCTAGGAATATTTATTTAAACCTTATTTAAATAATATTCCTTGTTAAATTTGACTAAATCACTCATGAATAATTAAACAAATAATTATTTATTTGATTATTACTCAACTACATCCTTAAAATGATAAATAAATCATTTATTTATTTATTATTTACAAATAAATGGATTTGACCCAAGTCAAATTATTTTTCCCTCCAACAAATATAATAAAATATCCTATAAAAGTTGGATCTTGATTTGGTTAATAATATTTTAATTATGCACCAATATCTATAATAACTCAATATTTTGTTATAAATAGAAGGGTTTTTCCATTCATTCTTTACCTTTTGTTGCCTAAAGATCACTCTGGATATATACTTTTGGTCTGACTTTGATCCACCATCATTGTCATATTTTTCTATCTTTTGCTTGTGAGCTCCCTTTGAATTCCATTTTTGTCTGGGTTTTCTACACCATCAAGAGAGAGGAATTTTAGATCTGAGGTGCTGAGGACTTACAAGAACCCATCCCATTGACGAGAACTAGTAACATCCTTCTATGTTTTCCTCCCAGGTGCCCTTGTCTTGTCTATCGGATGCATGGAGTAAATATCGTTTTTATTTTCTGCTTAATGTCTTTTGATGCATAGATCTATATTTTTGCAGCATTTATCTTGATCACATAATTGTAGATCTGAAGATATTAGTAGCCATATTTGTTGTTAGGGCTATTTTTTATGCACAACTAAAGTGGTCTTTTTTCATACACTTGCAATTAAGATTCATACTAATAATTGGCGACTCCGCTGGGGATTTACAATTACGACCGTTGTCATTTTTTTTCTTCTTCTGATCCCTGCATATCCAACTGCTTCAAACCATAGGATTTCTCTTCAGCTTCTTGTTTTTATTTTCTTGATGTTGTTTTTAACCTATAAAACCCTAAAACATTAAAAATTCTAACTTTCGTGTGTTTCCGGACCTATTGCGTAGGTGACTGACATCAACCATAGCTGAGATGACACATTTTGCTGAAAACTGCTCCCGAGAGCACCGGAAGTGAAGGTCGCACTTTTTGGCCCCAAACCTGTGACCTGGAGCTTCAGGACGTGAACATCTGCCTAAAAATTGCAACGTCAGCAAGAAACAAGTCAGAAACTGTGACCCTGACTTTTGTGGGAGTTTTTCTGAAAGTTTTCTGGGTTTTTCTGGGCCTCTGTTCAGGGTTGTTTGATCTCTGTTTCCACTCAGTTTTGACCTGTAATTGTTCTGTTTTACTCATCTAATTGGGAACTTAGCCCCGTAGAGATTCAGTACCCTCCACACTTCGTGGAAGAGTTTTAGCTGCTGCAGCTTGTCTGAAATTTTCAGAGTGTTCAGCCATTTTTCAGATCTGATGCCTCACCTTCAGATCCACTTTAGATTGGCTATTTATCCATTCAAATCACCTCATTTAGTTTTTTTTTGTTTTTCCTCTATGGTCCCCTCCACTTCCCTCCAGGAGATAACCTTTTTCCACCCCATTCACAGTAATATTTCCTCTGAATAGTTGCTATTTTTCTGCACCAATTTCCAGTAGATCTGACCTTTAGATCCTTGTCCCTCTTGACCTTAGATCTATTGGATATTTCGGTGTGTTTTGACTAGTTTTTTGCCCACCTGTAGACTACTCGTTGAGAGGCTCGCCTCCTTGGGTTTAGATTATTGCATTATTAGCTGTTATTTACTGTTATTTCAGTTTCATATACTGTTAGCTGCAGGTTTATTTACAGTTATACAACACACATTTTCTTTTTCTCTACAAACGCTTGGGTTTAAAAATTAAAATTTACACACTTTTACACACACACCCTAAGTGAAGAAGAGCTTGGTTAACACCGCTAAGAAAAGAATTTAACATTGAAATCAACTGATCCTGCACCTCTCTGCCCTTGTTCAACCATTGTAATTAGTTGATCCTGCACATCTCTTCCCTTGTTGGTCTCTCTTCCCCTTGTGCCGTGTTTGTGTCATCATCATTGTGCCACCAAGGTGTTTATCTCGGAGACTTCTTGGCCTTCATCCTCAGTTTCTGGTAGGAAGAATTACTCCTCCGCATAGGATTCAAGTTAGTACTCCACCGAGTCCACACTCCAACTCAAATTCTGGTTCATTTGGTTCTCCTTCTGGTTCCACCCCTGGTTCTCCTCCTGTCACCTTCACCATGTCTCGGTCAGGACTAATGCTGGTGGCAGCCCCGACCCTAATGCTGGGAATACTACTAGTGGGACCGCAACAGGAACTATTCTGGATGCTCCCTTGCTCCCTTATATGGCATGCCTCAGTCTTCACGATTTTAACCAGTTGATCAATAACCCTATACACCATGACTCTAGTTGGCCTTCTATGCCGACCAAGCTCCCTTCGTACATCCCCAAGTTTGAAGGCCTTGCTGGAGAAGATCCTACAAATCATGTCAGATCTTTCCACATGTGGTGTTCGTCTAACTCTATTGCCGATGACTCTGTCCATCTTCGGTTGTTCCAACATACGCTTACAAGCGAAGCTTCTAAGTGGCATGTTGATTAGGCCTCATCCTCTCATACTACCTTTGCGATTCTTGCTCTGGATTTTCTGTCTTATTTCTAGCTTCCCCTTTGTTACGACACTGGTACCAAACTTTTGACTTCTTTCCATCAATCATCTGCGACCGCCTATCTGATCATGTCCAGGAATGGCAAAGAGAAAGAGCCTATGTCGAGCCCCTACCTTCGAAGACCATGTCTACATGGATTGGTTTCTTAGATCTCTCTTGCCTGCTATCGAAAGATGTCGCATCGCATTTCCCTCAAACTGAAGAAGCTGCTCTCCAAATTGTGTTAAAATATGACCTGATCTACGCTCAACTGGGTTATGTTTATACCGTTCTACCTGATCTTTCTAGACCTGGTGGTGCCAACACACCAGGGGCATCTCATGCCACCGACGGTATCGTTGGAGCTCTCTTTCATCCATATGCTCAGCCTCCCATGGGCTATGGTTTTCCTAGGGGGGGCTAGCACCTCCTGCACTTTTCCCCCTCCCAGTAGCATGTATCCAGGATACGAGATGCCTCCTCCTTTTTCCCAACCTCCTGTTTACCACACTATTACCCAAACTCCTTATTATCCATATCTGTAGCCTGGTGCTCCAGCTCCTCCAACATTAACACCTCCTCCTCCCTTGCCTTCTCAACCCCCGCAACAATAGCCACTGCCCCCTCAGGGGCAGGTGTATGCATAGCAGGGTGCGACTAATGCTCCTCCTTGCAAAAAGAAGAGGAAAGGCACTCAAAATCAATCTTCTCTTGGTAATCGTGGACCTAATCCTCAAAATAATGCACTTGACACTACTAACCAACAACAAGGCACTCATCCCAAGCAGGACAGGCCTGTTCGAACAAACAAGCCTTGTTCTTGTTGTGGTGTTTATGATCATTACACACATGATTTTCCTCTTTTACCACAGATGAAGAAGATGTGGGAGTCTCAAGCAACATTGTGAGGACAACAAGCCTCCCCTTCTGTCCCTCATAGTGTTGCGCTTAGTCACCCAGCTGCGTTTACTAATCTTTTCCCATAGAAAGGATTTGTGGCTATCCAACCACCTGAAGGTCAGGTGGCCACTCAAACTCTTCTATATGGTACCCCTGATTACAAGATTATCATGATGAATTCTGACCAACCTATAACCATAGACATCAATATTCAGACGCGACCCCGTCAGTACAACAAGCCTCCCACTACGTCTGTCCCCAAGCCACCTCCTTCGGTCTCTACAGAGCCTCTTTCGACACCTAATGGTCCCTTGTAGATCCCTCAGCCTAAGGTGGAAGTTCATACCAAGATCCCTAAGGTACCACTACGCCAAAATGTTGCCTCTGGCGAAGCTGCCCATTTGTATAGTATAGTAGATGGTTTGGCGCAATCTCCTGCTGCCATTTCAACGCTGGAACTCCTCCAGCCATGCCCTTCACAACGAAAAGATCTACTATCTGCCATGGGCACTGTAGATCCTTTCAATGATTGACTGATTGTATTTGATGTTGAATAGTCAGAACATCCTCCTCTCCCTGCTTCCATTGCCTTCCAAATCCCAATCAAGATTCAGAACACCAACGTTTCTTGGTGCATCATTGATGAGGGGGCATCCACCTGTGTGATGTTCGCTTCGGTTTGGAAGCAACTCAAATCACATGAGTAGGCTCCTTCCATGATCACTTTCCGAGCATGGGATGGTCACGCCTCCCAGCCCATTGGCCTATTTCACAATTGTCCTATTACTCTTGCGGGCAATACTTTTTGCGTTGACGTAGAAGTCATAGATGCCCCCTTAGATTACAACATTCTATTAGGTCGTAGCTACAACTATGCGATGTCTGCTATCCCATCTGCGGTTCACCTCAAGATGTGCTTCCCTCATAACAAAAAGATAGTCACCATTGACCAGTTGACATATTACGAACTGAAGTCTCAAACCTCCCCTAAGTCCATCATCTCTTCGGTGGCCAATAAGCAACCCATCGATCCTTTGACAAATGTCTCACCTAGAGTCTACAAAGATTCCTCATTGCTTGGTACTTTCCCTGGTCTTCCTCCTCCTGTCTCCGATCCCAGCTCATCGAATGTTTTTATGATGCAATCGTCTCGGGATACCCTCAAGTGGTTTGCTTCAGCTAGTCAGCAGCCTCCTCGCCCTCTGCAGCCTACTCCTAGCCCTTCGATTCAGCCTTCTGGACCTCCTCCTCCTGGCCCTTCACCTACAGCTGGTATCCATGAGCCTCTTTACCTTCCTGGAATGGTTCCTCCATGCCTTAACCATCTCGGAGCTATCCCTCCTAGCCATTACACCTCCGATCGGATACCGTTCCTAGCTCCCCCTCCTGGAGTGTACATTATACCTGTCATGGATACCCTCTCTCTTCCTAACCTAACCCTTGGGATTCTTGTCTGGTACCTTGATCCTCTAACTGCTACCCTGCCTATTCAACCCAAAACTTATCTTGCTTTGACCCTGGTTCAACCGGTCCCAATGACTTCTCTCGCTGTTACAGTGTCTCAGCCACCTCAATAGGAACCATCTCCTGTTGCGACCACTTCGGCTAAGAAGGAAAAAGCTCGTAAGAGGGCCTCAAATGACAAGGCTTCCCCGACTAACCTTACCCCTCCTCGACCGCCAAAGCATACTATCCAGTGTGCTTTGTGTGATTTTGTCGGTCACGCCACCCATACCTGTCCTGAATCGCCTTGTCTCAAGCCCATGGTTAACAAAGCGTTTCCAGAGTTTGATATCCCAGAGGTATATGTCACCATACCAGATTCAGTCCCAAAACACAGGTCTTTGTGCACAAATCACCCTTGTTCTTTGTGTGATTTCCATGGCCACTATACTCACCTCTGTCCCTGCCTTAAAAAGTACCACTCCTCTTTGGAAGTGGTCCGCCAATTCGAGGCCAAGCGCAATGAGTCCACCGCTCCCTTATTTGCAAGTTTTTCTTTAGCAGAACCAGAGGACACATCCACTCCTATTGACATTCCCCCCCTGGATGTCTAAATGACAGAGTCTTTGGCCACTGTCCACTACCTGTCATCATCTATGAGATCCTTGATGGAAGACCCCCCTTGGCATTCCCCTCCTGTTTCGCCTGACCTACATTCAGCGATCACCTTGGGCTCAACATCAGTGGATCCTTAATCTACTTGTGCTTCCATCACCCCTTGTGATGATGCGCATGTGATCCTCTCTTCTCATGATGATGAGTCAGGTAGATTCGTCGCGTCAGGTGGTATTTCTTCCACCAGTCACCCCATATTATATTATGATGATGACATTATGGAAGTAGTCACCACCCTTGACTTTATATATCCACCCTTACATCAAACCCATGCATTCAAACCACATACACGTTGTGGCTATTACATTGACACCCAATGTTTCGGTAATGGGGCACCCATATTCGAGAGACCAGGAGAAAAAATTCTCCACAACTCTCCTAGTGTCTCTGGTCGTGTCGACTCTAGTACCATTATTATTCCCCATTTAGAAGAACCTCTGGAGTCCCATATCACTTCAGATCACTCTAGGGATGATACCCCTCATCATTCCTTCATCTTACATCAAAAACCCAGTCCCTTCGACATTTTTGTTGACCAACTTGTGGGCTTTCTAGGAGAGCACCAGTTCACGATCTCCAAATCCACTCTTTGGGATATTGACACCATGTATGCCAACCTAGAAAATTAAGTCCATTTGCTTCATATATGTAGTACCAAAATAGATTGGTAATCCTCCATTCCCTTTCTCGAACTACATAACCATAACGAAAACAAATGGCACACCACATCATAAAAATGTGTTTATATTCACTCTTTCTAAATACATTTTGGCATGACGATAACATGCCTAGGGGCACCTATGCCCCCCAACCATAAAAATCCTAGGTCTCAGCCAAAAGCAACACTGAAACCTCCTTTCTCTGACATGTTGCACTTTTCAGGTCATTTCTGGGGACAGGTTGCAGTTTTCTACCCAGTACCTGCTACCCAGGTCGCAAAACAGACCCCAAAAAGTGCGCCCTGGCCTATTCATGAGCTCTGGGTGCCTAAGATGAAATTTTGATCCCCTTAAATGAAAGAGTAGGGTTAGGCATCTTACCTGAAACTGACGAATCTCAATTCCCACGGTCAGTTTATCTGTTATGATCACCATAAGATTTAGGGCCTTCTCTCCTCTCTACATTCACCACAGCTCCACATGCAAATGAGTAAATTTAGAGGGAAAATTCCTTATTAAAAGAAAAACCCATATTTTTTCTTTTGCCTGCTGCGGCCAAACTGTAGCTGATTTTTAGAAACTGTCTGTACCATTGGAAGGCTCTCACCGAGCCCTCAAATGGGTATCTATTAGTTTTTTGTGATTTGATTCTTCACCATGACACATTTTTTCCAAGAAGGGTCGCTTCACCACTCCTCAAAATCGAATTTATTCACCTGCAACACTTGTACTTGGGGCACCACTTTGCCTTCACACTTGTCCATGCTCGTGTTGATTTTCGTCATGAGTAACCATCATGTACTCATGTTTTTATGGTCCCCATTGGACCTTTTTCTATGTGGCAGCATTATCGAGTCACCCTTGTTTAGAGCATTCGAGTTGAGTCATCATCGCATTCATGGAGTCTATCCTGAGTCCGTTTGTATCCCGCCATATTCCTCCATCCTTCATTGCTTGGTTCCTCTCTCGTGTCTCACATTATGGCCTTCAGTACTACTATACCCTATCCCTTATGATGTTGTGTCAGTCGCTGCCAGGTCATCCATGACTTTTATGCTCTAACAAGGGAACTCGCCCGGCCACTACTCAGTACCCCCCATTTCATCGTCATCCCTGGTGTCAGTCTATTAGTCGCTCTACTATTCTCCCTTGTGCTTTAGTTGAGGATCCCTTATTGCTTCACCTATGGTAGACCTCCTTCTGTCGACATCAGATCATTCATTCCATAAGAAATGTCTAGAAGGCGGTGTACCTTGGTTCCAGCTTCCACTTTTGTTCGGTGCCTCAGATCAGGAAAAGGGACTCCTTATTTCCCTTTGACTTGATTGTTTCTCAGCTCCAACTCCTTTTCAGCATGATCTAGATCCGTATACTTAATGGTCCAGTGATGTAGCAGATAATACCAGCGATTCCAGGGTGTGTGTGAGATGTTTCAGCCCTCATGAGGGGGTGGCCCTACAGGTAGCCCCCCACACACCTGGATGACCTCTTCATTACAGCCTTTGATGCAACTCCATATATTTGATGATGTCGGCCTCAGCCGCTTGCAGCACCTTTTTGTTTGCATGTATCAATCAGATTTTCAGAGCCCTTTCCTATTTACAGGGGCATTTGGGTTGTATTTTTATCTCATGTACTCAGATATTATTATATAAGTCCTGGTTGTTATCCCAGGCATATTATGTATGTGGGATTCATTATCATGTTTTTACCTAGCTCACGTATATGCCAACATGTACTATATTGTTCAGTCCCTTGTTTACTGGATGCATTATTCTTTGTACTTTGTCTGGATGGGCATGAAATTGTCCTGCTTTCTTGCCTATAGCACAGGTACTCACTCATAAAAGAGACTTGTCGCACCTGTAAGTCTCGCCTCCTCGGGGTCTAGTCCTTCAACGCTTTGGTCTACCTTATATTTCTCTCTCTCTGACTTCCCCTTCAGTGTCTAGTGATTGAGTTCTTACAACGTAGTTCGGTCATACAATTAGCTCCTAACGCTCGCACGTTGGGGGGAAATATATTACACCATTTTTTGGTCATCTAACTTGGTACTATTAGATGGACCTAAGTACACCATGTAAGACCAATTTTACTTTAAGTAAAATTGCTTTCACTATGAAAAATAACTTAGTAAACCACCTTTATTAAGTTGTTTATGGTCTAAATAGGAAACCCCATGAGGAAATATTAAATAAATCTACATTTGTTTGATTTTACTAAAGGAATAATTAGTTAAACAATAGTTTAATTAATATTCCTAGTGATATTTAACCCAAAAAAGGAAAATTAATTAGATAAATTATTATTTATCTTATTATTTTCTAGGAACAATTATTTAAACCTTATTTAAATAGTATTCCTTGTTAAATTTGACTAAATCACTCATAAATAGTTAAATAAATCATTATTTATTTGATTATTACTCAACCACATCCTTAAAATGATAAATAAATCATTTATTTATTTATTATTTACAAATAAAGGGATTTTACCCAAGTCAAATTCTTTTTCCCTCCAACAAATATAATAAAATATTCCATAAAAATTGGATCTTGATTTGGTTAATAATATTTTAATTATGCACCAATATCTAGACTAAATCAATATATTGTTATAAATAGAAGGGTTTTTCCATTCATTCATTACCTTTTGTTGCCTAAAGATCACTCTAGATCTATACTTTTGGTCTGACTTTGATCCACCATCAATGTCATATTTTTCTATCTTTTTCTTGTGAGCTCCCTTTGAGTTGCATTTTTGTCTGGGTTTTCCACACCATCAAGAGAGAGGAATTTTAGATCTGAAGTGCTGAGGACTTACAAGAACCCATCCCATTGAGGATAAGTGGTAACATCCTTCTATGTTTTCCTCCCAGGTACCCTTAATATAAAATTCATTCAACATATTCTTGTCTTGTCTATTGGATGCATGGAGTAAATATCATTTTTATTTTCTGCTTAATTTCTTTTGATGCATAATATAGATTTTTGTAGCATTTATATTGATCACCTAATTGCATATCTGAAGATATTAGCAGCCATATTTGCTGTTAGGGCTGTTTTTTATGCACAGCTAAAGTGGTTTTTTTTCGTACAGTTGCAATTAAGATTCATACTAACAGCCACTCTGGAGCATGTGGTGGTCATATGTCTCGGTTTGCCACAACCCAAAATATATTGCGCGCTGGTTATTTTTGGATGTATTTATTCAAATATTGTATCATCGTGGTCTGAAAATGCCACAACTGCCAAATTTTTGATCGAAAGATGCGTGCAGCTCCAACTCCTCTTCACCCAACCATTGCTGTCAGTCCTTTTGTGAAACAACGTCAATTTCATTACATGTAACCCTCACTCAGCTGAGGGGAAAGGGTATATTATTTTTGCTGTAGATTACTTTACCAAATGAGCTGAGGTGATGCCTACATTCATGGCTGATGGAAAAACTGCAGCTACTTTCATATTCAATCATGTGATTGCTTGTTTCAGTGTCTCTCAAGCTATTATTACAGACCATGGGAGCCATTTTCGAAATATTATGATGACTGAAATTTCTGATCAACTTAGCCTACACCATGATAATTCTACTCTGTATTACCCATAGGCTAATAGTCAAGTTGAGGCTGTCAACACGGTTTTAACCACCATGATTAAACAGATTGTCAGGACTCATAAATTGAATTGGCATACCATGTTTTTTTTTTCTGCATTATGTGCATACCAAACCTCTGCAAAAAATGCTACAGGGTTCACTCCTTTTCAACTTGTCTATGGTTTAGAAGCTGTGTTACCCATTGAATGTGAAATACTGTCACTCAAATTAGCCATTGAGTTGTTACCAGCTACCTATGAAGAGGAGAAATGCCTTCTATACTTAGCACAATTAGATGAGACTCCACGCACCGCTCCATTGGCTTCCGAAGCTCAGAAGAAACGTGTGGAAGCTTAGTATGATCAAAGTGTTAACCCTCACATTCATTCAGAAGGTGACCTAGTTTTATTATATGATCAAGCTAACGACAAGCTAGGAGCTGGTAAATTCGAACCGATGTGGCATGGTCCCTATATTGTCAAGTGTGTGATTGAAAAAGGAGTCTATGAATTAATTGATTATGACGAGGTCTCTTTAGATAAACCCATAAACAATCTTTATCTTAAGAGATATTATGCTTGAATTTCGTGTGAAGATATCTCTTGTACAATAGTTACTTTTTAGAATAGTGTGCCTTAAATTAGACAAGTGTGCCTAGATTAGTTTTTCTGCTACTACTATCGCTGCTTATCTTGATTACTCTTGATATTGTAGATGTCGACATCCCTTAAAAAATACATTGGTTTTACTAATGGCGCATGTCGTAGTACACAAAATATCTCTTCCGCGGCTTGGGTTATCTATTCACCCACCGATGAGTTAGTTTCTATTCATGGGATATGCCTTGGTCAAACAATGAACAATATTGCAGAATATAGTGCAGTCATATAGTTATTATCTGATGCCATTACATTTTTTATTTGACGTTTGATCATTAGGTTGGATTCACAACTCATTGTATTACATTTAAACAGAGTTTATGTAATTATAAATCCAGTGTTGTTAAGATTAATTTTGAAGGTTCATCTCTTGAAACAATAATTTGATTATATCGAATATTTCAAAAAATTTAAACACATTGGCAGATGCATTAGCTATTCAAGTTTTAAATAGAAATTTGCAACATTAACAAGGTAAATCAAAACAAAATTCAATCCATATTGAACAAGATACTCAGAGAACGAAATTAATAATATCATTAGGATAGATAAGTTTGTGTCCAAAAAATATTACATCGTCTGTGATCATAGGTTCAAACACCTTATGATCTAAAAGATATTTATACAAAAAAAAAATCGATCTACATTGACCATCAACTATCCATGATGATGATCATGATAATAAACTATAGCAAGCACCACCTTGAGCATAGATCTCCTAAATGGACCTCGAACACTTGTCACATGTCTCTGGAGCCTGAGAGGGATATCATCGAGTCTTGTCTCAGGAATATCAATGGTCAACCTCTCAAGGTTGTGCTCCATTTTTGTCATAATACCTACTGCATTATCCTGTGGAGGTGCTATGGATTGAGCCTCTCACCTCTCAAAGCGATGAAGAGTTGCTGGTCGTATCAAACTGACATCTGCATTTAAATTTTTTGTCAGTATTAGATGATAAAAATAAAATAAAAATTAGATTAAAAACTTCAAAATGATTCAATAAATTTTCTTGTCCCACTGTGCCCCTGGAGGCAAGGATTTTTCAGGATCACCTCTATATTCCATTCCTGCATAAAGAAAGTCTTCAATGGTGAAGACCTGGTTCTCAAGCCACATGAAATTAGCCAGAGTAAACCTAACTACTGAACCACCCTTGCCACCATGGTGAGCCATCAATGCTATCCATCACACCATCTGAGGTTCCTGAGGAGTTCTAGGATCTACTGGAATCAATTGAGGAGCAAGAAGTGGAATTCTCTCTAGAGAAAATGAGATAAGAATGGCACCATATCCGAAGTTCTTCAACTTCCCATTTTTTTCTCTAGTCAATTGGCCTTTCATATTGGCCAATAATCCTTCACTCCAGTTGAATACTGTCCCTCCGAAACACTCAACTGCAGTTTTCATTTGTAATTTAGTAACCAGATGAGGAGCTGTACTCCCACATAACCTAGTCACTGTGAATACTATGATTTTAAGCTCCAGTCGCAAGATGGTTTTGATGTCTATGTGACCATCCTTCAATTATGAATTATTGCTACAATAATGAGATTTGTAGCCGGGTGTGGGAATACCTCCTTGTCTAACCCTAAATAAGGAAATGTTTCTCCCTCTCCGAGGTAATCCGATAAGGAAGTATATGTATGCTGGCTCAATATCGAGCCGGTGGTCACCAATTATGAAACATTGGTCTTGTATGTCCCATGCATTCACAAGAAAAGTCATTAGCTCAACCCGTGACTTCATTCCCTAGATATACCAGAACTTGTACAAGCCACAATTTTTCAATGCACACATAGTTGCTGGATTATCCATGGCTTCGTTATTTATGAGCTCATGTTCTCGTTCCCGCCATTCCAACATGGTTAAAATTCCTACAAATCAAAAAATTAAACAATTAAAATAACTTGGAGGAAACTTGAACCATTTTTTGTGAATAAATTTTAGTTTTCAAAAAGTTCAGACAGTGCGGTCATCCACACGTGGTCCATCCAGAACTTGAGGTATGTTATCACATGGAGAACCGCGCACCCCCAAGGGCAAAATTTGAAACATAATTTTCTGCTAAAAAATGAAATAAAATCTTAAAACAAGAAATGAAATAGATGAAAACGTACCTAAGGATGATGTGGATTACTTGGTTCTGACGATTTGAGAAATGAATGGTCAGTTCTTTTGATATCAACTCTAATTTTTTTTTGGCCAAAAGCTCTCTATGCACTATTATGAAAACAAAAGGTGAAAATGACTTATTTTAAGTCCTTTTTATAATTTTTAATGAATGAAATATTATTATTTTATTTATTTGTCACTTTTTAAAGGTAAAATCTAAATATTTTTACTTTCTAAAAGTAGATATTTGTAATCTTTTAAGTTTTTGTATAGGATACAGGATTTTTGGTCAAAAGAATTATTTTGACATCGAGTATACTTTTATCAATTTTTGGGACTCTGTAAAAATACGAAAAGGAAAAAGAATGGAGTCCTCTTTTAAGCCCTTTTTAGACTCTTGAAACATGAAAATATAGCCGAGTACTTGATTATTAGAACTCGTTAAATTAAATGAACAGTCGTCCATTCAGTATAAGTTTACCCCTTTTCCGGACTGAACTGGAATAATTATGAAAAAGGTATATGTTGACTAATCATAATCAATAAAGTTCTCTCATGCATTATTTTATCCTTTTTCGGGCCTGAGAGACTAAATTTACGAAAAAGAACAACTATGGAGTTTACTTATGTTTTTCTTATGATTCCCTAAAATTGAAAAACACTGAGTTTTCCTATACTAGACTCATTAAAATTTAACAGTAAAGGACTTGTCGATTACAACAGGACCGAACCACTCCTTCTTAGGGTTCAATTTTAATACTAAGATAGACTCATCCGAAGGATAATCTTACACAAACAAACAAATTTTATCCTCCTCAAGCTTGAAAAAAATAAATAGGCACTTTCTAATAATGGTGGGGGAAAAAGAGAGAAAAATAATCCAGTTGTCATCCTTATTTAGAAAGCAGCATGCCACTCTTGAACATGACACTTTGTCACACTTGTATCTGGGTTGGTAAATCATTTGTCTAATAGTTAATCGAACCACATTGAAAGCCTTCAACCGGTTTCTGGGTATTAGCTTTAGGTCAAATGATGCCAAGCCTTCTACAATGTCGTTATGTGTTCAAGAGAAATTTCAATAAACCATTCATTGCAAACTTTTGCCTCCATTCACGTTGACCATCCCTGAGTCAGTCCTTGCAAAATATTTCTTCAAAACTTGATCTAATGGTTTCGTGTCGTAGGCTTTCCTATGACAGATCACTTTCTATCGACATCAACTCATTATCTAGGAAGCTGATCTAGAATCCTATTTGTACCTTGGGATCTGAATGCCTTAATGGTAGTTTTCTCGCCTTCGATGAAAGGTTGTATCATTGACCTTCGATTGAAAAATTATATTATTGTTCGACTGCAAATCATTCATTTACACTTCATAGATTGTACTAGAGTACTTTGAGAGCCATTTTCATTCTTGGTGTTTTCTCTCACACTTGTTAACAGTTCGCATCATGACCGGTAATCAAGTGGGTTCTACCATGTTTGACTTCGACACAATCAATCACATGGATAGATTCATACTAGTTCAGGAAATGGAAATCAAGACCCTTGATCTAGTTTCTACCATCCAGGCTGCGAGGAGTTTTAATATTCATAATCAATGGAGGACTACTTGCTGTGGGAATCATTTCGTCCATATTATTCGGATCTACTTTTGATGTAATATTGAAACCATATATGTACCAAAACATTTACTTAGTTTTAATCTGAGTATGGGAATGCCTACCTCAGCGATGATATATATATATATATCTGCATTGAATGTTTTTACAGGTTTTCAACTGGTGTCTCCAATCCAATCCTTAGAATGATAAAGCACTTCACTCTTCAGAATAGCCTTATACTTCGCACTTTAGCGGGCAATCTGTTACACATCATTTTGTCACCATGACATTTGAATGTTCATATGGGTCTATCACCATCCATATCATGTTCCCTTAGAAGTAAAAAACACTAATGTTCCTAATTTGAGTCTTGGAATTGTAGAAAATCTCTGTAAAAATTTTAAAAGTATACCTGTGCATTTTTTCTAGCCTTTCCCTGCACATGCACTAATGTTCTATCCATAAACTACAACAACTCCCACACTTTTTTCTACTATAACCTGTACACCCTCATGAAAAGCAATAAAAGAAAAAAGTAAATTCTAGAATCCTAGTTGGTCGAATATTCTCCCAATTGGAAGCTTCCAGAGTCACGATCAGTTTGAGATTTATCCCTCCACTCATGGAGCTTATCCCTTAGTCCATGGAGCTCAAATCCCTTCATGAGAGGAATCCATCCCCTTCTTCATGGAATTGAAACTACTTCCATTTCCCTATAAATTGAGCTCAAGTTTCAGGTTGAAGGGTAGAGAAATAAGTATATTATGAATCATAGAAACTGACTTATACAGTTTCTAAGCTGAAGAGAGTTCATAAGAGAGCATACTTTCTACACTAGTGAGTTGTTGTTGGCATAAGAATGATCACACCATTGTGTCTATAACTCCATGCTGGTATTTAGAGAGGAAGGCTTATCAGACTGAAGGAGAACAATTATTTAGGACCCTGGGAGAAATCTATACAACATCAAGGCATCAGGTTGTAAGATTACTCTTTCTATTCGAGATAATACATATGGATCTCTTTTTCTCATTGCTTTGTTTCTATGCTTATTGGAATAATGTCAATACTTAGACTCCTTGATCACTAAGTTGGATTAGTACTTTTTTATTATTATATGTTACAGATGCTTTGATTATTTGTATTGTCTTTTATTGCTGGTTCTACTCATTGGAGAACTACTTTGGAGCGACTAGACAAAGGGCTACATCGAACGTTTGGATTTAAAGGTAGGGGCATGTCCTCTCTACTTTACTATTATAATAATCTTTAAATGCAATTAATCTAGAGGAAAAGGAATTCAAATGGATCTTTGTTTCTAGTTACTCGCTGGTGTACTAAGGAGGTCAATCTTGTCCGCAAGAGGGATTAATCCACGTAACAGACCATGACTTAAAATGATGACATATTAACTAATTCATGACCCAAGACACATGAATGATGACATGAACATGATCAATTATGATAACGATGAGTAAGTGAAGGGAGTAGCATGACCTAGACAACAACTAATGATCAAATTTTATTTGAAAACTTATTTGAAACTATAAAATTTTACCTAGGACCCTATCAAATAACCTTGAAAGAGCACATTTTATCACTGGTGACTCATATACACTAATATTTTATATGATGGGAAATATTTATTGGGGGTTTTTTTCTCAGCCATAGCTTCAACAAGTGAAGCAGGTTCCTCTTATTCCCCAATAGGTTCCTCAAATTTTTTCAGGTTGCTCACTTAGAGGGTATTCTAATTCACAATAAATGAATAAGAGTGAAGGTTGACTATGTGGGGATGTGGGGGATTTGGTAAAAAATTTCCTTGGTTGTCCCTACTCATACGAGGCATGAAAGAATATTTTTGTTTTTCTTCCTTTTAACTTTTTCAAACTTCTGTTCAAACAAAATTAGAAAAAAAATGCTTTATTAGAAAATAAGCATCTACTTAGACACCTCCTCGGAAATGATGCCAAAAAGCGGTGGGCCCTGGTATTGCACCAAGAGTGCTGCAACTCCCAATGGCTACTAAGCTTTACTTATCAACCTAGGGTTCGTACAAACTTAGAGGTGAAAGTGCTATATGCACAACATATGGAATCTACTCATGCCACCCTCAACTAGGTCTTCTGTTCAGTAGTACTTCTAGACCATTCCTTCTACTTGATTAAAGTGAAACTAGCTAATTTAATGTACGGAATTTATTCTAGTCTAATAGAAAGAGAATGCATATCAAACTCCTACTTGTAATTTACAATGAAAGCAAAGCCTAAAAAATTAACCTAATTGAAGAAAAAGGAAACTATGCCATGGGAAATCATTCATCTAAATATCTATTCATTTGTAGTAAAGAATCTATTATATCATCACACACTTCATAAAAGCATAAACCAAAGCCTATCTACTATTCATTCAACTTGTATTTTCATGGAAAACTCCGTCTAACTTTGAAATGAAAGGAAACCCTAATTTCTACTATGTTTTTGCAACAAGGAAGGAAGGAGCTTTGGAGTGGCATAAAAGTATCTTCTAACCATGAATTCACATTTGGGGTCAAGTGCTCCTATTCTAGGATAAAAATGCAAAAATGAGCTAAACTAGAGTGAAGATGTGACCTACAATGCTGCTATAGGAAGTTACTATAGGATGTCTTGTAATTGCTACAAAATGTCCTGAAGTGCTACAAGAAACAGGATGATAGGGTTTTTAAGGATGAAAAAGGTACAAAGAGGGCGTGGAAAAGTGAGAGAATGTGGAATGAGGTGAGGGAGAGGTGGCCAACACCTCGAGCCAAACTCAAAACCCTTGAGAGGCTTGTTTTTCACTTGGAAGGTTGCTTATGGTGGTGGTGAAGGTTGTTTCACAAAACAATGTTTTGGTGGAATATTTGGAGGTTGGAGAGAAGGAGGATGGATGAGATGGAGAGGATCTTTTCCCTGCAGTTGTAGAAAACCCTACAATTAGTACATACATTCATGCATTTATTATTGACAAAATAACATGTTAACAAGGGAAAATATGAGTTGAATGGAAAAACCCTACTTAATCTATGCTAAAATCTAATCTAACACAAATCCAACTCGTAACTTACAACAAGCATATTATGAGAATGATAATCACACTATCTACCTTTCCGAGAAATCATAAAAAAACTATGGTTGGAGATTTTTGGAGCAAGGCCCCTATGGTACTTTTTGGATTAATTTTGTTTAAGTTTTGTTGTATGCGTTGCACGCAAATGGTCAAAGGGGATTTGGGGTGGGTCAAAATCCCTTAATTATTTTAAAGGGTTTAAGGGAAAACCATGAGTCTCAAACCATGGTTTGAGACCATGGTATGTGCGCGTTTTTGATAGTATAAATATGTAAGAGTCGAGTAAAGAAGAAGACAATGAAATATTGGATCAGTCTTGGTTATGTATTTTTTTTCATCTGGGTTTTTGTTTGGGTAGAAAGGCTCATGCTAGATGTGTGCGTGGAGACCTAAGTCCTGAGTTGTGTGCAGACTCTACTGATGTGCGCACAGAAAGATAGATTGTACTGAATTGTAAATTTCTTAATAAATAAGGCATTTTTGGCGAACTTAGATTCTTATGTGATATACTGTATTTGATTATTTGTTATCTGTTGTAGATCTAGATTTGTTCTATTGTTGCGTATTTACTTCAGTGAATGGGTTAATTGCATCTATGCGCAAATACTAAGTCTATGTTAAATAGTTAACTCTGAATTAAGTACAATTAAATACTGTGCTAAAATATATAGAAGTATTTTGTGATAGTATGTGAAAGGGTTAGATCTGGCTACCATTGACTCTGTGTGCGCAAGTCTGTTATATTATCTGCGGTAATTTTGAGTAGATCAACCACATCAAAATCTCCCTCAAGGTGCAGAAACCTGGTTCCAACACCCCCCAATAATGCTTTGGGTGAGACTTTGGTGCATATTTAGTGCCACACAAATCCTCGATGAAGGTCCCAAAATACTTAGAAAATGTGCAGTCGTATCTCAACATGCCGATGATCCCTGAAGACATGCTAGTCGAAGGAGATATGTTCGCGAAGAACCCAATTTTGAAGATGCAAGACTAGAACCTGGTTGACCAGGAGAAATTCCCAGAGCTTGCGCCTTCAAAGTACCTGCAGAAGATCCCCTACCATAGTGGGATGGTGAGGGTTGAACCGAAGTCCTGGGCACTGAGCCTGCAGAAATCAGGGTTGCTGAATCTCTTGCATGTTCCTCATTTTAGGCGCAGCCCTATCAACAACATATGTGTTCGTAGTTGCTTGCCCTAGTGCACTATGACTGCCTATGGCTAGGAGGGATGATTCCAATTTATGTTGCGTTAATAGATCGTATCACCAACTTGCCCAATTAGGGGGAGGACCCTGCGAAGAATTTTAGAGGAAAACACCAAGAGCGCAAAGTTGCTGAGGATGTCAAGGATAAATTCTAGGTTTCACACAATACCCGAGGGTTCCTGGTCCATGTGATTAGTGATCCTATGGTACAAATTGGCACACTGATCCTCGCATGCAGGATGATGTGGAAGTGTCGACCGAAGGAAGTTCCAACCCATGTAATTGTCCTAGCTGGGCAGTGCGAGAAGGGAATTTAATTCAACTAGTCCAAATACCTCTGCGCTGAATTTTTGGCCAATGTTTGAGAATTCCAGGAGGAACGAAAGCATTTATATTATGCTTAGTTGCTACTACTCATCATGATAATTGGGTGGAAGACGCCGAAGGACACCTAGTTCCTTGACATTGAGTCGGAGCTGTATGAAGCCACACTATGCCACATTATATAATTCTAAGATTCCCCCCAAAATCATGAAGAATAAGATTTTTTGGGTACTGTTCGACTCTATGCTATTTCAGGTTATTTAGTGAAAGTCGCAGTTGTCGCCGACACTCTATGAACAATACAAGCATGTCGTAGATCTTAAATCCACCTTTCAAACATGCACATCTACGTGAAGGGTGTTGTGGAAGGTGTATCGTACGAAATTCCATACATGGTCATAGAGGATGACCTAGTGCGCATAACAATGAAGTGGCCACCTGCATGGTTAGAACCACACACCATTAGGGGTGCCTCCTCATCTATGCCGAATATTCCTACCAAGCCGTGCATGACCAAGGAGTCATAGAGGGACACTCAACATAAAGGTAAGGACACATAAAAGGACATACAAACAGAGTCGAAACCCAAAAAAATAGGCAAAATCATTGATCTGGAGAAGGAGGTAGAGGAGAAAGATAGTGATGGTATTGGGGCACCTATGATGTAGGTAGAAAAAGGCACTAAGAGAGGATCTCAAGCCTCCCTGGGCCCACAAAAAAAGAGGAAGGGATCCAAGTAGGCAGGGACATAGGACCTGAACCTCACAGAATGTGACCTCAATGAGATTGATAACATGATAAAGGATACTACTGAGGACCTCTGGAATGATGTGGAAGCACAGTACAAATCCGTCCTCGAGGGTGTGCAGTTGTCTCTTTAGGAGCTGAAAATGCAAGCGAGTGCGAGTTAACAGAGTGTGAAGCAAGAGAGACTGCAAAAAGCAAGTGTGCAACCAAAAACCATCGGAAAAGCAAGCACACATCTCATCAACATTTTTCTGTTGATTGAAAACTGAGTCTTTCATGTCTCAGGGCTGACAGTCATAGTGGAGCAGCCTGACTTGTGCACTAATGAGCAAGCCTGTGCAAAAGGTTGGCATGAATCTGGCAATGTTACCTGGAGGAAATTTCCATGCCATGCATACAATGATTTTGGATGAATTGTAGTTTTGGGAGGTCCACGCTTCCCAAGTTTATACAACAATGCAACAATAAGTATCAATGATGTAGAATGAGAAACACATTGAAAAAGAGGCTCAACGGGTGGCTAAAGATCAGTGTACTGTGATGGAATTAGCGATTTATCTCTTGTGCGGTGACCTGCCAGAAGTCACTGTCCTTGCCACAACCTCGCTAACAAAAAATTTAGAAATTTTGGTCGTCGTGCTGAAAGGTTGCACATAAATATCCAGACTGTTCACACGGAATTTGAGCAGCATATTGGTGAGCTGAAAATGAATCTCCAACCAGAGACACCACCGGAGGTCTGAGAAAAATGCATGACTGAGGCAAAGGTAACAACTCCCAATTTCGTGGTAGCAGTTACAGAGTGTGGCACACTTTTGGATGAGGCTATGGGTGTTTGGAATTATGTTTAGAATGACCCGATGGTTTAGAAATTAAGGAACGAAATCTGGGTGAAAGAGTAGAAATTCACAAAGATCATAATGGTGATGCCAACCTTGGTGACAACACAGAGGATTTCCAGACTACACGAAGGAGGCCATTTAGACGAAGATTGGGATCTGTGCCAACGTGAGCAACTACTTGAGACGCATATGCATCCTTGGGCTGAGGAAGCCCTGTAGCTTTCATAGTACCTCGACAACACCCCCAAAAGCCTACATCAGACTCATCGTAGCATCATCCTGGTAACTAAGGGACCAAAAGAGACTAAGTTGGTGGATGAAGCACAGAGAGCCACCACATAGAGTATCGAAGTAATTATACCATTTAAGATCTCCATGGAATAATTGAAGGAAAATATGAAGACAACCGCCCCACAGTGACTCAGGATGAGTCACGAGATTGCGTTGGGGGCCTTTTGGAGCAAGGTCCCCCAGGGTAATTTTTGGATTAATTTTGTTTAAGTTTTGTTGTAAGAGATGCGCACAAATGGTCAAAGGGGATTTGGGATGGGTCAAATTCCCTTAATTATTGTAAAGGGTTAAAGGGAAAACAATGAGTCTCAAACCATGGTATGTGTGCTTTTTTGATAATATAAATATTTAAGAGTCGAGTAAAGAAGAAGAAAATCAAACCTTGGAATAGTCTTGGTTATGTATTTTTGTTAGTCTGGGTAGAAAGGCTACTATTGGCTGTGTGCATGGAGACCTAAGTCCTGAGCTGTGTGTGGACTTTGATATTGTGTGCATAGAAAGATAGATTGTACTGAAGTGAAAATATCTTAATAAAGAAGGCATTTTTGGTGAACTCAGATTCTTTTGTGATTTACTGTCTTAGATTATTTGTTATCTGTTGTAGATCTAGATCTATTTTATTGTTGCGTATTTACTTTAGTGAATGGGTTAATTGCATCTTTGCGGAAATAATAATTCTATGTTAAATAGTTAAGTCTAAATAAATTACATTAACTACTATGCGTGAAATATATCGAATTATTCTGTGATAGTCTATGAAAGGGTTAGATCTGATTACTATTGATTGTGCATGCACAAGTCTGTTATATTATCCGTAGTAATTATGAGTAGATCTACCACATCAAAATATCCATCAGGGTGCGAAAACCTGGTTCCAACACCCCCCCATACTACATTGGGTGAGACTTTGGTCTGCACAATTAGATCACTGCCGAAAGGGCTAGTAGTTGGAGGGTTTTTTTGGTTGCAAAAATACTCTGAACTTGGGTCAGGACCCCTTAAGCCAAAAAATATCCTTCTCCTCAAGCTCCCATGAGAGGTGAGGAAGAGAGGCTACAAGAACATTTTTTATGGATTTTTGATGTTGATAGAATGTAAACAGACTAAAAAAGATGCTGAAATATAAATATAGAATAGAAATACACGAGGGAATAAGAAAATGGATTGGGCCCTAACCCAAAAGGATCAACCCTTTGAGACTAAATTAGTAATGGAACAAGAAACTTATCATTATCATTGCATAAAAATGTCTAGTGCATTATATGACAATAAAAAATAACACTAAATAAGAGATCAAGAGCTACTTATATGAATACAAATTTCGAATCCTAATGAGATCTTACATAATATTATTTATACAAATGGGTAGCTACCAAAATATCCCTAAAAATTAGGAATAATTCCTCGATCTCGAGAAGAGTGGAGCTTGGCTCCTCATAAATGTCACTTTTCTTGGCTACATTTGCCTTCGAGCTGTTGGGAGAGATATCGATGTGATATTGGATGATTGAGAGAGTTAAGGAGGTGGAAAAAATTCCTAAAATATCTCCTTGCTATCGAATCTGGGCCATTAGGTGGAAAATATCTCAAAAACAACTTTATTTCCTGCAACTAATTCAGATTAGGCAACAAAACATGACAAATATCATATACCCTTCTCATTAAACATAACATGACAAAAACGTAAATAAATGTGAGAGAGAGGTAAATTAATAGCTAACATATGGGATTTTAACCCCTTAAAATATACCTAATGATGGGCCTCATCAATCATCCTGTTGACGGCCTTTGTTTGGACATTAGTTTAGGGGTGGAAAGTCATGGAATTAGTGAGCTTGGTACCCAACATCGACCAGAGACTTGACCAAAATGTACTTAGGAACCCACTATCCTGATCTGAGATAATGGACTGTGGGATCCCAAAGTGTACCCACACTCATTCAAAGAAGATCTTAGCAGTGGCTTCTACTGTGATACTCTTCTTGCATGCCACCAAAATGGCCATCTTAGAGAATCTATCGATGACCATGAAAAGGCAGTAATTTCCATGCTTTTTAAAAGGTAGGTATGTTCAATGACACTTTGAGGTTGTCAATGTAGTGTAGGGTGGAAAATTCAAAGGTTCAAAATGAGCATGAAAAGCATGAATTCATTTATGAGAAGATAACTAAAACATAAACATGAAATTCCTATAAAAACATAACATAAGATTTAAGAATTATATTTAACAACTAATAGGAAGATCATTTAAATAAAAGACATGGAAATAAGGATAACTAAACATTCATTAAAGTGATTTACATAAGAAAAACACTGTCACAAAATCATATCACAAGAATCCGTAGATAATAGCTGCAATTGGCCTGTTAATTTCCTGCAAAAAGATGATGTATACAAGCTCCAAGCCTTATACTCTCTGATGTCCAACCTTGATTTTGACTCAATAAGGGCTAGATGTAGACAAAAAACAATCTTATAATCTCTCAAGGGTCTAATCCCTCATGATATGAACAATTCACATGATTTTCTCCAACCAAACCTAAAATTAGGGAGGTTAAAATAAACTCCCAATTTAGCCCTAACTGATTCACTTTGACTTTTACAAGCATGAATCTACATAAAATTAACATTAAAAAGCTCATTTAAATTTAACTACATCATAAAAATACCCTAGGGGAGTAATTATATAAAAAAATGTTGACTTTGACCAAATAAATTCAAAATTCTGGCTTATTAACAAAAGCACAACAAATTCCCTGAGAAGCACATCGAATTTATTTAGGGAAATTTGGAGTAGCTTTCCTCGATCCATTTAATGACATGAAGGTAGATTTTGAAATACTGGGATTTATAGTTGTCTTTTGAACCTTCCATCATGAAAAATGACCTCTCCAAGGCTGAGAAAAATGAGTTTTCCCAAGACTGCTCGAGAAGCGCAGTGATAGGGTCAAAACAGTGGCAAAAACCCATTTTTGACATGTTTTTGGCCCTTTTCTCTCAAAATGAAAGCTGACATGGCACACGTGGCATATATGACATGTAAAAGTGATAATATATCCAACCATGTGACGTTTTTTTCATTTGGTGGCCTCAGGAAAAGCGTAACAAATGTTCGCTACGCTTTTGGTAGTGAGGAATTTCCAAAAATTGCCAAAAATCCACAAAAACTCAAAATTTGCAAAAATTTCTTCAAAAATGGTTCTGACATACTCCTTAAAGTTGGTGGATGATATGCTAGGAAATGAGTGAGGCATAAACCAACAAATCTGAGTCATCCCTCTTCCTTAGCTTATTTAGGGTTTAGTTTTGGGAAAGTAGGGAATTTGGGACAATCTTGTAGATGGAGGGAAATGAAGCAGTTAGGGGTTGTATAAATTCTTAGGGAATTTTTTGGGGGTAGGGATAGGTATTAGGGAGTATAGGGAGGTATAAATTTTCAAAATGGGTGAGGGGAAAGGATAAAAAAGTTGGAAACATAGTCCTAGCCTAGGAAAGTGTAGTGTAGGCTAGGTTTTGTAGGGAAATGAAGGAAATGATGGGAATGGGCATGGGAAAAGGTCAAGGTAGGTATATGGAATATGATTGAGGGTGTTTGAGTAGAACATTTAAGAATTTTACTACAAAAATGAAGCAAACAATCCAAGAAATGAAAAGCGTAAGGAAATCGTAGGAGAGGGTAATTCACTGACTTTTTGCGAGAAAATTGATGAAAGGAGGAGTTATGGAAGTGACATCATTTATGTTTTTGAGAAATGATGTGACGTGACTGTAGCATGATCTTATTTGAAATGAAATTTTACATTTACATTTTTTTTTTGTTCCTAAGATGCTAACTCCCAATAATGATGACCCAAGTGATGGACATGACTCTTTTTTGGTTTTTATGACTAACCTTATAATGAAAAATCAAGTGAAATCCTATACCATGACTTAAAATGATGACATATTAACTGCTTCATGACCCAAGACACCTGAATGATGACATGAACATGATTAATGATGACAACTATGAGTAAGTGAAAGGAGTAACATGACCTAGACAACAACCAATGATCAAATTTTATTTGAAAACTTATTTGAAACTATAAAATTTTACCTAGGACCCTATAAAATAACATTGAAAGAGAACATTTTATCACTAGTGACTCATATACACTAACAATTTCTATGATGGGAAAGATTCCTTGGGTTCTGTTCTCAACCATAGCTTGAATAGGTGAAGCAGGTTCCTCTTATGAATCATGTTCCTCTTATTCCACAATAGGTTCCTCAAAGTTTTCAGGTTTCTCACCTAGAGGGTATTCTAACTCACAATAAATGAAGAAGAGTGAAGGTTGATTGTGTGGGATGTGGGGGATTTTGGTAAAATTTTTCCTTGGTTGTCCCTACTCCTACGAGGCATGAAAGACAATTTTTGTTTTGCTTCTTTTTCACTTTTTCAAACTTGTATGCAAACAAAATTAGAAAAAAATGCTTTATCAGAAAATAAGCATCTAGTTAGACACCTCCTCGAAAAGGATGCCAAAAAGTGGTGAGCCTTGGTATTTCACCAAGAGTGCTACAACTCCTAAGGGCTACTCAAATTTACTTATCAACCTAGGGTTCATACAAAATTAGAGGTGAAAGTGCTATATGCACAACAAATGGATTCTACTCATGCCACCCTCAACTAGGGCTTCTGTTCAATAGTACTTCTAGACCAGTCCTTCTACTTGACTAAAGTGAAACTAGCTAATGTAATGTAGGGAATTGCTTCTATTCTAAGACGAAGAGAATGCATATCAAACTACTACTTGTAATTTACAATGAAATCAAAGAATAAAAAATTAACCTTATTGAATAAAAATGAAACTATGCTATGGGAAATCATTCATCTAAATATTTATTAATTTGTAGTAAAGAATCTATTATATCATCACACACTTCATTAAAGCATAAAAAAATTCCTATATACTATTCATTCAACTTGTATTTTCATGTAAAACTCCTTCTAACTCTGAAATGAAAGGAAACCCTAATTTATATTATGTTTTTGAAGCAAGGAAGGAAGGATATTTGGAGTGGCCTAAAAGTCTCTTCTAACCATGAATTCAGATTTGGGGTCAACTGCATCCTATTCTAGGATAAAAAGGAAAAAATGAGCTAAACTGGAGTGAAGAGGTGACCTACGTCGCTGCTATAGGAAGTTACTATAGGATATCTTGTAATTGCTACACAATGTCTTGAAGTGCTACAAGAAACATGATGATAGGGGTTTAAGGATGAAAAAGGTGCAAAGAGGGTGTGGAAAGGTGAGATAATGTGGAATGAGGTGAGGGAGATGTGGTCAACACCTTGATCCAAACTCAGAACCCTTGAGAGGCCTATTTTTCACTTGGAAGGCTGCTCATGGTGGTGGTGAAGGTTGTTTCACAAAATAATGTTTTGGTGGAATATTTGGAGGTTGGAGAGAAGGAGGATGGATGAAACAGAGAGGATCCTTTCCCTGCAGCTGTAGAAAACCCTAAAGTCACTACATACATTCATGCATTAATTATTGAAAAACTAACATGTTAACAAGTGGAAAAAATGAGTTGAATGGAAAAAATCTGCTTAATCTATGCTAAAATCTAATCGTACACAAATCCAACTCCTAACTTACAATAAGAATATTATGAGAATGATAATCACACTATCTACCTTTCCGAGAAATCATAAAAAAAATACTTTTGATATGTGGTTGGATATTGTTGGAGCAAGGTCCACTATGGTAATTTTTGGATTAATTTTGTTTAAGTTTTGTTTTACGCGTTGCGCGCAAATGGTCAAAGGGGATTTGGGGCGGGTCAAAGTAAGTTAATTATTGTAAAGGGTTGAAGGGAAAACCATGTGTCTTAAACAATGGTTTGAGACCATGGTCTGTGCACGTTTTTGATAATATAAATATGTTAGAGTCGAGTAAAGAAGAAGACAATGAAATCTTGGATCAGTCTTGGTTATGTATTTTTTCTCGTCTTGGTTTTTGTTTGGGTAGAAAGGTTCCTGCTAGTTGTGTGCGCGGAGACCTAAGTCCTGAGCTGTGTGTGGACTCTGCTGCTGTGCGCGCAGAAAGATAGATTTTACTGAATTGAAAATCGCTTAATAAATAAGGAATTTTTGGCAAACTCAGATTGTTATGTGATATACTATCTTAGATTATTTGTTATCCGTTGTAGATATAGATCTGTTCTATTTTTGAATATTTACTTCGGTGAATGGGTTAATTTCATATGTGCACAAATACTAAGTCTATGTTAAATAGTTAAGTCTGAATGAAGTACAATTAACTACTGTGCGTGAAATATATCAAAGTATTATGTGATAATATGTGAAAGGGTTAGATTTGGTTACCATTAACTGTGTGTGCACAAGTATGTTATATTATCTGGAGTAGTTATGAGTAGATATACCACATCAAAAGCTTCCTCAGGGTGCAAAAACTTGGTTAAAACACCCCTCGATACTGCTTTGGGTGAAACTTTGGTGCTTATGTAGCTCCACACAAATCCTTGATGAAGGTCCCAAAAGTCTTAGAAAAGGTGTGGTCGTATCTCAACATGCTGATGATCCCTGAAGACGTGGGAGTCAAAGGAGATATGTTCGCAAAGATCCAAATTTTGATGATGCAAGACTGGGACCTAGTTAACGAGGAGAAATTCCCTAGGATCATGCCTTCAATGTACCTAGAGAAGATCTCCTATCACGGTGGGGTGGTGAGGGTTGAGCCGAAGTCCTGGGCACTAGGCCTGTAGAAATCGGGGTTGCTGAAACTCTTGCATGTTCCTCATTTTGGGCACAACCCTATCAATGACATATGTGTGCACCAATTGCTTGCCCTAATGCACGATGATTGCTTATGGCTAGGAGGGCTGATTCCAATTGATGTTGCGTTAATACATCGTATCACCAACCTGCTTGACCAAGGGGAGGACCCTGCGAAGAATTTTGGAGGAAAACACCAAGAGTGCAAAGATGCTGAGGATGCCAAGGAGAAATTATAGGTTTCATGCAATACTTGAGGGTTCTTGGTCCACGAGATTAATGATCTTGCAGTACAAATTGGCATGCTGATCCTCACATGCAAGATGATGCAGATGTGTTGACTGAAGGAAGTTCCGGCCCATGTAATTGTGTTAGCTGGGCAGTGCGAGAAGGGAATGTAATTCAACTAGTCCAAATACCTCTGCGCTGAATTTTTGGCCTTTGTTCGAGAAGTCTAGGAGGAAGGAAAGGATTTATATTATGCTTGGTTGCTACTAATCATCACGCTAATTGGGTGGAAGGCGTTGAAGGACAAACATTTCCCTGACATTGAGCCAGAGCTATACGAAGCCGCGCACTGTGCCACATTATGTAATTCTAACATTCCCTCCAAAATCATGGAGAATAAGATTTTCCAGATAATGTTCGACTCTACGCTATTTCAGGCAATCTAGTCAAATCTGTGGTTATCGCAGACCGTTTATGAACAATACAAGCATGTCGTAGATTTTAAAGCCACCTTTCATAACATGCACATCTGCGTGAAGGGTGCTGTGGAAGGAGCATGGTACAAAATTCGATACATGGTCACAAAGGATGACCTAGTACACATAACAAAAAAGTGGCCGCCTGCATGGCTAGAACTGCGCACCACTAGGGGTGCCTTCTAGTCTATGGCGAAGACTCCTACCTAGCCGCTCATGACCAAGTAGAGGGACACTTAACATAAAGGAAAGGACATAGAAACATAGCCAGAACCCACCACAATGGGAAAAAATATTGATCTGGAGAAGGAGGCAGAGGAGAAAGATAGTGACAGTACCGGGGCACCTATAACACAGAAAGCAAAAGGAACTAAGAGAGGATCTTAGACCTCCCCGGGCCCACAAAAAAAGAGGAAGGGATCCAAGCAGGCAAGGATAGAGGACCTGACCCTCACAGATGATGGCCTCAATGAGATTGAGAACATGATCAAGAATTCCACTGAGGACCTCTAGAATGATGTGGAAGCACAATAAAAATCCGTCCTCGAGGGTGTGCAATCAGCTCTTTAAGAGCTAAAACTTCAAGCGGGTGCGATTTAAGAGAGTGTGAAGCAAGAGAGCTTGCAGGAAGAGAGCGTGCAACCAACAACCATCGGACAAGTGAGCGTACATCCCATCAACACTATTCTGTCGATTTACAGTCGAGTCTTTCATGTCCCAGGGCCTAAATTCACAGTGGAGCAACCTGACTTGTGCACTAATATGCAAGCTTGTATAGAGGTTTGAATCAATATGGAAATGTTACTTGGAGGAAAGTTCCATGCCATGCATACATTTATTACAGGTGAATTGCAGTTCCGATAGGTCCACGCCTCCCAAGTTTCTATAAAAACGTAACAACAAGTATCGAGGATGAAGAAGGATAAACACAGTGCAAAATAGGCTCAATGGGTGGCTAAAGATCAACGTGCTGCGAAAGGGTTAGATATGGTTACTATTGACTATGCGTGCACAAGTCTATTATATTATCTATAGTAATTATGAGTAGATCTACCACATCAAAAGCTTCCCCAGGGTGCGGAAACCTAGTTCCAACACCCCCCCATATTGCTTTGGGTGAGACTTTGGTCTGCACAAGCATATCATTGCCAAAAGGGCCAGAAATTAGAGGGTTTTTTTGGTTTCAAAAATACTCTAAACTTCGGTCAGGACCCCTTAAGCTAAAAAAGATCCTTCTCCTCAAGCTCCCATGAGAGAGGTGAGGAAGAGAGGCTACAAGCATATTTTTGATGGATTTTCGATGCTTCTAGAATGTAAACAAACTAAAAAAGATGATGAAACATAAAGATATAATAAAAATACACGAGGGACTAATCCAATGGATTGGGTCCTAACCCAAAAGCATCAGCCCTCTGAGACTAAATTAATAATGTAACAAGCAACTTCTCATTATCATTGCATAAAAATGTCTAGTGCATTATATGACAGTAAAATATAACACTAAATAAGATATAAGGAGCTACCTATATGAATAAAAATTTCGAATCCTAATGAGCTCTTACATAATACTTGCTATAGGGTAAAATGCCTGGGTTGTTGGTTATCGTATATCCCTCTCAGGGCTTTCCAGTGCCCGAGGCAAACAGTAAGATTAGCTGTACAGTTCACAAAGATGGCATATACATGTTCATATTAACTAAAAACAACTTGATGGAATGTGATATAAAATTACCTCTTTGACGATCTTGGAGTCCCTTGGAGAGCACTAGGCAGCGAAACAAGAGTCCTTCTTCACCGGCTCCAAATCTTAGTCCTGCAATCGATCAAAGCACTTGTGTAATTTCTAACACAACATATATCCTATCAATTAAGCCAATATATAATGAACCTTTAAATTATGCCCATCTAAGCCATTCATATCATACTATGTAAATATTCAAACAATAATGACAATATTAAGCATCGAATGGAGAAAACAGATATAGTTCTATTTATTTTGAAAGAAGGAGGATTACAACCGTCTGTTGTACCAAGTCCTCCTCAGCCTTCCAATGTATCTATCTCTCAAGTAGTGAAATCTTAGTCAAAAAGCTCTCTAGGAACCTCTTTGACTCTTGGCCTTCACACTATAACACTATTCTCTACTTCACAAGTATTCAGAATGTTAGCAATCCTTCGACCATCAACTAAGAGCCTTCAACTCCTTTTTATAGGAGAGGGATAAAGCCATTGTTGCCTTTCTGTTTCCACTAGTTTGGAATAGAAAAAACTAAGATGTTTCTTTAATCTCTATGATTTTGCCTTCTTGGGAGTTCAGTCTTTTATGGTAGTGACCAATAATGAATCGATGCTTTGCAGTTTCCTTTGTGAACTGAATCTCTTGTGAGGGAAAGTCGGAGATTCAAATCATTCTCTGCACGTTTTTCCCTTTTCAAACTTAAAACATGGGTAACGCTTCACTCTAGTGTAAACAGAGCGTTTCCCTAGCCACTAATGCGGCACATTCACTGATCTAATGCATTATAACGCTCTTGTTTTGTTATAGAGAGGCGTTACCTTGGCAGAAATAGGTTTAATTTAGGTCTTTGTATTCCTTCCATATTTGTCTTCTCCTCTGAGCTGATGAGGAGTTATTTTGACCTGTAACAGATGCCCCCTAAAGTGTGAGGTTAGAGACAAAGACGATGGCCGAAATAATTTATAATTTGTGTAGAGATAAAGAGATTGAAAGACTGAGGAAAACCTGAAACAACAACATATGTCAGAAAATATAGTACTCACTTTGTTGGTATTCATGCCCAAGAGTTTTAAACATGCGATGATTTCTATAGAATAGACATGAAGAACTGTCCACCGATAAAATACCGTGGAAGTGTCTCTGCTACAAGTAGATCAAAGCTTCAAAGAAGCTTTCCGTGCAAAAATCGCAACTTGGGGAAGGGGAAACACAACTTGTTTATATGTAGTTTGCCTAGACAGTCTCATCACGCATTCACGACCATATATTTCTCAACATCTGAATGAAGGAGTTGTCGTCGAACATGTGAGAAATCGTCTGATTACCAGTCGATAATGAAAACTGTTAACAGACGCGAAGGTGGCCACATATAATGATGATGGTCCCTAAGATGCATAGTATAATCTAGCGAGTGTGAATAAAATGAGTTGAAGTCAAACACTCATAGAATCATTCGAACATGAGCCAATGATGAATACCCCTGATAAAACACAAGACTACCTGCCACTAATGTCTGCAAGTATCCGGGTACTGATGGGTTTCTGGATCAACTTCCTAGATAAGATGTTGAAGTCGATAGGAAGAGATCTGTTGAAAGGTAGGCACTAAGGAATCCTACATCATTCAACACGAAATGAAAAACAACTGATGTTGTTTATGATTCGAGATAATGAAGAGGAAATGGGGATGTCGGATGACAAATAATTTCTGGCATAACGAGCGGTTTGGTTGATAACAGGAGTAGTAGATAGCAAGATCTGCTTGAAAAATAGAAGGCACTGTAACAGGGTACTAGGAAGCTGAGGCTTAATGAACACCAAAGAGTGTGTTATGATTTTACCAGTGCAGGGACACTGGGAAATGAAGGCTAATACTCATAGATGGTAGGGTGTAGCTGGCTGCGAAAGAGTTTTCTGGGAAGTGCCATTTTCAATAATTTTGCTGCCAAATCGACCTTTTCTGAAATGTAACAGAGGTAGTATCCATTTTGTCCAAATTTTTCCCCGTCTGATTAAGTTTAACGAGTCCAGACGAGTAAACTTGGTGACTTTTTCATATTTTAGAGAGTCTGAAAAATTTCAGAAAAGACAACTCTGTGCCCCGTTTGATTAGGTTTAACGAGTCCAGACGAGTAAAATCGGTGAATTTTTCATGTTTACAGAGTCTGAAAAATATCATAAAATACAACTCCATTGGGGTACCTTTGTCATGTCTTGATAACCGGGCACGAAAAAGGGATAATAGTAAGCCCAAAAAAGTTCATTTTCCGTGAGTTAGTCCATCGAAGCCGGAAAATTGAGAAATCTATGTTCGATGGACATCTACCTCATTTTGTTATGAGTATGAGGATATAGAGTAAACTCAATACTCTTTGTGAAATTTTAACGAGTCCGACAAAGAAAAACTCGGTGCCCTCCGTGAAATTTTAACGAGTCACGTGAAGAAAACTCGGTTACTTTTTCAGTTTAAAGAGCTTTGAAAAAGAGAAAAGAATGGCTCCTTACTTTCTGTCGTGGTAGTTTAACGAGCCAGACAAAGGCAACTCGGGGTTTTTTCAATTGTATGAGCGAGAAAAAGATTTTTAAAAAGAAAGCTCAATGCTTCTTCATAGTTTTAACGAGTCTGAAGAAGAAAATTCTAGGTTTTTCGGATTAATGAGCAAGAAAAAAAACCATACAAAAAGAACGCTCGAAATCAAATTCATATAAGTTTAACGAGTCCGAAGAAGGGAACTCTAGGTTTTTTGGATTAACGAGAAAGAAAAATATAGTAAAAAGAACACTCGATATAACATGAGTATGTTTGCATATAAATCTTGATCACTCATCAGAACATCAGTACCAAATCTCAATAGTTGCGACACATGCGTAGCAACAATTCACGACTTTTGACGACTAGCGTGAGAGAGTCATGCCCCAGAATTTTCTATAAGAAGGTCGGAAGACCTTCATTTTCACGGTTTTGAATGCTGTGAAGGAGCTCTAGGGTGAAAAGGGGTGAAATCTTCAGCTGACGATTACGGTCAATCCGGGCAATGGTTTTCCTTCCCGCGAGATCCAGGTAAGAGCTCGAACTTCCTGCTATCATTTAATTGTCTTTTTGTTACTTTTTTCTGGTTCAAAATTAGAAAATTTCAAGGCCCTAAAAAAAAACTTGCACCTAACGCGGGGCAGAGGTATAACGGCCGCGTTAAACGCATAACCCTTGATGGGATACCGTGTTAGCACACTCTGTTTTTTACTAGAGCTAGCGTTAGGCGCACCGTGTTTTCTGGCAACTCAATTTTTGTTGTTTTGAAGTGGTCCATGCAAGTTTTGATTGGTTGAAAATGTTGCATTTGCAGGTATTTAGCTGTTAATCATGAGTATCTGGTGAGAAAGAGAACATGAGTGAGAATAACGAGAGATGGTGATGGATGCCACAAGCTTGATGGCTCTCTGTAGATGCGGATTGCTAAAGTATGCCCACTTAGAACTGATGAGGGGTCAAGAGGACCTCCTGAGGTGGCTAATCCAGCAATGGGACGAACGACACCATGTCTTTCAGATTAGGGGCAATGAGCTCTCAATCAAAAAGGATGATGTGTAATTTTTGACCGGCCTATCATGTCGTGGCACGAGGCCCAGCTTGACGGGGTCCAGAGCTGACCCACGTTCCACTACTGATCTGATTCGTGCGCGTTGCATACGTGACACTCAGGCTGTGAGCAACCGGATACCGATCGCCCATGTGACTTTGAGACCACTGCGGTCTATATTATGGATGATTGTTCTCTTGGTAGGTGCCAAGAGTTAGCATGTGGCCACCAAGGCCCAGATGCTCCTAGCCTTGGACTATATGCAGCCTCAGGTTTTCGACTGGTGTGACGGAGTTAATCGTCAGGTTCGAGCAAAGCTTACCGCATGTAAGACCCATACCCAGAGAGAGTTTGGGTATGGTACACTGATTTTCTCTTTCATACTGGAGCAGATACCACTGATGAGGCCCAGCATCGTTACAAATCCATTGGGTCCACATGAGCCGAGGCAGGCTCGATGGGCTGCTTTGCTTTCGCGGACTGGGGAGGGTCCCGTCCGCCACTATTTTGATGATGGATTTTTTGATTGGTTCAACTCACAGATTATTATGATTGAAGATTATCCCTATGCAGGGATGAACTTCACAGGTGATCCAGAGTTAGTGTTGCCCCTTGGCACCAAGTGGGGGCTCGATGGTAAGAAGGAAAAGATCAGTGTATTTCAAAGAAGTACTTTGTTTTTTGTCTTTTTAATGTTTATGCAATTTTTTTGTTGAAAACAGGGTGAAAATTATGTTTTGACATGAAGCGTCTGTTTGCTCGACACAGATGTGGCACCTGTCCGGCTAGTTGGGGCCCCTCGCTATGCACGGCGAGGACTACAGTTACCTGGGGCTGGCGCACCAGTAGATGATGCGGAAGCTGGCGAGGATGATGATGCCAAAGTTTTACATGAACTCTCTAGAAACCTAGAGGGTCTGAGTATGGGTATACCACCCCTTCCTATGCGGGAGGTTCCAGTTCATCTGCAACGACATACTGTAGGTGTGCCAGAGAGATACTTGGTGCCTCTGAGAAGGATAGCTAGAGTAGTTGTATGCTACCATGATAATCAAGCCTAGTTGGTGGAGCGAATGTATTAGTGTCAGAGCGTGGCTCAGTGTAGCCAAATTTTTGTAAAACACCCAAGTTTTGGAAGATTTTTTGATGTAACTATTGTTCTGGACGTGAAATATATATATATATATATATATATATACACATACTTTTTTGGTGATTTTGTGTTTTTTAGTTTTTATGTATTTTCAATGGGATAAAAATATATATACTCATGAGTAAATATTTTATAGTAAATGTGACAAATGCCAATCTAACACATAGTTTTCCAAAGAATCGGCTAATGTATTAAATTATCTAGGAACGTGCTCAAATGTAATTGTTTGAAATTGACGTTCTAAAAGTCGCACTCTTAAAAAATAACGTAACAAGACTGGATGATGGACATGGTAATGATTGTTTAACTGCATAATGATGAATTGGGAATCTAACCTGACCACTAAATTTGAGATGTCACGAGATGCCGCTTTCGTGAGGAGTTGAATCACTGACATGTACTCGGCAACATTATTGGTGGCACTACCCAGGGAGATTCCCCAGAACCGAGGAGGTCTGACTCAGGAGTGTAGAGAACCCAAGCAGCTGAAGCAATGCGTCTAGTGTGACGACTAGCACCGTCCGCATATCCGACGTATGATAAAGAGGGTGACGACATCTGTGTGAAAGAAAATATTACGTGAGAAAAAACACTGCGAAAACCAAAAAACATCCAGAGACATAAAAACAATAAGAAAAACTTATATACATAAAATTACAAAGTATATGCCTAGCACGAAACTAGGCAAAATACTTCTTTAAGTAGAGCCCGTTGCGGGGCCCCGCGAGTGGAATTCCATTACAGTCCTGAAGTTCGTAAGCTCCCTTTGAGAGGACTGTAGTGATGATGTAAGGACCAAGCCATAATGGTTGGAGTGTTCCTGCCCCCAAGAGGTCATGTTTCTGATCATAAAGTAGAACAAGATCACCCTCTTGGAAAGAACGAGGCTTGATAGATTTGTTGTATTGAGCCTTGACTCGGTGCTGGTGAGCTTCGAGTGCTAGTGTATCATTTCGACGAGTTTCGTCCAAATGATTGAGTGAGAGCAAGCGCTCTTCTGTGGCAGTGGTGCCAGGTAGGAGTTCAACGACAAGTTTAAGTGATGGAATTTTGCACTTGATTGGAAGTACTGCCTCCAGGCCGAAAGCAAGTTGGAAAGGCGTGAAACCTGTGGCAGTTTTGACTGACGTTCGGTATGCCCATAATGCGGAATACAACTTCCGATACCATGTGGTTTTATGGTTTCCGACCAATCGACGAATCATGGTTTTGAGGACGCCAGTTACGGCTTTGACTTGACCATTAGCTTGAGGGTAATAACACGAAGAATGATCTCGACGGAAACCTAGCATGGATGTTAATTCGGTCATCATATGATTTTGGAAGTGGGATCCATAATATGTGACGATAGATAGGGTTACGACGAACTGAGATATTACCTGATTGAATAGGAAGAGAGTGGGGTTTCACCATTGGCCTGGAAAGTGGGAAGGGCTTCTGCCCATTTCGTAAAATAGTTGACCGCAACCACGATGTAGTTGTGTCCATTTTCCAAAGTGGGATTGCAGGTGACGAAGTCAATTCTCCATTTAGCGAAAGGACCAATGGAGATAACCGGATGAAGGGGGGCAAGATGAGTGCGCATTTTCTTTGTGAATATTTGACATGGATGGCACTTCTGGACTGTTGCAATACAGTCTTTAAACAAAGTGGGCCAATAGTAACCTGCGCTCAAGATTTTTTGGGCAGTAGCTATGCCCAAAATATGACCACCGCATGCCCCTGCATGGCAATCATTCAAAACACGTTCCGCCTCATCGAAAGTGAGACAACATCGGAGAATAGTATCAACACCACGACGATATAGTGTATCTTTTAGCACGAGGTAGTGCTTTGCTTGGTGGTGGATACGACGATAGTCGTCGGACGTGAGAGTTGGGCGGAAGCATTGGGTTTGTAGGTAGACTAAAATGTCTCCATACCATGGGTCTGAAGAATTGACCAAGTATACAGATTCATCAGGAAATGGATCATGAGCTACTTCTCCTGGGTCGATTTGGGGAAGATCCCATAATAATTTGGCAAAGACGAGGGATTTATTTTCTTTGGCAGCCGTGAAGACCAAATCAAATTGCTAGAGGATTACGATCCATTTGGAATATTTTCCTCCAATAATTTGTCTAAACAAAATATGTCGCATGGGGTTCTCCAAAGCAATAACTGTAGTCTGTCGCAGCAATATATAATGTCGGAGTCGGGTGACGACAAAAACTACCACCAGAGAAAGTTTCTCCACATGTGAATAACGTAATTCAGGTCCGATTAGACCTTCGGACAAATAGTATATCACATGTTCACTGTCGTCATTGTGTACTTGAACCAAAACCATTCCAAGTGAGGACGGTGAGGCTGCTAGGTAGAGGAGAAAGTCGCGTGAGTAATCGGGGGCACTAAGGAGTGGGACTAAAACAAGTGCATGTTTTAAAGCATCGAATGACCATTGAGCTTGGTCATCCCACAAGTATAGTGTTCCTTTCTTCAATAATCGCATAAATCCTTTCGTCATCTCGGCATAGTTAACGATGAAATGACACAAAAAGTTTTCCTTCCCTTGCAAATGTTGGAGTTGAAGGATGCATTGTGGTGTTGGAAATTCAAAAATCACCTTAACCTTATTGGGATCAACCCTAATCCCGTGCTTGGAGACAATGAAACCTAATAGACGTTCGGACTCAACCATAAAGACGCATTTATGAGGATTCAAACGTATATTGTAGAATCTGCACCTAGAAAAAATTTCTTTCAGATGAGCAAGGTGATCATGTCGTTTCTTGGAATGGGCCGGGAGGTCATCCAAGTAAGCCTGTACAATATGTTGAATGTCGTGAAAAGCGTAGTCCATAGCCCGCTGAAAGGTTGCTCCAACATTCTTCAGATCGAATGGGAGTTTTCGATATGCAAATGTGCCCCAAGGACAGATGAAGGCAGTTTTATGCTGGTCGTATTTTTTAATGGCAATCTGGTTATAGCCCGAGAATCCATCCATGAAGGAAAAATATTCGCACTTGGCACAATCGTTGAGAATTTGATCTATGAACGGTGTAGGATAATTGTCTTTGGGACAAGCGGCGTTCAGATCGCGATAGTCAACACAAACTCGAATGGTGCCTTGTTTTTTATCAACGGGAACCGGATTGGAAACTCATTATGTTAAAGGAATGGGATAGATGAAACCAGCGTTTAAAATTTTTTCTACCTCAATCTTGATGGCAGCTGCTTTGCGCGGGTGGACAGGTTTGAGTTGGTGCCGAACTGGTTTGGCATTGTCATAAATCTTGATTTCGTGCTCGACGATAGATGGGTCTATGCCGAGCATTTCGTCATAAGACCAAGCAAACACATCGCGGAGTTCCTTGAAAAGGGATGTGAAGCACGCAATTTCCTCAGGATTGCAGTTGGCTCCAATATGAATATTTTCCATGATACCTGTTTTGACCGAGATATCAATGAGCATTGTCTTAGAAATATTACCCATGTTCCCTTCTGAATCGAAAGTTTTAACTATCGTGTAAGCGGAGGGAACCATCTCAGGTTGGTCAAAAGATGATTTCAGTTTTTATCGCCTCCGAGTATATCGTCGAAGCATGATGGTGAAACTCTCCCCAAGGTCGTTCTTCTAGAGACATGATCTCTCGAATAGCTTCGTCTGTAGGCAAGACATCATTGAGGAGATCCTTAGAGAGAACTATGATGGGTGGGAGGTTTGTACCGTTGGTTGAAACCATAGCAGTGGAGGGTTTAGATGTGGTTTGGATGGCTTGGTAAGCCAACTCGGCCGGTGAGAGCGGCATTTGATCTCCGTAGGAATCAATGTCTGAAGGTGCCGAAATGATCCATGGGTTGATAGAGCCATCCAAAGTGGTGGATATAATTGCAACTGTGTTTGGGATCTATGGCGTTGGGAGAGGAAAACAACCCAGTAGGGAAGATGCCTTCAGAAGACCGGTACTGATACTGACATAAGAGTCAGGGAAGCCTCCTATTAGGGGTACAGTGCTACTTGGTAACATGGCATAATCAGGGGTGCAGAAGGATAACTGATCCACTGTGACTATTTTCCCATCCAATGGAAATAGGATGAGTCGAAAGACCGAAGACACAATGGAGGTCATGGCATAAGACCAACTGCGACCAAGCAATAGATTATAGTCTAGATGGCACTCTACGACTTCTACGTCCATGTTAACCGTTTTACCACTCAGGGTGATGGGAAAGCTAGCAAGGTATCCTTTTGGGAGGAATGTGTGGCCATCGAAAGATTTGAGGGAATTCAATGGCGGGGTGAGGGTAGGAGAACCTAAATTGAGTCAGCAAGCTTGTGACATAACGCAGGTCGAAGCGCCTTCGTCTATGACAGTGCGATGGATTGGTCTCTCTTTCGACACAACCTGCACCTAGAATGCGAGTTGGTGTGAGAGGCGAGGTTTAGCCTTTTCCATATCAAAGATATCTATCATGGAATCCTTGGGGTCTATTCCACCAATGGCCGAAAGAAAGGCTTTCCTTTGTGTTGAACAGGTTTGTAATACTTCGAGAGCAGACATAGCTGACGGTGGCTGCGCGAAATATTCTACAATGTTGTAGTTTTGGGCTGCACGTGCAGAGGTGTTATGAGTCGTGCGTCGAAGTGTCCCTTTGGGGGGACGAATCATGGGTTCAGCAGTAGGCCGTTCGATATACAAATCATTGGGCGGCGGTGGATTTGAACTAGTACCAAGTTCCTGAGCATCTATGGTAGGATTTCCATAAAGCTTGGCTCAAGTTTGAATTTCAACACTCTCAATGCCATAAATGGAAGATGGTCCTTCGCTGGAAGAATGTGAACCACCATTGCCCCGTTGATGGGGTTGTGGCGTATTTTCAACCATGTGTTGATGTTGCTGCTGCTGATTAGGGAAAGGATTATGAAGAACGGCAGGTGTTCGCCCAGAATCCTTGTTGGCAATAAAATCGGTGCATTCCTACATCCGAGGACATTTGTATGTCAAGTGGTCCTCCGCACAGATCTTGCAAGGAAATTTCATGGGTTTTTCCTTCCCTTTGTCATTTTTGGCAGCGTTTTTATGATTAGGGTTATTCTGATTATCCGACTGCTCTTCCGAAGAAGACGTCTTTTTCTTGTTCTTATTATTTTTCCCGCTAGGTTTTTGTGAGGTTTGCACAGAATTCACCTCAGTGGTAGGAAGAGTAGTCGTTTGGTGAGGGGCGGTGGCAGCCGAAGATGGCTAGGAGGTTTTCCCCTGAGACTACTTTTTGGCCACACCGGAGATTGTGCCAATGAGACCGTCGACATGTGCTCTAGTTTTCTGAGTGGCCGGAGGATTTGGGTTACTAGGGGCATGGGGGAGTAGATTGTATAGCGTGCCAGATTGCGAATAGATTAAATCCAAATGCTGGGCACAAAAAATACATTGATCTTCTGTAACCGCACCAGAAAGGCCAATGTCTTTAGAGATGTGGGGTAAAAGAGACTTGCAAAAACAATTGGCTAAGAGATGATCCAGGATTGGCGCTTTGACTAGCCTCCTCCTACGTCTCCATTCATGAATATGATCGGAGATGTGGGTGGTGGTGTCTTGGCGCAACGAGGTTAAAAATTTCGTTCTGGTTTCAAATCTGATTGGTAATTGGAAGTTCTTTAGGAACTTCATCGCTAAAGCGCCAAAAGTATTGATGGCGGCACGTGGAAATTCAATGTACCACTTGGCGGCATTGCTTGTAAGGGTGCAGGGAAACAGTCGAAGCTGGACATTATCATCCACCATGGAATTGGATATAGACCATAGATGAAAGGTAGTGATGTGTGTGGCTGGGTCGTCCCCTTGTTTCTCGTCGAACTTCGGGATATCAGAAGGAATCTTATGTGGCACTATAGGCCAAAGCGGGTTGTGATTGATGGGGTCGTTAGTTAGTTTATGGATATCGGGAATGTCCAAAGCTGCCAAAAATGGCAATTGTGGATTTTCCCCCGAATCTAACCAAGGAAGTATGGGCTGACTACTTAGACCATAGGGTCCACCCATCAACGTGTTACCAAGAGGATAAGTGGAACTTTGATAAAAACTTCCGATAGGTGGAGGAGTAGGGACATACTGTTGCTGTCCATAGGGCATATTGTATTGTGGGGCGAACGGTTGGTTTCCCCCAGTATAAAAGTGCCCTCCCATTCCAGATGGAGGTTGGGGTTGGTTAGTCCAAATGGATGCAATAGAGTTACCTGGAGGCATGCTACTACTTGCATAGTTTGGAAACAACATAGACCCTACACCTAAATTTGAACGACTTAAGGGAAAAGTATTGACAATAGGTTGTCCCATTTGTCCTACGGATTGCAAGGGAAGCGAAATGTTCCCTGGTACCTGAGTGTTGGTGACACTTCCCCCTGGTATAGTGGCCAAGGGGTTTGAACTTAGCAGAGGGTTCCAACCGAAAGGGTTACTAAAAGGCACCGAAGTAGTCATACTCGTGGGAGGAGCTACCGTGGGTCCCAACGTGGTCACGGTAGAAGTAGATGCCGAAGGATTCGGTAAGCTACTGACAGTTGTGATGACCGTAGGGTTGGGAGTAGGTATATGTTGACTACTGGGGTTACCCAATGATGGCATAGAACTGAGCACCGGCGAGGAGGATGGTGGTGAACCTAGGATGGTTGCCATTGGCATTGACCCTGTGGATGCCAGTGGTGAAATGGATGTTTGTGCGGCCGAAGACATATCTTGGCATGGTGGAATTTGAACTATCACAGGCCCCAAAGGATCAATGAGCGGAGGATTGTAATGAGGTACAACCCCTTCAGTGAAAGGGTCCTCTGGAAATTCCGGATGATATGGGGCTATGTGAAAATCAAGATTAGTCAGAGGAGACTGGTCTTCCGTAGAAGGCACGGGTTCACCAAGGATCGGTTCTTCCTCAATAGTTAGAGGAGGTAGACCTTGCTGTCATTGAGACAGATGGTGTGGGTCAGAGGACGCCACGGTGACCTGTTTAATTTTAACAAATTTTAATTGTGATGTATTAGAAAGTCTCAATGACAGTAACTACACACCTAAAAAAGAAAAAATGACTCTCTAAAATCAATCAGCAAGCAGCCAGAATAGGGTGCCCTGTCTGAGTACTACCATTTACTGGTGATGAAATCCAGTATCACAATAGTCTATAGAGAGGGTTGGTCGAAAGTACAGTTACGGTCACTCTAGAGCTTCACCCGAACCTCAGACGATAGGTGTAAGCACTCTCGTGAAGACGAGTACCCTCCTAAAGATAGAAGACAGAGTGGGTCCGTCTATTTCAGGTACCAGGACAGCCCATCCCAGTCACCTTATGTAAGTCCCTACAAAGTATGGCCACTAAAGATACCTCAAATCAAAGACATCATCAGGGGGGTCCACGGTCAAGGACAATGTGCTATATGCGCAGAATACCTAGATCCCCGATCTAGTTTCGACATCTCCGAAGGGAACGCCAATATATAACACACCCACCGGATGCAGTCAAAGGTGGGCTAGTTTCTTGTGCACCCAAGTGTTGTCTCACGCTGAGCTCCGGTAAAGGAACGGTCTCGATAATATGAGTGCAGTAGGATTTCGCTCGTTAGTGACTCTAGTTTCAAGTTTTGAGATCTTGGGTGATTTTCTCACTTTTCCTACCCCAAGATCCTAGCCTGAACTACTGCTTGTGTGAGCTCAAAAAAGAGTAATGTGATTGATTTTATTATCGCTTGATTCTTAGTGTACTTGACTATTAGTCTTGCGGAGGGGGAGTGGACGTATGAAATGTAATGAGACTCTGACTCAAGAAACCATGCAAAAAATGATCTAAATATTCAATTCGATGAAGAGTATTTCTACAAGGAGAGGTTTCTTTTCAACATCCATTCACTAACATTCAAATATCACAGTTTAGCTTTAAGATTCAGACTTCTATCTACCTCTTCTTAACAATCTATGAACTAAAAATTTCAGAATTAACTCAGCTAGATGTAGAAAAAACTAATTTTTTTTTTTCTTCTCTAAAAAGTAAATGCTTTTGACACTAAATTTTCAAACAAGAGAAAACAAACAGAAATGCCAGATTAGTAAACAAGCACAGGGATTCATTCAAGGAGATATACTGATGGCAAAAAAATTCTGCAGCTAAAACACAATCACAGCAGTGAACAACAAGTTTTGGCTGAGTAATGCACTGTCTCTAAGTAAAGACAATGTTAATCCAGAGATTAACGCACTGTATTTGAGCAGAGTTAGCGTTATAATGCACTGGAAAACCTACAGGGGTAGCGTTAGACAGAGAAAAATTCTTCAGATGGTCAAACATAAACAGGATTGAACTCTGCGAGCTTTTGAAATGTCTACTAGGCATAAGTATTGGTTAGAAGGATCTGTGAACAGAGGAGAGAAGAAAGGAGGAAAGAAATAGTCTGGAAACTGTGGGGAAACTCCCCAGTGGAGTCGCCAATTTTGCTATAGGGTAAAATGCTTGGGTTTTTGGTTATCGTATATCCCTCTCAGGGCTTTCCGGTGCCCGAGGCAGACAATAAGATTAGCTGTAAAATTCACAAAGATGGCATATAAATGTTCATATTAAATTAAAAAAACTTGATGGAATGCGATAGAAAATTACCTCTTTGACGATCTTGGAGTCCCTTGGAGAGCACTAGGCAGCGAAACAAGAGTCCTTCTTCACCGGCTCCAAATCTTAGTCTTGCAATCAATCAAAGCACCCATGTAATTTCTAACACAACATATATCCTATCAATTAAGCCAATATATAATGAACCTCTGTTACAGGTTAAAATACCTCCTCATCAGCTTAGAGGGGAAGACAAATATGGAATAAGTACAAAGACCTAAATTAAACCTATTTCTGCCAGGGTAACACATATATAGAACAGAACAAGAGCGTTATAACGTAGTTAAGCAATACATTGACCGCGTTAGTGGCTAGGGCAACGCTCTATTTACACTGAAGGGACACGTTACCCATGTTTTAAGTTTGAATTGGGAAAAGAGCGCGGAGAAATATTTGAATCTCCGACTTTCCCTCACAAAGGAGTCAGTGCACAAAGGAAACCGCAGAAGCACCAGTTCATTATTGGTCATTGCCATAGAAGACTGAACTCCAAGAGAGGCTACAGGTTAAAATACCTCCTCATCAGCTTAGAGGGGAAGACAAATATGGAATAAGTACAAAGACCTAAATTAAACCTATTTCTGCCAGGGTAACACATATATAGAACAGAACAAGAGCGTTATAACGTAGTTAAGCAATACATTGACCGCGTTAGTGGCTAGGGCAACGCTCTATTTACACTGAAGGGACACGTTACCCATGTTTTAAGTTTGAATTGGGAAAAGAGCGCGGAGAAATATTTGAATCTCGAAGCTTTCATCAAGGAAGTGAACACGAAAACGCGAAGCACCGATTCAGAAACTGTGGTCCATGCCATGAGAAAGTGAACTCCCAAGAAGCTGGCGCCAGGATCAAAAAAACATCCAAGCGCTGGCCAAACTGATGAAGAAAGAAGGAGCAACTTAGTGGCCTTCTCCCTCTCCTGTAAGAAGGAGCTGAAGGCTCTTAATTGAAGGTCGAAGGATTGCTCAAAAGTTCTTGTATACTTGTGGAATAGAGAATAGTGTGACATTGTGAAGGCCAAGAGTCAAAGAGGCTCCTAGAGAGTTTGTTGGCTTGGACTTCTTCACTTGATAGAGAAGAGAGATTGGGAGACTGAGGAGGGCTTGGTACAACCAATGGTTGTAATCCTCCTTCTTTCAAAATCAATAGAACTATGTTCGTTTTGTCCATTCGATGCTTAATGTTATATTGTTGTTTCAATATTTGTTTAGTATGATATGAATGGCTCAGATGTGTATAATATAGATTTTTATCGTTGATTTAATTGATAGAATACTTGTTATATTAGAAGTTACGCGGGTGCTTTGACTGATTGCAGGTCTCAGATTTGGAGCCGACGAAGAAGGACTCTTACTTTGCTGCTCTGCGTTCTCCAAGAGATTCCAAGACTGTCAAAGAGGTAATTCTCTATTGTATTCCTTCAAGTTATTTCAAGCTAATATGAACATGCTCATGCCATCTTTGTGAATATCATAGCTAATCTTACTATTTGCCTCAGGCACCGGAAAGCCCTGAGAGGGATATACGAAAACCAACAACCCAAGCAGTTTACCCTAAAGCAGAACTGGCGACTCTACTGGGGAGTGTCCCCATAGTTTCCGGACTATTTTTCCCTCTATTTCTTCTCTCCTCTGTTCAGTATCCTTCCGACCATTTTTTGATGCCCAGTAGACATACCAAACGCTTACAGAGTTCAATCCTGTTCCTGTCTGGCCAACTGAAGAGCTTTTCCCTGGTTAAAGCGACCTATGCAGTTCATCCAGTGCATTATAACGTGGTCTAGGCTTAAATACAGTGCGTTATAACGCTGTATTTTCTCACAGACAGAGCGTTACTCAGCCAAAAACCCTGCTGTTCACTACTGTGACTGTGTTTTAGCTGTAGAGTTTTTTGGCCACCAGTACCTTTCACAGACTGAATCCCTGTGCTTGTCTGCTAAAGCTGGCATTGATTATTTTGTTTCTCTTATTTAGTTAGTGTGCAAAGCATTTACTTTTTAAAAGAGAAATTTTTTTTTTCTTTTGCATTTAGTTGAGTTTATTCTGAAAGTTTAGTTCACAGACTGTTAAAGAGGTAGATACAAGTCTGAATCTTGAAAGTTGAGCTGTGTTATTTACATGTTGGTGCATGGATGATTGAAAAAGAAACCTCTCCTTGTAGAAACACTGTTCATTGAAGTTAATATTTAGAGCATGTTTTGCATGGTTTCTTGAGTCTGCGTCTCACTATACTTCATACGTCCATTTCCCCTCCGCAAGACTAATAACAAAGTACACTAAAAACAAAGCGATAATAAAATCAATCTAATAACTCCTTTTGAGCTCACACAAACAGTAGTTCAGGCTAGGATCTTGGGTTAGGAAAGTGAGAAAACTACCCAAGATCTCAAAACTTGAAAACTAGAGTCATTAACGAGTGAAATCCTGCTGCACTCACATTATCGGGACCGTTCCTTTACCGAAGCTCAGCGCGAGACAACACTTGGGTGCACTAGAAGGTAGCCCGCCTTCGACTGCATCCTGTGGGTGTGTTATATATTGGGGTTCCCTTCGGGGATGTCGAAACTAGATCGAGGATCTAGGTATTCTGCCCATATAGCACACTATCCTTGACTGTGGACCCCCCTGATAGTGTCTATGATTTGAGGTATCCTTAGTGGCTATACTTTTAGGGACTTACACAAGGTGACTGGGACGGGCTGTCCTGGTACCTGAAACAGACGGACCTACTCTGTCTTCAGTCTTTAGGAGGGTACTCATCTTCACGAGAGTGCTTACACCTATCGTCTGGGGTTCGGGCGAAGCTCTAGAGTAACCGTAACTGTACTTTCGACCAACCCTCTCTGTATGCTATTGTGAGACTGGATTTCATCACCAGTGAACAGTAGTACTCAGACAGGGCACCCTATTCTGGCTGCTTACTGATTGATTTTAGAGAGTATTTTCTTTTTTAGTAAGTGTGTGGTTACTGTCACTTGAGACTTCATAATATATCACATTTTAAATAAAATTTGTTAAAATTAAACCGGTCACCGTGGCGTCCCCTGACCCACGCCATCTGTCTCGACGACAGCAAGGTCTACCTCCTCTCACCCTAGAGGAAAGATTGAACCTTGGTGAACCCGGGCCTTCTACGGAAGAGCAGTCTCCTCTGACTAATCTGGATTACCACATAGACCCTTATCAGCCGGAACTCCCGGAGGACCCTTTCACTGAAGGCGTTGTACCTAATTACAATCCTCCGCTCACTGATCCGTTAGGACCGGTGATAATCCAGATTCCACCGCGCCAAGATATGTCTGCGGCAACACCAACATCTATTTCTCCACCGGTATCCACGGGGTCGATACCAATGGCAACCATCCCTGGTTCGCCATCATCCTCCCCGCCGGTGGTCAGTTCTATGCCATTACTGGGTAACCCCAGTAGTCAACATATGCCTACCCCCAACCCTATGGTCAACACAACTGTCAGTAGTTTACCGAACCCTTCGGCATCTACTCCTACCGTTACCACGTTGGGGACGACGGTAGCTCCTCCCACAAGCACGACTACTTCGGTGCCCTTTAACAACCTTTTCGGTTGGAACCCTCTGTTGAGTTCAAACCCCCTGGCCACTATACCAGGGGGCAGTGTTATCAGTACACAGGTAGCAGGGAAAATTTCACTTCCTATACAATCCTTAGGACAAATGGGACAACCCATTGTAAATTCTGTCCCCTTAAGTGGTTCAAACATAGGTGTAGGATCTATACCGTTGCCAAATTATGCAAGTACTAGTATGCCTCCGGGAAACTCTATTGCATCCATTTGAAATAACCAACCCCAACCTCCATCTGGAGTGGGAGGGCACTTTTATGCTGGGGGCAACCAACCGTTTGCCCCTCAATACACTATGCCCTATGGACAACAACCGTATGTTCCTACTCCTCCACCTATGGGAGGTTTTTATCAAAGTCCCACTTACCCTTCTGGTAACACATGGATGGGAGGACCCTATGGTCCCAATAGTCAGCCCATACTGCCTTGGTTAGACTCGGGGGCAAATCCACAATTTCCATTCTTGGCAGCTTTGGACATACCTGACATCCATAAGCTGACGAACGACCCCATCAACCACAACTCGCTTTGGCCTCCAATTCCTCATAAGATTCCGTCCGATATCCCGAAGTTCGACGGGAAGCATGGGGACGACCCGGCCGCACACATCACTACCTTCCATTTGTGGTCCATATCCAATTCCATGGTAGATGATAGTGTCCGCCTCTAACTGTTTTCCCGCACCCTTACAGGCAATGCTGCCAAGTGGTACATTGAATTACCACACGCCGCCATCAATACGTTTGGCGCTTTAGCGACGGAGTTCTTAAAGAACTTTCAACTACCAATTAGAGTGGAAACCGTCACAGAATTGTTAACATCACTGCGCCAAGACACCGCCACCCACATCTCCGACCATATTCATGAATGGAGATGTAGGAGGAGGCTTGTCAAAGCGCCAATACCGGACCATCTCTTAGCCAATTGGTTTTGCAAGTCTCTTTTACCCCATATCTCTAAAGACATTGGCCTTTCTGGTGCGGTGACAAAAGATCAATGTATCTGTCGTGCCCAACACCTGGATTTAATCTATTCACAATCCGGCACGCTTTACGATCTGCTCCCCCATGCCCCTGGTAACCTGAACCCTCCGGCTACTAAGAAAACCGGAGCTCATGCCGATGGTCTCGTTGGCGTGATCTCTAGTGTAGCTACCAATCAGTCTCGGGGGAAAACCTCCCAGCCATTCTCGGCTGCCACTGCCCCCCATCAAACGACTCCTCTCCCTTCCGCCGAGGTAAATTCGGTGCAAACCTCACAAAAACCCAACGGGAAAAATAGGAAGAATAAGAAGAAAACATCTTCTTCGGAAGAGCAGTCGAATAATCAGAATAACTCTAATAAGAAAAATGCTGCTAATGAAAAAGGAAAGGATAAACCCATGAGATTTCCTTGTAAAATCTGTGCGGAGGACCACTTGACATACAAATGTCCTCGGTTGTAGGAATGCACTGATTTTATTGCTAACAAGGATTCTGGGAGAACACCTGCCGTTCTTCACAATCCTTTCCCCAATCAACAACAGCAACATCAACATATGGTTGACAACCCGCCACAACCCCATCAACGGGGCAATGGTGGTTCGTATCCTTCCGGCGAAGGACCATCTACCATTTATGGCATCGAGAGTATTGACCTTCAAACTCGCGCCAAGCTTTATGGAACTCCTACCATAGATGCTCAGGAACCTGGAACTAGTTCCAATCCACCGCCGCCCAACGATTTGCATATCGAAAGGCCTACTGTTGAACCTGTAATTCGTCCCCCTAAAGGGACACTTCGACGAACGACTCATAATACCTCTGCACGTGCAGCCCAAAACTACAATATTGTAGAATATTTGGCGCAGGCACCGTCAGCTATGTCTGCACTTGAAGTATTACAAACCTGTCCAGCACAAAGGAAAGCCTTGCTTTCGGCCATTGGTGGAATAGATCCCCAGGATTCCATGCTAGCAGTCTTTGATATGGAAAAGGCTAAGCCTCGCCTCTCGCATCAACTCGCATTCCAGGTGCAGGTTGTGTCGAAAGGGAGACCCATCCATCGCACTGTCATAGACGAAGGTGCTTCAACCTGCGTTATGTCACAAGCTTGTTGGCTGAATTTAGGTTCTCCTACTCTAACCCCGCCATCGAATTCCCTTAAAGCTTTCGATGGCCACACATTCCTACCCAAAGGATACCTTGCTAGATTTCCCATCACTCTGAGTGGAAAAATGGTAAACGTGGATGTTGAAGTCGTAGAGCGTCATCTCGACTATAATCTGTTGCTCGGTCGCAGTTGGTCTTATGCTATGACCGCCATCGTGTTTTCGGTCTTCCGACTCATCCTATTTCCATTGGATGGGAAAATAGTCACGGTCGATCAGCTATCCTTCTGCACCCCTGATTATTCCACTTTACCAAGTAGCTCTGTACCCTTAATAGGAGGTGTCCCTGACTCTTACGTCAGTATCGGTACCGGTCTACTGAAGGCATCTTCCCTACTGGGTTGTTTTCCTCTACCGCCGCCTCATATCCCAAACACGGTTGCAATGATATCCACCTTTTCAGATGGCTCTATCGACCCATGGATCATCTCGGCGCCTTCAGATATTGATTCCTACAGAGATCAGATGCCGCTTTCGCCGGTTGAGTTGGCTTACCAAGCCATCCAAGTCGCATCTGAACCCTCCACTGATATGGTTTCGACCACAGGTACAACCCTCTCTCCCATCACGGTTCTCTCTAAGTATCTCCTCAATGAAGTCTGGCCTACAGATGAAGCTATTCAAGAGATCATGTCATTAGAAGAACGACCTTGGGGAGAGTTCCACCATCGCGCTTCGACGATTGATCGGAGGCGATAAAAACCGAAATCCCGTCTTTTGACCAACCTGAGATAGTTCCCTCCTCTTATACGACTGTCCACACTATCGATTCAGAAGGGAACATGGGTAATATTTCCAAGACTTCACTCATTGATATCTCGATCAAAACGGGTATCGTGGAAAATATTCAGATTGGAGCCGACTGCAATCCTGAGAAAATTGCGTCCTTCACATCTCTTTTTAAAGAATTCCGCGATGTCTTCGCTTGGTATTACGACGAAATGCCCGGCATAGATCCTTCCATTGTCGAGCACGAAATCAAGACTTATGACAATGTTAAACCTATCCGGCAACGACTCAGACCTGTCCACCCGCGCAAAGCAGCCGCCATCAAGGTCGACGTAGAACAACTTTTAAACGCTGGCTTCATTTACCCCGTTCCCTTAACTGAATGGGTTTCCAATTTGGTTCCCGTTTATAAAAAACAAGGCACTATTTGAGTTTGCATCGATTATCGCGATCTGAACGCCGCTTGTCCAAAAGACAACTATCCTACACCGTTCATTGATCAAATTCTCGACGATTGTGCTGGATGCGAATCTTTTTCCTTCATGGATGGATTCTCGGGATACAACCAGATTGCCATAAAAAAAGACGACCAGCATAAAACTGCTTTCATATGTCCTTGGGGCATATTTGCGTATAAAAAGCTCCCATTCGGCCTGAAGAATGCTGGAGCAACTTTTCAGCGGGCTATGGACTATGCTTTTCATGACATTCGACATATTGTACAAGCATACTTGGATGACCTCCCGGCTCATTCCAAGAAGCGACGAGACCACCTGGCTCATTTAAGAGAAATTTTTGCTAGGTGCAGGTTCTACAATATACGCTTGAATCCTCATAAATGCGTATTTATGGTCAAGTCCGGACGATTGTTAGGGTTCATTGTTTCCAAGCACAGGATTAGGGTTGATCCCGATAAGGTAAAAGCAATTATTGAATTGCCGGCACCACAATCCATCCTCCAACTCCAAAGCTTGCAGGGGAAGGCAAACTTTTTGCGTCGTTTCATCGTTAACTATGCCGAGATGACGAAAGGATTCATGTGATTGTTGAGGAAAGGAACACTATACTTGTGGGATGACCAAGCTCAACGGTCATTTGATGCTTTAAAACATGCACTTGTTTCAGCCCCACTCCTTAGTGCCCCCGATTATTCACGCGACTTTCTCCTTTATCTGGCAGCATCACCATCCTCACTTGGAATGGTTTTGGTTCAAGTACACGATGATGACAGCGAACATGTGATTTACTATTTATCTAAAGGTCTCATTGGACCTGAATTACGTTATTCACATGTGGAGAAACTCTCTCTGGCGGTAGTTTTCGCCGTCACCCGGCTCCGACATTATATATTGCTGCGACAGACTACGGTGATTGCTTTAGAGAATCCCATGCGACATGTCTTGTCTAGACAAATTATTGGAGGGAAATATTCCAAATGGATCGTCATCCTCCAACAATTTGATTTTGGTGTTCACGGCTGCCAAAGCAAAGAAATCCCTGGTCTTCGCCGAATTACTATCGGACCTTCCCAGAATCGACCCGGCAGAGGTAGCTCATGATCCATTCCCTGATGAATCTGTCTACTTGGTCGACTCTTCGGACCCCTGGTATGGAGACATCTTAGTCTACCTACAAACTCAACGCTTCCGCCCAGCTCTCACGTCTGATGACCGTCGTCGTATCTGCCACCAAGCAAGGCACTACCTCGTGCTAAACGATACACTATATCGTCGTGGTGTTGATACTATTCTCCGACGTTGTCTCACTATCGATGAGGCAGAACGCATTTTGAATGACTACCATGCAGGGGCATGTGGTGGTCATCTTTCGGGCATAGCTACTGCCCAAAAAATCTTGCGCGCCGGTTACTGGTGGCCCAATTTGTTTAAAGATTGCATTGCAGCAGTCCAAAAATGCCATCCATGTCAAATTTTCACAAAGAAAATGCGCACACATCCTGCCCCCCTTCACCCGGTTATCTCCGTCGGTCCTTTCGCTAAATGGGGAATTGACTTCGTCACCTGCAATCCCGCTTCGGAAAACGGACACAACTACATCGTGGTTGCGGTCGATTATTTTATGAAATGGGCTGAAGCCCTTCCCACTTTTAAGGCCGATGGCGAAACCGCCGCTCTCTTCCTGTTTAATCAGGTTATCTGTCGATTCGGCGTACCCCTATCGATTGTCACAGATCATGGATCTCATTTTCAAAATCATATGATGACCGAATTAACATCCATGCTAGGTTTCCGACAAGATCAATCTTCGTCTTATTATCCTCAAGCTAATGGTCAAGTAGAAGCCGTAAATGGCGTTCTCAAAACCGTGATTCGTCGATTGGTAGGAAACCATAAAACCACATGGCATCAAAAGTTATATTCTGCGTTATGGGCATACCGAACGTCAGTAAAAACTGCCACAGTCTTCACACCTTTCCAACTTGCTTTCGGCCTGGAGGCAGTACTTCCAATTGAGTGTGAAATCCCATCGCTTAAACTAGCGGTTGAACTCCTGCCTGAAACCACCGCCACAGAAGAGCGCTTGCTCTCGCTCGATCATTTGGACGAAACTCGCCGAGATGCTACACTAGCACTCGAAGCTCACCAGCGCCGAGTTAAAGCTCAATACGACAAATCTGTCAAGCCTCGTTCTTTCCAAGAGGGCGATCTTGTTCTACTTTATGATCAAAAACATGACCTCTTGGGGGCAGGAACACTCCAACCATTGTGGCTCGGTCCTTACATCATTACTAAAGCCCTCTCAAAAGGAGCTTATGAACTACAGGACTGTAATGGAATTCCACTCGAGGAGCCCCACAACGGGCTCTATCTGAAGAAGTATTTTGCCTAGTTTCACACTAGGCATATGCTTTGTAATTTTATGTATATAAGTTTTGCCTATTTTTATTTTGATGCTTCTGGATTATTTGTTTGGTTTAAAGTGTTTTTCTCATGTAATCTTTTTCTTTCGCACAGATGTCATCACATTCGTTATCATACGTCGGGTATGCAGACGGTGCTAGTTGTCACACTAGACACATTGCTTCAGCTGCTTGGGTTCTCTATACTCCGGAGTCGGACCTTCTTGGTTCCGGGGGGATCTTCCTGCGTAACGCCACCAACAATGTGGCTGAGTACATGTCAGTGATCCAACTCCTCACGAAAGCGGCATCTCGTGATATCTCCGATTTAGTGGTCAGGTTAGATTCCCAACTCATAATTATGCAGCTAAACAATCATTACCGCATCCGCCACCCTGTGTTGTTACGTTATTTTTTACGAGTGCGACTTTTAGAACGTCAATTTCAAACAATCACATTTGAGCACGTTCCTAGGGAATTTAATGCATTAGCTGATTCTTTGGCAAATTATGTGTTATATTGGCATTTGTCACATTTATTGTAAAAGATTTACTCATGAGTACATATATTTTTATCACATCAAAAAATGCATAAAAATTTAAAAACAAAAAATCACCAAAATATATATATATATATAGATATATGTCATGTCCAGTACACAGAAAACATCAAAAAGAAAATCTCCCAAAACTTGGGGTGTTTTACAAAATTTGGCTACACTAAGCCATGCTCTGACACTAATACATCTACTCCACCAGCTAAGCCTGATGCTCATAATAGCATACAACTGCTCTAGCTATCCTCCTCAGAGGAACCAGGTATCTCTCCGGCACACCCACAGTATGCCGCTGCAGACGAACTGGAACCTCCCGCATAGGAAGCGGTGGTATACCCATACTCAAACCCTCCAGGTTCCTGGAGAGTTCATGTAAAATCTAGGTATCATCATCGTCGCCAGCTTCCGCCTCCTCTACAGGTGCGCCAGCCCCAGGTAGCTGCAATCCTCGCCCTGCATGGCGAGGGGCCCCAGCTGGACGGACAGGTGCCACATCTGTGTCAAGCAAGCAAAAGTTTCATGTCAAAACTTAATTTTCACCCCTTTTCAACAAAAAAAAAAAAAAAAAAAAAAAATTTACATAAACATTCAAAAGCTAAAAACAAAAACTTCTTTGAAAACAACTGATCATTTTTTCTTACCATCGGGCCCCCACTGGGTGCCAGGGGGCAGGACTAGCTCGGGATCGCCTGTGAAGTTCATCCCTGCATAGGGATAATCCTCAATCATGATGATCTGAGAGTCCAGCCAATAAAAAAATCCCTCATTGAAACAGTGACGGACGGGACCCTCTCCAGTCCGTGGAAGAAAAGTGGCCCACCGAGCCTGCCTCGGCTTGCGTGGACCCAATGGCACTGTTGGGATTCTGGGCCTCATCAGTGGTATCCGCTCTAGTATGAAAGAAACAATCAGTGTTCCGTACCCAAATTCTCTTTGAGTACGGGTCTTGCATGCAGTAAGCTCTGCTCGGACCCGACCGACTACACCGTCACACCAGTCGAAAACCTGAGGCTGCATACAATCCAAGGCTAGGAGCATCTGGGCCTTGGTAGCCACATGCTGACTCTTGGTGCTTTCCAAGTAAACAATCATCCATAGAATAGACCGCAAGGGTCTCAAAGTCACCTGTGCAATAGGTATCCGGTTACTCACAGCCTGGGTGCCACGTATGCAGTGCGCATGGATCAAATCAGTAGTGGAACGAAGGTCAACTCTGGACCCCGTCAAATTGGGCCTCGCCCCACGACATGACAAGCCGGTCAAAAAGTAAACATCATCTTTTTCGATGGCGAGCTCGTTGCCACCAATCCGAAAGACATGATGCCGTTCGTCCCACTGCTGGATCAGCCACCTCAAGAGGTCCTCTTGACCCCTCATCAGTTCTAAACGGGCATACTTAAGCAATCCGCACCTCTGGAGAGCCATTAAACTTGCCGCATCCGTCACCATCTCTCATTCTTCCCACTCGTGCTCTCTCTCTCGCCAGATACTCATGATTAACAACTGAACACCTGCAAATGAAACATTTCCAACTAATTAAAATTTTCCTGGACCACTTCAAAAATGAAAAAAATTGAATTGCTAGAAAGCATGTTGCGCCTAACGCGGGCACCAATACAAAACAGAGTGTTCTAACACTTACTTCCCTCACGGGTTATGCGTTTAACGCGGCTGTTGTACTCCTGACTCGTGTTAGGCGGAAATATTTTTCTAGGGCCTCAAAATTTCCTAATTTTGAACCAGCAAAAACTAAAAAATTGGCAATTAAAAGATAACAGGAGGTTCTAGCTCTTACCTGGATTTTGCGGAATAGAAAACTGTTGCCCGGATCGACCGTAATCACCAGCTGAAGTTTTCACCCCTTTTTCACTCCAGAGCTTCTTCACAGCACGCAAAATAGTGAAAATGAATGTCTTCTGACCTTCTTATAGCAAATTCTGGGGTATGACTCTCTTTTGTCAGTCGACAAAGTCGTGATTCCTCGCTGTACACATGTCGCAACTCTCGAGATTTGGTACCGATGATTCTAATAAGGGATCAGGATTTATGAGCAGACATACTCATGTTTTATCGAGCGTTCTTTTTATGGTATTTTTCTTGCTCGTTAATCCAAAAAACCTCGAGTTCTCTTCGTCGGACTCGTTAAACTTACACGAAGTTGGCATTGAGCGTTCTTTTTGTGGTCTTTTCTTGCTCGTTAATCCGAAAAACCTAGAGTTTTCTTCTTCAGACTCGTTAAAACCATGGAGAAGTACTGAGCATTCTTTTTAGGAATATTTTTCTCGCTCATAAAACCGAAAAAATCCCGAGTCACCTTTGTCAGGCTCGTTAAACTATTGAGACAAAGAACAAGGAGCCATTCTTTTCCTCTTTTTCAAAGCTCTTTAAACAGAAAAAGTAAATCGAGTTTTCTCCGCGTGACTCGTTAAAATTTCACAGAGGTACCGAGTTTTCTTTGTTGGACTCGTTAAAAATTTCACAAAGAAAATTGAGTTTACTTCATCTCCTTGTACTCATAACAAAATGAGGTAGACGTCCATTGAACATAGATTTCTCACTTTTCTGGATTCAATGGACTAACTCACAGAAAATGAACTGTTTCGGGCTTACTATTACCCCTTTTCCGTGCCCGGTTATCAAGACATGACAAAGGTACCCCAATGGAGCCGTCTTTTACGACATTTTTCAGACTCCCTAAACATGAAAAATTCACCGAGTTTTCTCGTCTGGACT